>CAEMYA010002128.1:187714-229713 GCA_903131615.1 Diplodus sargus
CAGCATGGCAGATCCTCTCCTCATCTGTCTGGAGAATTCGCATGTGTGGTTGTGTGTGCGCCAGGTGAAGCAGAACAACCGCCTGAGAGAACCAGTCTGCACAGAACAGCCATACCTTTACACTAGTTACACACACCTCATCACACACACACACACACACACACACACACACAGCTCGATCACAGGAAATGAACAATAACACAGATGATCCGGTGCACCACACACACACACACACACACACACACACACACACACACACACACACCGTATGAA
The DNA here is from genome assembly GCA_903131615.1 of Diplodus sargus. Lineage (NCBI taxonomy): Eukaryota > Metazoa > Chordata > Actinopteri > Spariformes > Sparidae > Diplodus > Diplodus sargus. The sequence continues at coordinate 187,988 of CAEMYA010002128.1, forward strand.
GTAATCCTTTCTTTATACGGTGTTATTTCTCTGGACTGGAACTCGTTACAGGATTTCCTATCATTGATTAGTCAACACAAACTATCAGTGCTGACTAAAACATCACGATGTGACGTGTCACCAGATGTTCCTCTGCGGCTTCACGTAACAAAGGTTGCATATATTTATCACATGTGGGTCCGTTGGGACAGGAAGTCCTGGCACTGTGTCTCTGATGCCACACAGGGAATCAGGGATGTGTTTTCAACTGGCTGCCGCCGCCGATGGAGATGGAGATGAAGATGAAGATGAGCGGAGCTGACGCGTCGAGCAGATATTTGTCTTGTCAGGTGTGTTGGTTTCACATCAGGACACACACATTTACTGCTCAGCAGAGCGACAGACACAAAGCAGAACCAGAGGACCCAGGAGATGGCCTACAGATGGCTGATTCACAGACTTGGACCGGTGATGTCGTGTTTACTCGAGAATAAAGGCGAAAATAACTGACTGTTCATTCAGAGATAATTAAGGGATCATTTGATGACCGGTTGATGTTTGATCAAACAAAAATGTATAATATCAGTAATATTCCTCACATATTTCCTCTTTTGTCCATCATCTTAGACTGAATGTCCAAGTTGTGAAAAGACATCACCTCTCAGAACCTCTCAGAACCTGAGACCCATGTCCACCTTCTATCAGTCATCAATAATTAAATGACGGTTAGTTTGGTAGCTGCACATTGTGTAGAAACATGCACATATACATGTCTGTAGACTGTGTTTCAGTGTGTGTGTGTGTGTGTGTGTTGGGGGGGTGGTAGTGTTGCCTTGACTACCGGAGTGTGAAGGTATGATGTCCAACAGCAATTGGTTATTATGGATGTAGAGCACACACACGCACGCGCGTACACACACACACACACACACACACACACACACACACTCTGCGACAGTATCAAAATGAAAACACCTGAGTCGTGACGGGGTTATGAAACAGCCTCGCGCAGACTGAAGCCTGGACAGATCGTCACACGGAGAACAGGGACAGACGGAGGGACAGGTTTAAACACTCACGCTCTTCTTCCGCAGGTGCAGCCCGTGCTTCAGTAACCCCGGCAGATCCCGGATTTTGTGTTTGAGCTGAGCCTGGTCCCGTGCGCTCCGGTTCCACCGCAAGCCGGCGAGCAAGCCGTCCTCTGCGGGCTCGGAGTCCTCCATGGTTCGGTGCTCCGTCCCTCTGCCTCCGCTCCGGGTTCTACTGTATCCTCACGAGGCGCAGCGCCGCCCGCGCCCGTTCGCCATTTCCCCCCGCCTCGCGCTCACACTCCGCGACCTGCATCTGCAACCAAACCGCGCGCGCCCATTCGACCTACTGAGTGTGTTCCGCAGCACGCGACGCTGCTGCTCCACCCAACGGCTCGCGCGTCCCGCTCCTCGGGACTACCAGGTTGGTGCGTGGATGTGCGTGTAGGCAGGGAGGAGGGGGGAAGGGGAGTGGGAGGAGGAGGGGGATGGGGGGGCACAGGTGCACAGAAACGTTTTCATCACTTCCACCTTTCAGTCTCTCACCGCTCTGACAAAGGTAAAGAGCGAAGTACGTTTATAAAACGTCACATTTTAACGGTCCTGCTGACATCCCAGCTTCAGTTTGATGTGTATACAGTCACACGTCAGCAGTTGCTGAAGGTGAGAGTCTGAGCTGGGGGAGGGGAGAACAGCAGTAGGGCTACGTCATCACATCACCTGGCTCAGATTTCCATAGGTAAACAAAGGGCTGCCACAGAGACTATGGGAGGGTGGATGTGTCAGGGTGGAGCTGTGCTTCCTCTTCCAGTGTGACCTGAGCCAGGTGAGCTGACACAGGAGAGGGGCTGAGGGCGCTGAGACACCAGGTCTGTCTGCAGGGTTAACCGCTGGTTGCAGAGCGTGTTATTTCACTAGGAAGTCATGATGAGATTAAAATCTTTTGTACAGGTGCGTCTGATTTCCTTCCAGATCCTTTACCAGGTGAAACACCTGGTGTCCTCTGTGCAGACCTGAACGTTTTACAGAAGGATTCAGACTGAGAGTAATATTTACAGGTTCACAGCGTTAATGAAGGTTCTCCGTGCCGGGGTTATTCTAAGTGCTGTATCGTAGACATCCGCACTTGTTTCAGTTTCTCATCAAGATGCTTCTTCACTATGTTATTTATGACATATTACTGATATTTACCATGTTAATGAGGTAATACTACAATCTCAGAAATACTGATATTCTCCATGACTGAATAAACAACCCGCTCTCAGAGGATCCAGAACACTGTTTGAAGCTACAAAGGTGGCAGGGTCCGCCACATATATACAAAGAGAAACAGAATGAAACTGTTTTGTCAGTTTGTTAATTCATTCGTCAAGACAAAGAGTCTTTGTTTATTAGTCCGGTGAGAGATTTCCTCTCTGATTTAAATGTCTTCGCAGTGCTCCTTTAACAGAACGTTATGATGTCATTTTTAAGAATCTGGGGAGTTCCCTTCCTTCTGCCACACACCTCACTTCCTGCCTGGTCGTCGCTCTGAGTCGTAGTTTGCATTCATGAGTCGTAGTTTGCATGTGACCCAGACCGGTGGGCGAAGTCGCTCCTGACAACCGCCTGTTATGCCACTGCAGCCTGGTGACAGTCACTCCAGCCTGCTGTGTCCCCGTGATGATAAAACACAATCACACAGAACTACTGAGTTTATATATCAAACTTTTAATGTGAAAATCAGCTGTAGAACAGGAGCTACTGAGGATCACAAGTATCGATACTGCGCAACACTTACGGTCGTTTATCTGGCGCGTGGAGCAAAACAACGGTGTTTGAATGTCGAACGTACTACAAGGAACTTTAGTTGGTTTTGATCGTCTCAGTTTAATAAAGATGCTTCTGTCTGACCTGCAGAAGCAAATAACATCAGAGTGGTGAGGAGAAGTTCATACCTGAGGATAGAAGCTCCTCTGTAGGCTGGTCCAACATCACGGCTCTACAACAATCTTTACTGTGTTACATTTAGCATATTACAACTATTGATCTCACATTGTCAAACATATACACATGATCTTAAAAGATTTGTCTCTGCCTCTCACTCGCTGCACACAGATCAAGATCTTAACATGAGGCGGTGGGACACTTTGTCCACAGGGGGCGCCAGAGTCACAGACAGAATTAGAGCTCCTTTAAGGATCAGATTTGAGATCAGCTCTGAGATGAGGGTTTCACAAACCTAGTTAACCAAGTTATTTTAACTTCCAAAGTAACTCAAAAGGTGACTACATTTATCTCTCCATTTTAACAACACAAATCAAAAGCTTCATTATCTTATTTATTGGTGTTTATTTCTATTTTCATTCAAAATACCATTTTTATACTGTTCTTGTGTTGTTAAAAAGTGGAAGGATAAGACTGGATTGTGTCCTGTTAAAAGCCCTTTTTTAACATGCAGTGGACACAATATTATAACAGCATTAAATGTGTAAACTGTTCTCATGTTTAATCTAAAAAACAGCTGCGTGTGTGCTTTTAATAGGAAGCTCTTATGCTAAAGGATTTCAATGCATGGTTTGAAAAAGATGTCGGCCCTCTCGGGAAGTTGAGTTAACTCTGATAAAAGATTACAAGTGAGTATGATCTGAAAGAGAATTAATTTCAGTTCAGCAGATCCACGAGGATCTGAGCTCCATACTCAAGAGGACGTTAACTGTGAGCCGAGTCCAGATCGAGAGCAGCGAGTTCAGTTGTGTAACTCAGATGTCGAGTCCGCTCTCCTGATAGGATTTGTAATCTGGGATAATTGGCCCCTTTCAGGGACTCAGATTATACCAACACCATCGCTGTCAGAGGTAATGGACCGATGTGCACACAGTTTGACAGCTGAATCACACACACACACAAATTTACATTTCATCCATGAACATGTTAAACTGATGCTGAACTCACACGAGGGGAAAGGAACAGTGATGTGCGACAAAACTCAATGCAGACACACGATGGCTTATTGCAGCCGCTGTCTGCGTTGTTGTCTCCGTTCCTCTCACCTACATCACTCACTCACACACTGTGATGGAGCTCACAGGAGCTCGGTGAAGATTAACCAGGTGTCACTCTCCGCTGAGCATCAGATTCAGGCGGCTGCATGACACTGAAACTGATTTAACACGCGGGCTGTTTAACAGAGACGTGTTTCTGGCGCTTTTGCGTCAAATCAAATAGATACAGAAAAGCATGTCAGCGGCAACAGAGTTTTGTGATTGGCTGTAACTGAACACAATGATCAAAAGTGAGCACAGCATAACGTCGGCTGCTGGAGCAGTGCAGACAGGAACGCCACACGTCTGATCCACTTTGTTATGAAATCCTTCATGTTGTAGCGAAGGCCAGGTCCGTCTCACGCTCATTTTCAGCTTCCATTGGAGTTTACCTTGTGTAAAGGTTCAGTGTGTGGTTCTGCCATGAGGAGTCGCTCAGTCGGGACAAAAGACGGGTGGATGTAGAAAAGCTGCCGCTCCAGTGAACATCTGCTGGATCTGCAGGACTCGAGCAGAAGCGTTCATGGTAGTGTTGACAATATTGGAATTTCTAAATTCTATACAGTACAGTGAAAATATTGATATTCCATTTTATTATAAGTATGTATGTTAGCAACAGCATCTCAGTTCATCTTCAGGATATATGTCACTGTCGGGGAGGAGAGCCAGTCTGGGCGAAATGACGTGAATGAGTATTTAAACCATTTCAAATATTCAGATTCAATATGTGACAACATGAGTCATTTTTAAAGTCACGCAGAAATGTTCCACCTTGTAACTTCAATGAGACTATTGCTGCAGCACCTCTATTCGCCCCTTGTCTGAACACTGTCTCAAGGCTCTGGCTTGAACAGCAATGTTTATACAGCTGTTCACCAAGAAGTCTTCTCATCTATTATTTCCTATTTATTTTAATCTTATGTTTCTCATACGTTTAGCAATCAACAATTCTGAAAATTCTTAATATTTCCTGCGTGCGTGTTGGATGGTGACAATATGAACAAGCAAATCGTTCCTGGGGGATTAAAAATGTGACATCATCTGCCCACATCAAACCAGTGAGAGTGTTCTCATGTGAAACACTGAAACCATCCTGACTCTCACGTCCGGCCCGCCACTCATAGTAAGACAACTGGAGGATGACTGAGGGCCGCGGGCTCTCCGGGCCTTAAAGAATTTAAGTTTCATGGTAAAATACCAGTTTCACTAGTGATTTGACACAGTTATTGTTGCACGGCCCTGACGCCAGTTAGTTCAACCGCTTCTCAAAGGAAATGACAAAGAAGCGTGTGGCGTAATCTGCCGAAGTGCGAAAGGACAGCTGAACACAATTACTGAGAGCCCAAACCAATCGGACCTTGTTTCTGATCATTGTTCAGATAGCTGCCTTCTGAGGAGAGGCTGTGAAGCTGCAGTCAGCTTGTGAGGAGAGATATAACTGCTGAGGGGGAAACCAAGGCCACAGAGATGAGCTTGCACTGAAACAAAACCACTGTGAGTGTGAATGGTTGTTTGTCTCTATGTGTCACCCTGTGATGAACCGGGCCCCCATCCTACAGCTCAAGCCCCCTGCCACCCTGGAAAGGATCATTGGATAAATGCAGCCAAAGTGTCCTCCTGTTATCCTCCATGGTCTTTGTCCGCCCCTCGAACATCCTGAGTCCACTGCTGGACGTCCAGACGCTGAAGGACATGAGTGTCCATCACGTGATGAGTAACTGCAGAAGCTCTCTACAGGAAATCTGAATAAAAAGCAGCAACATTTGTATTTGGACTCACAGCTCGAGTCGCCGCCTGAAAGTGAAAGAGAGAAATAAGGAAAATACTCTGTGTTTGCCGAACTGCTGAAGAAGCAGAAGAAGAGAAGGGGACTTTGGGCTTTCTTGTGCCGAGTCTGGAGGATGATGAAATATGCTGATCTGTGGTCCCTGAGGACGACTGGGACCAGCCGCTCACACACACACACACACACACACACGTCACATATGCACACACAGCAAAATCAAGCAAACCTGATTGTACAGCGTTTGAAGGAATGAGCCCGACATAGTAGAGCACATGCAGTGCTATACGGCACACCAGGGTTACGTGATGATGCACAGGGAAGAGAATGGATCATTGGGGGGAGGGGAAGTGGAGTGAAGGAGAAGATGGGAAAGAGAGAGCGAGGGGAACAAGGCGGCCGAAGCAGGGAGGGGAGATAGTAAACCAATTACCACACGACTGGAGGAAGCCTTTCATCCCAAAACTGTCACCACACACTTCTATCTGCCTCTCCTGCATACAAATACAGTGTCCACACACACACACACACACACACACACACACACGGTCAGACATCTTTCTTTATCACATACACACACACACACACACACACACATACTTGGAGCTCTCTTCAAACAAATGCACTCCTGATTAAATATTGAGGAGTGCCTGTGGCGAACTGAGCAGAGATACAATTCCTGCCGTCTCTTATGGAGCTCCCCATCTGTGGAAGAAGTGCCCGAAGGAAGCCAAAGAGGGAAGAAAAAGAGGAAGAAGAAGAAGAAGAAGAAGAAGAAGAAGAAGAAGAAGAAAAAGAAGAGGAGGAGGCAAGAACACAGTGGTCTGAGAAAAAGGGAAAGGGGGGGATGAAGGAAGCGAAGGATGGGAGGAGGAGGGATGGGAAAAGCAGCTGGGCAGAATCAGAAAAGTGAGGACTGCCATATTAAAAGAAGCACAGTATGACAGATAAGGTCATGTATTAAAGAACAGAAGGAAAGCTCTCACCATGAAGGAGCCGATGCTACTCTGTGCTCCTCTAAGTATCTGCGCTAACCTTTGCTGCGTGACAGACATTAAAAAATACTTTTGCAGCCGTGCTAGCTGGTCGGTCCACTACTTTGATCCAGACTGAAATATCTCAATGAACATTGAACATTAGCTGAAATATTACAACCATGAAAGCATGTCCTGTCCCCCACAGGATGAAACAAATAGCTTCGGTTTATGACCGAATACCTGAAAAGCAAAACTGTATTCACTCTCAGCCGCGTGGCTGCGTTTAGCACTCATTAGCATATGTTAGCATGCTATCATGCTCACAGTGCTGCTCTCCAGTCAACGTCAGAGGTCCAAATTTCCCAGCTGGTATTTGCAGCTCCTGAACTCAAAGCTCAACACCAAATGTTAGCAAAACTTGGCCAACCTTAACAAAATGTCTTTCTGGCAAGCGGCCACGCTAGTGAAGCCTCGGCAGGGCAGCGACCTTGAGGAAGAACATGACCCGTGAGGAAACAGACGCCACTGTACTTTATTTTACCGCACTTTACTTGGAAACACATATACATACTCCATTTGCTAGCCGAATACAAATACCGCCATCTGCAAGCACAGCAGAGCGCCTCCAGGTGGTGCCATGTTGTGCGTCGCCAGGTAAATGCTCCCTCGTGATGTCGAGTTTACGAGGAGGAGTTCCAACATAAAGTGGCGTCAAATTGTACTTTTCCAAGCAGGAGGTCAGACATTTTTGAGCTACGAGTTGTCTGGGACGCAGCTGAGGATGGTGAACATTTCCAGCGTTATGCTCTAATGCATTGCAAGTCAGATTTGAGACATTTCCGAGTCCGTATTCCAAACGTACAATATAAATGTGTCTGAAAGAGCGATGGTAAGGTAAAAAGAGAATTGTTCACTGGATGAGTTCTGACAACAGTGGACTTCAGCGCTATGATCCTCAGTGCCTACAGCACACACAGCCACACAGCTCACTCTGGAGACAGGGTCCAAATCACTCACATGAACACAAAAGATATGGACCAGCACCGGCACCAGCATATGAGATGAGAGTCCAAACACTCGCTTCCAACACATGTAGTACAGACTTTTAATGGAGCTCAGCTGATGCTGATCCATCCTGTTGAGACAATTAAAAAGCCATTAGATGACTCACAGACTCCACAGTAATTCTCACTTTGACTCATTTACATCTCCTCAAACTCAAGTCCGAATACACCTCGATGTCCACACAAGCCCTGAAGCGCTCTCTCTCAGCGTGAGGTCAGACTTTATTACTGTGGTGGTTCCTGGGCAAAGCACAGAACAGTCGTGTCCTGGCTGCTGCTGAACGCCTGAATGCACCTCTGTCATCGGTGCTGCGTGACTGCCATCTAGTCGTGGCCAGGTGAACTGCAGACTGGACAGAAGTGACGTTATTAGAACCTCCTCACACATCACACTGTTCAGCCCAAACCTTCAATACTCACATGGTTTTTAAGATCAGACACTGTGGAAACACCTAAGGGCAGGTGGGGCAGGTGGGGCAGAGAGTCTAAAGAGAAGCCAGAGCTCACACACAGCTTTTATCTGGAGCACAGACGACAAAGAAGGATGACTTGAATCTGGTGGAACCGTTTGGATTCAGTCGTCCAGGTCCGCTTTGTTCAGCTGAGCAGAACACTAAAACATTTGGTAGCACTTTATAATAAACATCATAAATTAATGTTAAATTTACAGTTAGTTCAACTTTAGTTGAACTTATAGTTAATAATATTATATAACACATTTATAACATCGTTATGAGTTTAGTGTTCATAAGCATCAAAATATCCATGAACTAAAGTCTGTTTAACAATTAATTTACCATTTATTCACACGGGTTTGATGTGATTGCACATCTTTTTTTAATTGTCCTGATCTTTTCTGATGACACATTGTTGCCATCATCCATATTTTTGATGTAATCAATTACAAGAGTTACATTTCTGGTCATGCTATTATTGCAGTGCAATCCTGACAGACATTATCAGAAGGAACCAAAACAAATTAAATTCATTTATTATTTATTTAAAGTTGGAGGTTTAAGTATTATTTCTACAAACTAGGATTATCTAAATAATTATAGATAAATAGTAGATAATAGATTATGTAAATAGAAGAAGAAGAGTCACTCAGTGTACAGTATATTGAAACTGGGGACCAGCTCCAGATATTAGCCAGTGCCTCGGTCAAGGGCTTCTAATATATATAATATTGACGGTGAGGGAAAAAAGGTAATAAAGGAAAGAAACCAATGAAGGCATGAGGGGAATACACACACTGAAAGGTCCTGTCCCAGCCGGGTTTTGGACTCAGGACCTTCTTGGCGTGTGGAACCAGCACTAACCACAGCACGACTGTGCTATCATTTACATATCAGGGCAAGTCGAATGTCCCAAAGTTGAATTTACAGGACCCAGACCCTGAGGGGATCCAAAAGTCCCAGGCTGACTGCAAATCTATTGGTTTTGGTAGTTTATGTAAATGTGTTGGGGAACTTGAACGGCTGCATAACTATTCAAATGTCTTCTACATTATTAGGCAATGTTGTGGTTCTGTGTATAAATACATCAAACTGACTACAGAATGAATTGTTTGTGAAGGAGTTTTGGTTTCACTTGACTTAATGGGAACTTGGGGGCAACATTTGTGTTTGGCCATTGAAGCCACTGTTGCACATCAGTGAGTCAGACTGCTTTATGGTAATAATGGATTTTTTAGGAGCATCAACGCAGTGAAGTATGTTGGTTCGTCAGACTCAGACGTTCCCTGGGTGTCCGGGGGGGCTCCGCTGGTGGAGCCCATGTACAGAGGCCGGGCTCACAGGCCAGCCGCCCTCTCACATCCCACTGTCTGTCATCTCTCGAGCTGTTCGGTCAATAGAGCCATGAACACGTACAGAGCAAACAGATAAAAAGTGATATACCAACACGTCAAACTGACATGTGAAATGAAGGTTTCTGCGCAGAGTCAATAAGTTGTGTACAAAACTGTCTGTAGATGAAAAGGATGCTCTATTAATTCAATCTCTATTAAAACAGCCACTGTCACATTTGCCTCGACACTGATTTGCATCAGTGTTCACACTATCACCAACAAAACAGGAAAGTCAACTGAATTTCACTGAGTTTGAGTTTCACTGATAATGAAAGAACTCTCAGTGGAAATAAGATGGAACTGTCTGATAAGCAAAGCAGCGAGTAAGGATGTTAGTACACACACACACACAAACCCTGGTGAGAGGTCGAGGTGTTAACACCATAAAAAATCTGCGCCGCTAACGACTCGATCCTCCCTTTTCTTAGTAAGAAGAAATTCGGTGGAAGTGTGGAGGAACAAAAACTGCAGAGCAAGAGGAAACAGGCTGACGATGGAAGGGTGCAAATATGCTGATTCATGTTCAAAGAGCGAACCTGGCAGTAACTCTCTCGACCACGCTGTGAGGTGAGCAGGGTGAAACCAGCTCACTGCCACATGAGTTACAGTATTCTAATATTTTAACTTATTTAACTTTTAACCATGGTGATGGGAGTGTCCCTGCAGACGGCGGCATGACTCAGGGGGGAGACAGTCTGTAGTCTTGGGATCACTGAACAAGCCCCTGAAAACACCCTCAGCGCACAGTGTTGACCTTCTCTTCACCATGACAGTATGAGTAACACGCTCCAGAATGAATTAGGTTAGTTCAAATTGAACGTTTCTTTATGTTGCAACTTTACATAATATTTATTCCACAAAATAGGCTGAAAGTATCCCCTGAGGTCCATCTAAATATCTACTGCTGCCCTTTAAAATATCCACTGCTGTCCTTCTAAACATCCCCCATGTGGCTCAAACTGCGGCCAGATGTTTGGCAGCCTGGCTGTTATAACGTCACCTGCGTCTCCTTCCACCTCATGAAAGTCAGCTAATAAATAAATTCAGGCCGGCATGGTCCTGCAAAAAAACAAAAGTTCATTTTGTAGAAAGAGTCAAACTCTCTGAAGGTTTGTATCAAGCTGACTTTGTCTAGAAGGGAATTTCGCGGCAAAGTATAAATTACTCGGGTCACAAATAACAACAATCATACAAATCAAATCAAAATCAGAACCGGAACAGATGTGTTGGTCAAAACTTTGCACATCCACAAAGGAAACTGAAAGTGTGTCTTGAGTTCTTCATCGGGGAGAAACGCCCCAGACCGGCACTTCCCATTAACCTCAGAGGACACGGAGCTATTCTAACGTCTCAAACTGTCCACTGAATGTCCCGAAACACTCCCCTGCAAGAAGTGGGCACAAACCCGTTCTTACAACATCCTTCATACAGCACATCCAGCGCCAGCTGCTCTGACAGGCTGCTGCTTTTTTTGACCCAATTTGGGAGTTCTGCAGTTTGATTCCCCCTGAGTCATAATAGTCAAAATAGTAGCAGGGGGAATTATTAAGAATTAAACATTTTGATTGTTGAGCATCTCACATCTCACATCCCCTGTGGAGTAAAGCCCTGATGCTAATGCTATCCTGTGTTGCAATGCTGGATGAAACAAGTGACGGCGAAGAGAGAGTTGTGAAAACATAAGTGAACACTTTGTGAAGAGGGCACGTTTCTTTGAAAGCTCACACAAAAAGGAAATGTGATATCTGGAGTCAGTTTTTGAGACGAAATCCTCAGAACTCACTTCTTCCTCTAATTCCCTTTCAAGTGATTACAAGAAAACTGTGTGCATGAGTGGTTAAGAGCTGATGGGAGAGGTCGTATCCAGGTTAGGCTCATACTTTGCCATCAGCGTCATCTCCACAGAAAGTTTGATAGAACAATGACGCAGTGTTGAATATCCTGGATATCAACATGGAATTGAACTCATGGAGGCCACAGAGCAAAATCAAAAATCTCATTTTTTTTGCTTGTTGACAGACAGAGATAATCTTGATATTGATATTATTAACACTACAGATGAAAGTATGTAAAGTCAGTCTTACATCATCAGTGGAAACAAGAAATACTCCCACTGAATACTAAAAATGGAGGGAAACAGAGGGGGATCCTTCTCTTCTAAGAAGAGGAAGGAGTGTGTGTGTGTGTGTGTGTGTGTGTGTGTGTGTGTTTGTGGATGTGTGTGTGGGTGTGTGTGTGTGTGTGTGTGTGTGTGTGTGTGTGTGTGTGAATATGAATATTTTGGCTGTTGTCATACAGTATTTTCTTTCTGCAGAGTCAGATCCACCGTTTCTTCAGCACTCGGTCAAACAACATGGAGAACGAGAGTCTGAGGTTGAGTAAAGCTTTGAGCTCAATGCTGACATCAACATGCTGAAGCGCTCATGTGAAAATGCTAGCGTGACGCATTTAGCCCAATTATTCCTGTGTTCACCGATTTAGTTTGACAGCATAGCATGCTACTATTTGCTAATTAGCACCGTCAGCACAGTTGAAATGATGAGATTGTTTGAGCTTAAAGTGGTAAAACAATAGTTTGAGTATGAGACAAGCGTTCACACTGAAGACCCCTGCTGGAAAAAACAGCAGTTAGTGCTGGTTGCATTTATATTTCTGTATATTTAGTGCAGTATTTACAGTTTGTTTCGGGTGCCCTCAAAGGACCCCAAAATCCTGCAGGTTTGAAACTTGGTGTACTGTGACAACCTCACTGACTCTGTGGCCTGTATTGGGCTTTCACAGCCAACTTCACTCCTGCTCATACTCTGCATGCTGGTGACCAGCAAACCAGCACCAAAACACAACATATGCTGGTCTATGCTGTTTTTTTCCAGCAGGGACAGCAGCCAACTGCAGATTTATTATAGCTGACAGACACTTTTAAATTTGAATCATTTTGCAGACGAGAAGAAATGATCACAGTCATGAAGTAAACACCAAAAGCATTTTGGTTTGTGGCTGTTGACTAAGTTGATTTGAAGATGGAAAATAAACAGACAAGTTTCAGACAAATTTGCAGGTGCCAATTGTTCCGGCGATGTCTTACCTTGTGAGGCTGCTGCAGTAGGTGTGATGACCAGTGGAAGAAATGACTGCGTCAGAGAAAACCACAATGGCTGCTCCTAAAAAACTTTATCACAGATGCTACTCTACCATCGGTGATCAGAGCTGGAGAGCATTTCTTCACTGGAAGAAGAGCAAAGAACGGCACTGGATGCTTTTTCAGATGTTTTGGCTCTTCTCTCGACCGTCTTCAGCGACAGTCATTGTGTATTTTGTTCATCTATTTAGTTGAAGTCAGCTTGTGATAGAGGATGATGGACAGATGGTTCGCTCGATTCTCTGCCACATATTTTTATTTTATTTCTATTTTTTTTAATTATCATCCAAACAGTGTCCGAGGACAACTTCCCAGATGGTTCTATACAACAAAACATCTGCTGCGTGCCAGGCTAGTGATGAACCAAAGTGTTCAGGATCAGAGGAGAAGTTCTGGGATCACCACAGTTATACAAATTTCTCTTCTGGAGACGTTGGAATGTCTGTGCAAAATGTAATTGTAACTTGTTGAGTAGATTTTTCCATCTGGACTAAAGTGTCGGACTGACGAACAAACCAGACAAACATTAACAACACTAATGCCTTTCTGTTACGTGGCTCAACATAAAATCCAGTTTTGGAAATATCTAGTTCGATGGAGGGGCTGTGGAAAATTTCAAAGTATCTGACAAAATATCCAGTGACAGAAATGCAGGACTTTTTAGTGAGAGGAAGCATGTAAGTGGGGGAATATCAGTGGGCTCAGAATTGTGCCTTGTGGTGTCCCTGCATTTAGTTTGACGTGAGATGTGACATGATTCGTCTAAGAAAGCATAACAACAGCACCAAATCTAGAATAACAGGTCTGAAAACCATCTCAGATTACAAAGTAGATGACCGTCAATATTTTTATTATGCAATGTTTCTTCTTTTCTCTTTTTTTGTATAACTTTAAGATTTAGTTGTGATTAATCAGAAAGCGAGAAGGTTCTCGATACCACTCCGTATTTTAAAATCGATGGGTCAGGTGTTTAATGGATTGTTTCAGATTCTTCCACATTAGCAGGACAAACATCTCTCTAACAAACAGCTGAGGCCTTCCTGGAACATTCTGTTTGACAGCATGAAGGAGCTCAGTAAGCATATGGCTCAACACATTTTTGTGACTCAGCGGGTCAGCAAAATAATGTTTCCATGTTAGCTTTAGCTCTTACTCAAGGAAGACATTAAACAACTGTTGTCAAGGACTTAGCAATACATTGAGCTTGATATGGTTAAAACATAGGACCTTTGAACAGACCTCCAGAGACAGATTGGTATCAGGATCCAGTGGGTGTCATCTCTGGGTACTCACCACACATTGGAGGTGATGATGGATGGAAAATAAGTCAAAGTCATCCACTGGTAGAATTTGGCATTCAGCTCCGATTCCAGGCAGTCAGGTGGACAGTTACAAACCCTGAATAAACATGTGGTGTATTGTGAAGAACTGAGATGTAGAAGTACACTCAGCATTAACCTCTGAGGGCAAGTCACTTGGTAAAAAGTGTCTGAAAAACAGACTTTGGTTCAACATCAGGCTGAACAACTCCAGCTGAACTTGTACTGAGTGCTGCGGGGAATATAACCAGATAACCATATTTAATGTTTGTATACATTCATATTCACATCAGTGAGAATGACGAAACGATCTTACAGGATACGACGGCCTCACTCCAACTCATACGTGGAAATATCTAGTTTCATGACTAATATTGGAACAGGAACATGACACACTGATTGCATGCAGCAACACTTGACTGTAGCAACACAGTCGTTAGAGACCCACCAGAATCACAAGAACACCTGTTTGATGTCCCAGACAGACGTACAGATCATGTGGTCATGACATCACACAGGTGTTACTAACTTCACTACGTGGACACCAGCGAGCAGAGCAGCGAGTTAACGGGACTTCTCTTCACCACATGTTGTTTGTTTGTGTCGTCAGCAATGTTTTTACCGTCGCAGCCATGCAAATGTACGGTTTTCAGTGGATTTTCCCTTTAAATGACGATCATCCACACAAACGCAAATGTGTTTGTGTGGGTGTTTGAAACGTGCTTTTTATTGTTCCAGTTATTAGAGCTATTGCTATGAATGTCACTGTGTAGTTTAAAGGAACATTTACAATATTAATAAGGTAATAACACAATAATACAAATAATTATTTGGGGTTAGGGGTCAGTTTGTTTATTCAGAGCTTCACTTTCCCTAAAACTACAGATTGCACCTTTAACTAGGATTGACTTGAGGCACCAGAGATGGAAGCGGCTCTTCTGCTCTTGTCATTTTGAGAGTTGGCTCGTCTCCACTGCTGCCATCATGATCGAAACCACCCGGTGTTGTGAAATGTGCCTCAGAATCATAATTGAGTAAAAGTAAAGATTTTGTGTTAAATAGTACTTTCAGTCCGAGTCAGCGTACAGATAGCACACAAGCTAAAATCTTACAGGAGCAGCAATATGTCGGCAGGATTCTTTAAAGCCGAAACAAACCAGATAAACAAAGTGACCTTAAAGGACGACACAGCTTTACTTTGTTTGAATGTGGCGGACCCTGCCATCTCTCTGTTGTTCTGAGAACAGTTTGCTTATTCAGTTTTGAAAAGATTCATATTTCTGATTTGTTTTATGAGCTCGTTAACTCTATAAATATAAAAGTTCAGTGCTCCTTCAAAGTAAAGGTTTTCAGATGAAGGTGTACCGAAAGGTACCACAGTACAGTTACTGTAGATTACAGTTACAATTGACAGTAAATGACACATATGTCACACATGTGTATATTTTAAGCTGTGGGACGGCCGATCAGTCAAAGTGATTTTCTGTGTTTTTCTGTAGTTTTGTTTTAAAATAAATCAATATAAAATGTGCTCCCTTCTGCAAAGAAACTCAAATTCTCGTATGAATGTAGGAGAGTCTAAATGATGTTTTTGTAGAGTGGAAGCAAAACGTAGGAGAAAATGAAAATACTTCAGTAAAGTTCAAGTACCTCACAGTACTGGAGTACATGTACATGTACATTCCATCAGTGATGCCATCGTCAGCCACAGCCAACCGGATGCTTGACGTAAACTTTTACTTCATGCCTGTTGCAGGGAGGGAAATCCCTCTTGGTCTGAAGAATATAAAATGACGGCCCATCGTAAAGATAAGACGACTCCCTCCGACCCTGACGGCCCTCAGCATCAGAGCAACAAGTGCCTCCCAGCAGCAGCAACATGCCCTCTCGACTCAGTAAGTGCTGTGCAGGCTGTGGTGTGCACACTTCCTGCACTCCTTCCTCTTTTCATTCATTCAATCATTCATGCTTTCTCCTCTGTAGACGTGTTCTGGCTCTGTGCGGCGGCGCTGGCCGCTCTGCTGCAGTGTGCTCCCGCGGCTCCGGTCCATGACGCCTTCACTGACAATCCAGCAGGTGACACCTCAGGTGAGGAGTGGGAGACGGAGAGGCCCGTCGACCCACTGATAGCACTCTTGAAGATGGTGCTGGAAGCGATCAAGTCCCACAGGCAGGAGGTAAGCACTTCCTCCGTCAGGGATTTCACTGGTGTGCCACTCTCTGAACATCACACCTGACCTCCATCACCTTTCTTTTATCACCAGTTTGAAGCCGAGTTCCACATCAGGTATGATGTTCTGGCCCAGTACAACGTCCCCTCACTTCCTGCAGATTGTCCGTCCTCCAACGTCAGCATGGTACTTCTACTCCTCCGTCATCGCCCCGATGCACTGATAGAAGAAGAAACTGGCTGCCGCGGTTCATCTGTAGCACTAACAGTGATTTTCTGTCCTCTATCAGGAGGCTCTACTCCACCGGCTGCTCCAGGGCCTCCCTGTCTACACAGTGCTGCTGAAATACGTGGAGAAAGAGGAGCCACAGAGCGGGATCCCCTTAAGATTCAGACAAAACAGTGAGCACCTGAAACAAAGGATCACAGGAAAGGTAGGTCTGAGCCGCTGCACGCATTTGGAGGCCTGATCACTCCTCCTGTTAGTGTCCCATCACTACATGGCTCAGAATGTTAATATTTAGAGTATCAATGAGGAAATAATACAAATACATGAATAAGTGAATAAACAAGCTGTTCTCAGAGGAAAATAAGGTCCCAGGACACTGTTTGATGCTAGAAGGTGGCAGGGTCCGCCACATATAGAGACAGTGAAACAGTATAGATGTGTGTGTGTTGATTAACTCATGAAAACGAAGAGAAGCGCTTTATCAAATCTGTTATGGCTTTAAAAAATCAATCGATGAAGAACTTTCTCTTCCGATTAAAATGTACATAGTGTGTCTTTAAATATGATATATATATGTATATACATATATATATAATTACTGGATAATCACGGTAGGTTTTTTAGCTGATATCTAATGTGCCAATATTTTTCATGTTTGCCGATTACTGATGTCTATGTATCAACATTTTCCAACCCAACGACAAACAACACCAGGTTTCTCCTGTTGTGGAATTATTGTTGCCAATAACTGACAGTCAGTCAGAACGTCGTCTCATCAGCCTGTCGTCGGCACAAATGTTCATCACGGGGCAATACTCATCTTAAAGGAACATTCGGCCGGTACTGACGTTATTGCGCATCATAATGCTGATGGAAGCCACTGTGTCCACTGAAGGGTCATTAAACAGTGTCTGCGCTGTGTATAAACTCACTGTCACCTGCAAACTGACTAAAGCTGGCACATTAATGTAGCTGAGTACAAGTTACAACGGTTCAGTGGTTCTAATGGTTTTCAGGATGACAGGTGCGGACCAGAGGTGTAAGGTGTTGGGGGGCTATGATCTTAGACCACTCCCATTTTCATTTGAGCCTTCATTTGTTCTGACAGTGACGTTCGTGAGGTTTTATTTTTTGGGAGACGTTAATGTTCTTTAAATATGTGGGGTGAATTAAAATGGAGGGCAGAGTGACACCATGGAAACTTTGGATGCTTGTAAAATTAAAATAGGGCGCTGATGACTTTGTTGTGTTGACGCTGTCGCCTGTCCACAGATGAGACACGCCGTCCAGGTGACCCCGCTGACCAGCAGCCAGGAGCAACAGCTTATGAGGGACCTCGACAGCCCCGACACGTTCCACAGGAAGATGACGGCGCACAGCATCCTGTACCAGCTCCGCATCTTCCTCGTCGATTGCAAAAACGCAATCAGTAAAAAGGAGAAGCTAAGAGAAAGCAGGGCCAACAGGGCGATGACACCTGCCACTCTCTATTACCAAAGCTAAGCGTGTTGATGATCAGTTTGGATCTGCTGGGAAACAGCCGGGTGAAAGGCGTGGAAACTCCGGCTCCGTAACAAGCTACAATTGTGTGAATGTTGAGGCCTCCGGCTTCAGTCGCCCACTGTTGCATAAGTTATTGAATCTATTTATAGTTGCTGAAAAGTGTTATTTATTAGTCATAGGAAATTCCATGGATGAAAGTTTCTTGCACTGAATGTTGAACTCTGTACTGATTGGATCCGACCGCTGATTCATCTCTGAACTGTGATGTCACCGGAGCAGCATCGTCATTTTTTACAGGAAAGGAAAATAACTGCATCATCGTTTGATATGAACAGTGATTTTATATTTACAGTACTGTCGACTGTTATTTATTTAAAATTATTATTATTGTTATTAACTGAATTTGCTGCTTATTTAATTATAATGCAACGAGTATAAACTGTGTGACTTGGTGTGGAGGAATATTGTGTGTGCACATGCAGAAATAAAAAAACAACAACATTTGCATAGATAAGAAACGAGCGTCTTCATTCCAACTCTGCTCACGCTCTCCGTGCAGCAAGACAGCGGAGATTTTAATCAGTCCTCTAAAATACGCACATGAGCTCCACACAGGCTGGAAACTATGAATATTAGAAACTGATAACGTGTTTCATGATGAATCATTATTTCTGTTGTCGTAAATTTCCGGCCTAATTAGACAAACATACGCCAATCGATCCTGTTTTTCTATTCAACTTTTCATTTTCATAATCAAAACTCTGAAGCTAAAGCAGCAACACGACCTCTGGTCAGTGGAAGTATTCTGGTAAAGATACAGTTCTAATACTCACACACTCAAACCTTCCTTCAACGTCCTTTTTCCTGCTTATAAAACAGTCTCAATGTCATAATGGCAAAAATGTAATCTAAAAAGTAGTAGAGTAAAAAGTTCAATAAGTAGAAATAAAATGTGAGTACAGGAGTACCTTCAGTTTGTACTTACAGTACTCGAGTAAATGTTCTTTAAGTAAAGCGTGTCATAGAGTATAAGAGGAAAATGTGCTTAGGGTGAACAGAGTCAATGTGACAGAAGTCCCTGAGACTGTTAAATATTACACATCATGCATCATTATAGTAAGGCTGTTAGAACATGGTGCAGCTCTGGCTGCAGGGTGGAGCTGAGTACTTCCTCCTTCCATTAGCTGTTTGGTTTCTAAACATGCTGCTACAATTACCCAGAGTGCTTAGTTACATTCCACCCATGCTCCTGGTAAGAACAACAAGAGGGACATTTCAGTGTGGATTTATTTCCAGATATCTTAAATTACAAAAAAAAGGAGAAAAGACAGAATGAATGATGAAACCAAACAGCACACGGCCACACTGCAGACGGACCACAGCATGTTTCAGTGGAACGGCCCTCGATTCCAGCTTGTTAATCCAAAATGTAGCTGACACTCTCTGTACATGTACACATGGCCACGAACAGTACAGCTGCAGAGAACATTCATTCCTTCCTCTCACACACACTGGACGGTACGATGTATGAGAGGAAGGTGAGGAATAGCTTCCATCTCCTGACGGAGGGCCACAGCGTCTGGTGGCCGGAGGAAACAGGCCGCGTGGAGACGATCCTCAGCCCCAGAGCAAGCTGGAGACAAGACACACGAGTCAAACCCACCACAAACAACACAGTGTACAAGTGATATATTCACATGAAGTATATCCGGTGACACCTGACGCAGTCACCACAAACAGCGCTCGTGTTAGACTTCTCCTGACGTGGTGACTGTATGATATGTATGCTAGCAGAATGATTGGTCATATGTCACCATGAGGAACCTTTATATGTGGGAGATCTTCACGAACTGCTTTACTCTCTTATCTCGGGATTTAAAGTGCACCATTCTGTGTTAAAGAAAGACAGTAGTATGTTTGTGTCTTCAACAGAATGGCAGCAGAAACATTTTAAATCCCCCAGTTATAGAAAATAATGAGCAGAATTTGACGGAAATCACTTCAAATAAAAATAATCGTGTTTTTTCGATTTCTCACCACAATCTTGATAACCTCCATGTTGAACTACAGATTTCACTGTTTTTTGAACCACTCATTTAATCCCCAAATTCCCCCAAAAACCATGACGTTGTGTAAAATGCACCAGCTCGCCTGTCGAGGCTCTCTTCTCTAATGAACCTGCTATCAGTGGGATTTGAGTCGACATCTATGGATGAAGGAATATGTCACTGTGCTGAAGACGTGTCAGAAACTTATCAGCATCCTGTTTCACACCGTCTGCTTTCCTGCTTATAAAAAGCACTAAAGGATGTAACAGGAAGTGCAAATCTCGATACGATCAGTCCTCACCTCAAGACCGTGGGCTCAGGCATTCCTGGATCCGCTCCTCGTTTGAAACCTGCAGATCAAAAGTACAGACGGATTTGAGCACACCGGTTTACATTTGAGAATCTTCATGCAGCTCCTGAAAGCATTGAGTATAGAAATCAGCTGGCTTACAAAGCTCTACAGTGTGCTCACAGAGTAAAACACAGTTTTACAAATGTGACTATTAGGTGCATTTATCTGCCACTG
The DNA here is from genome assembly GCA_903131615.1 of Diplodus sargus. NCBI lineage: Eukaryota > Metazoa > Chordata > Actinopteri > Spariformes > Sparidae > Diplodus > Diplodus sargus. The sequence continues at coordinate 208,625 of CAEMYA010002128.1, forward strand.
AAGGTTTTTTTATCAGTCGATGACTCTGCACAGCATCCCAGTCCGATTTCTGCATCACAGACGGGCCCGGCCCGATCACAGAACTCAGACATCCTCAGCCGACGTGCAGATCTCATTTTTGAGGATTAGCGTAAAACGGCAATGTGTTACTACATTACAACGCAGCGAGCAACACCTCTGACTCAACGCCCTTACAAACATGCCCACTTAGAGAGGAATTCAGTTCCCCGTTATTCTCTCCTTCTTCATTCAGCTGATGGGCGTGTCGACTGTGAAGCAACGGTTTCTAAAGAAAAGACGAGAGATTCCTGTAAGAGTGAACCTCAGCTAACTCCTCCCTCACCACGAGCTCCACTGACTGTATGTCGAGATCTTTAATTCATCAATTAAAAAGGACTAAACAGCCATCAGTCAGTTCACAGCCTGAGGAGTCTGGCCAACAGTTTAAAAAAAGCTTCATCTTCAGTTTTTAACATGAGAATCAGAGCTGATTACTTTTTCTGTCAAATTGCTGATTAAATAAACTCATTCAAAGTAGCAACTTTGGTTCTGATGCAGCAACTTCTCACACAACGTCCCGCCCACAACACTGTCTGATTGGTTACACCTCACACTTAATAACGTATCAACACTGAATCATCTGAATCTGCAACGTAACTAATAACTTTTTCAAATAAATGTAGTGGAGAGAAAAATTCAAACATTCAAATTAAGCAACTGAAAATGGCACTTAAGAATAGCAAACAGTAGATTTACTCTTGACACTTATTTTTACTGGAAGTGAACAGTGTGAAATCTAACAACGTGTGACATTTGTACTTACATAACACTGAAAGTCAACTTTTGTTTATTTATGCCCACAACTGACACTGACTGTCTGATCTCATCTAACCGAGAGACGCAGCGCAATTCAGATGACGGCGAGCAGCAGAGCAAATTACATTTAGAGAAACTTATGAGCGAGTTGCAAAAGTAAACCACATGTAAAGTGTGTAAAGTAGGCGGAAGAGGGGGGGGGGTCTGACATCAGCGGTGGTCTTTCCAAAATGCTGAAGTCAGAGAAGATTCTCTGGCAGAGGGCAACCCCAGCAGCTCTGAGGTCACACATGCAAAAGTCTTCACTTCCCCATCTCCACTCCAAACCACAGCCAAGTATTTCAGTGCTCCAGACACACCACAAAGAGCCGCTCGAGTACTTTAAGGACGAGGGGTTTTTACGGGAAACTTAAATCAAGTTATGTCCAACACTCAATAATATCCCCACATGGTCGTATTTATAGCCCGGCAGCTTGGATGGACAGTTATATCCGTCACTGTATTTATCTCATGCACTCGTCCAGAGGGGAAGCCTACAAGCCTGCTACTTCTTCGTGGTTATTCATGCTAAAAGTGTATGCTACACCTGCATGCCACACCATTATGCTACACTTGCATGCTACACCTGAATGCTACACCTGCATGCTACGGAGCCACTAGCTTGTCGCTGCTAGTAAAACAACGTTGTTAATGGCAATCTTTGCTGTCTTCATGTGCGTTGTTTCTATACTGGTATCCAACTGTGGATTTATTAGCCTCAACAGCGTGAACAAAAAGAATAAACAACATATTAATGCTAATAGTTGGGGGCGAGCGTGCTAGGCTAAGTGGCTAACGTCAGCGAGGCACGCTCGCTCTGTCCGCCGCCCCCCGCCGCTCCTGCAGGGATACTGACCGAGGTACAGCACGGTCGGGATGAAACCCCATCGGATAACGAACTGGCTGCACTGGAACAGCTGCTGCAGCCGCTGTTTGGTCTCTTTGCTTAGTTTAGCCATGTGTTTGTCCCGAACGGTGAGGATGCTGCCAAGGACAAGGAAGAGGAAGTGACGTAGGAAAGCCGGCTGTTGTTAAATGTGTCAGAGGCCGCCATCTTGTGGCCAGTCGTACAACTGCGTGTCTGCCAGCTGCAACTCACATGCTGGATTCAATTCATCTTCCCTTCTTTGTCAGGAACTGAAGACATCCATTTCAGAATTTTAAATAATGTTTACCCATGTAATTAATTATTCAGGAAAAATTTTCACTATAAACATATATAATCTCTGACCCCTACGTTAAAGGTGCAACATGTAACAGCCAACTGCTGCAAACTGTATTCTGTTTACACAGTCATGACTTTAGCTACTGTTAGCTTGTTAGCCATGTAGTGCTGCACTTATTCCACAGCTAGCACAGTAGCTTTGTAGAAAGAAGAGGTTTAACGCGGGGGGCTAGTTGGTTAGCATGCCAAGTTCAGAAGATATCTCTGCAACGCAATCATAATATTTTAGAATTGCTCTCATTTGCTCGCAGTTTGTTAATTTTTTAAAATGTTTTAAACTAAAATTATTACGTTTTTTGTTTTAATAAGGTACAGTTTAAGAAAGCAGTAAAGTGCATAACATCTGTGCACATCATATTTATGATCTATAAACCTCAAGTGTACATACTAATTAATTATAAAGTTGAAAAAGTGATAGTGGTAAGGTCTTGTTAGTATCGATCATTGCAGTGGAACTTTTGCCAAAAATGTATTATTCCAACTTTACATGTTGCTCTATTTTAATTACACGACTAAGCAACATCATCCTAAATCAGTAGTATTGTACACCTGTTTACAGAAACTATAATATATAGTAGAGTTTACACTGGCTGCCTAAGCCAATTTCTAAAAGCCCATTAAGTAGTGAAAATGTTCTGGAGCTATATATTCATTCAGTATTTAGACAACCATCAGTCAGTTTAAAGATAAATACAGAGTTTTGAAGTGGATTCTGAATTCATTATTAAAATGTTCAGTGACGCAGAGACAGAAAAACAAAACTGAGCACACAAGTGAAATATAGAAACACTTTATTCCCAGAAGTTGTAGCAGTGAGTTATCTTCAGACATGAAAAGGCCAATATAAACCAACTTTAGTACAACAGTATGAATTACAACAAGAGCTTACCCATTCACATTCTGTAAACCCACATACAGAAACACGATGATTGATATTGTCCCACCAAGCTACTGTAAGGACACTCGACAGCTCTAGTACACAGACAACAGGACACGCTTTGCTTGCAGCATGAACGCTTGATTTAGGACATCAAATATAGCAGATGGGTGGAGTTTATTTCCTTTTTGGTACAAGAGAATATCACCAGGTCATGTGACGTGGCGATGATGATGATGTGAACGACGAGGAGGGACACAGGAAATACGTCACCAAAGTACTACAAACAGCTGGAATGGTGTGCAGAGCGTTACGCTGCCTTGTTGCCCCGCACGCCTTCCGACTGCACAACACAGAGGAAGAGGTTCAGTTACAGTTTTGCCATCAGATTCTCGTACCTGTGTGCGAACGTGGACTTCAGGTCGGGTTTTCAACTTTTTTTTTTTTCCCCTCGTAGAAATCCGTACAGAGCAACAAGACACAGAACACCGCGGTTGAGAATCAAACATCTCTTGTTCATCATAAGAAAATACCAAAGTTGAGAACACAACTCATTTGCTCTTTCAAGTGCAAAATTCAATACTTAAAATCACACACACCTATTGTCCCCCATCATTAAATCACCCTGATCACTCGTCAGAATTTAAAGTTTCATTTTTTCCATCAGATACACAACAATTCAGGAAAGTGCTAAAGGAGCGTGGGGGACACACATATTGCTTCTCCATCACGATGACAATACTGTGCAGTTGTAAACATGATGAGCTGCTTCTTTTTGTACTAGTTGATTATTAAGTTGCTGTTTTTGCTGATGCATTAAAGGAAGGATGTAGATTTTCTTTACAGAAGCACAGCTGTGTGAACAGAGGCAGTTTGGAGGATCTTCCCAAAATATGGAAAACACTAAATAGGAGATATTTGTATTGCTACAGAAAGGATCTCTCATCTTTAAAAAGCAATAGAAAGACTTGTTCCAATTTGGAGAATCATACTTGTTCACTGTATCAATCAGCAGCCTTTATTCTAAAAACAACCGTACATTCACACATACAGTACTCGCACTCAAGCATGCTCACACACACTCATCTGCCCTCTGACAAACATGGGCAAGGTTCAGGATGGATGTATGGAAAAGCCATGCAGGGCAACAAATGCCAATTAAAATACTTCCAAATACTTTTCCACACAGTTTGTTTTAGTAAAGAGTTTTAAGTGCACCCATTTCACGACAGGCTGCTCTGCGACAGAGTGCAGTTTTGTCCTGGCACACCTTCCGCAGCAGCAGCGCGCTGGTAAAAATCGTTCGAGCTGGGTGGTGACGTCCTGCTTCCATCAGTCCCCGAGACGGAGACTCTGCTGGGGGGGAAAGGAGCAGAGGGAGCTGACGGACATCCAGACGTGTGAATGTAGCAGGGCAGCAGGCTGGCTTACAGTACGGACAATCAAACACGTTGAAAAAGGAGTGACGAGGGAACCAGCGGGAGTGTCTGTGGTCCGTAGTGGTTGGCATGGCTTGGAGTTCCAGGTCACAGGTACAGGGTCACAGGATCAGAGGCGACGGGTTCAGGTAGTCAGGAGTCATAAAGGGTTCAAAGGTCAGAGCCGAAGTGCACGCTGATGCTGGGAGAGCGCTGCGTGTGGTTTGGCGCCGGACTCAAATACCCCAGCCCTTCCTCCTGCAGGCTGCATGAGTAGCGGCCAGCTTCGGAGGCGGTGTGGTTGCTGGAGGGAGGGGCGTTGCCGCTGGCCACCTGCTCGAAGGAGCGGGAAAAGACGGCGCTGGCGGTGCGCGTCAGGCTGGTGAGAGCTCCAGCCTTGGGCACCGACTGGCTGGATGTGAGGGTCAGTCGCTTCACGGACAGCTCTGTGCTCTCGCTGGCGGCTCTGCCCGTTGTTAGAGGGCCCGCCTCCTTGTCCTTGTTGGTGCGCCCGCCAAGCCGACACTTCTTCATGGCCTTGGCCCCCAGGTTCAACGTTGTGACACTATTGCTGATAGTGATGGTCGGTGGGGTCATGTCAGGCCCCACCCCGCCTGGCCACACCCCTTCATCCACCTCTGAAATATCCATCAGCTCATCCGGGGAACCCAAATCCACTGCGTCTGTGAGACAGACACACAGAGGGAGACAGAACAAGCACCGAAATGAAAAACAGGAGCAAGCAGAGGAAAGAATTAGCATCTCGTCTGTCATCCAGCCCTTCTGATCATGTCAAAGTATTAAGATTAACATGATATCAAAACATAATGCTTTAACTGTCGGAATGTGTATGAGAAGCCTTTGAGCTTTGTGTCGGGCTGCATGACAGAGGAGTTCCATCACTGTCCAGCAGGTGGCGCCTTCACACTGTAACCTCAGCTATCAGGGACATTTCGCCACCTGAGACAATGCAAGTTGTGTATTCCAGGCCAGCACACAGGTTAGCTTAACAGTCAGTGGTTTATTGGCAGAGGAGTGCATGTTTTGTCCCAAAGGCAGGAGAGGGCAGAGTCTAAGAGCGTAAGCCTGGGAAAGACCACGAAGGGAAGGAAGAGGAGGGCAAACAAACGGCACGAATACGAGCTCTACAGACATCACACAAACACACCTTTCCTGCTTTCTGAGGCATGAAAACACACCTGTGAGTGGCCAACCACCCACATATGCACTAACACACACTTTCTATCTGATGCTATCACTGTAACAGAATACCAGTGGACAGGTGGTAGACAGATAGGCAGGTCCTGTGGAATTCTGTCACGCTCAGATTTCAGCTGTTCAAAAAAACTTCAACTTATTCAAGACCTGCATATCTTTCCTCAGCTCCTAGCTACCAGTCAGAAGGAAGTAATCTGTCTCCAGGTGCAACCCAGGGGAAATGTGTCGAGGCGTACCGAGGCGCGCCATCAGGGACCGAAAAGCTCACCAACCCCACCAGTAACGATCCTGGAGTAACCCCAGGAGCATGGCTACATGTACCACCGGACTGATCTGTGACCCTGACCCTGTGTTAACCTACACATGACTAATAGATCTGAACTGAATTACATCATAAGAGTACAATCTCCTGGTCCTGGCGCTGCTGCCACAGATATAATATCTGGGTTGATTCAAGGTCATCAGGGCTTTTAAAGTAGAGTGACTTTTACTAAACCTGATACAGCAGGCAACAGTTTCTTATGTCATGTCATATTCAGTCTTCACAAAGCTGCTTTTTCACCTGTGGTTTATGTTCCTTTTGTTTAACTGATGTTCTGCTTTTGACAGGATCAATTCAACATAAACACGCAAGATTATTCTTGATAAGCACATTTCATTATTATGCATTAATTATTAGGTTATTGATCTGTTATTCAGTTAGATCTTAAATAATTAATCAGATTTGTCTGGGCAGGAGATTCTCATGAGGAAGCTTCAGCCACAAAGGAGAGAGTAAATGAATGAGTGACGTTGGAGAGACAGATGAGAGGAATAGTGCGATTAGGCGAAGAGAGGTTGGTGGAGCCCAGCGCAAAAAAGGTAAAGGAGGGAGTCATCATGCAGCTTTTCAGACCACGCCCCCACACATGGTTACCTAGGTTACCCCAGGAATGGGTCGGGGGGGAAGGAGGGGCAGGACCTTAGTACTGGCTCCTCCCTGTGGAGGCCGACCCAGAACCCTCATTCTCCACCATCCGCCTCACAGACTTCTGCCTCCTGACCTCCTGACCCCTCGTGCTGGAGTCATGACCTCGGGGGTCCAGGCTGACCTCGGAGGCGGCGCCCAGGGCGTCGCAGTCGGGCTGGGCACGGCCGTCAGGGCGCGGCCGCAGGGAGTCTCCGTTGGGCATTCGCTCGCCGCCCACTCCTGTCACACTGATCTCGGGGATGGCCACGCCCCCCATCGCGGCCTCATTGTCTACACTCACCTCCTGGGACTCTGGTGGGGTGGAGGGGCATGGTGGGTAGTGCGACAGTACATTGATACAGACACACACACACACACAGATGGACAGACGGATCATGCACCCACATGAGAAAAACAAAAACAGTCATGTGCACAGACACACACGACCACAGTAACACAAGACACACAGAAGTCATCAATGTAATGGCAGAAAAATAAAAAGACAAAAATCATAGTGATCAGAACAGAACACATGGTCAGAGTACATGCTGGATGGAGATGAATACGAACACAGCATTTGAATGGAATCACATTTCATACCGGCTCACTGCTCACCCCTACACGTGAATTAATATTTAATAGTATTTTCCTCCATCGTCTGCTCACAACAAAAGCTTTACGCACAAACGAGCAGGTGGCACCAACGAGCAGATATCCATGAGATGAATAAGGGGCGTGAGGCTCAGGATGAAACCTACTTATTAAACTAGTTGAAGGCCGTAATTTATCTTTCTCATCTGTGCTCTGGGAAAAGGGAGCTACTCTCTCTTAATTCTAAGCCACATACATCCTCGTCATTGACACTAAAAGAAAAAAGTCTTTTTTGTTTCTACCCTCATCAAAAATATTCAATAGAGTTGTAAAAACTGCTCCTCAGTTCTCTGCTCACTGCTAGCCTGTCAAATTATTTCATGCGCTGTGTTGAATCTCTCTCAAACTGTGAACTGCCTCTGTACTGTCCTCAACTTGGACAAATCCTAACAGATAAGACAGGAAGTCGTGGTTTTGAATGAGGTGATTCTAAAATGGAGGCTGACGGAGGGAGGGTCCTCAGCGAGATTTGAGATTGAGGATGAAAACGACACTAACACACTGACTGAAGGGCATGAAATGACACGGTGAGTGAACAATGAACAGATCTAAACTTTTTGCTCTCTCCTTTGGTATGGACTTTTCCCTCTAATATTTTTATTAGCACATACAATTTTGATTTCAAAATGTCTCAAGAGATGAGGGACTTCCACAGCTGTGCCCCTACGTCTCAGTTTGCTCCTGTGTATGTGCCTTACCGTGTCTCTTCCAGCGGTGTCCCCTGATAGAGAGGGAGGTGACAGCGTTTCGGGAAATCCGGGAGGAGGTGGGTGTGATCTCCACCTGGATACTCCGAGCACCCTCCTTGTTGTTGCTCTTCAGCGCTGCACCATGCAGTGACGACTTGATGGCATTACCCACCTGGGGGCCGAGGAGAAGCACACATCCACAAATGTTACTGCCTCAGAGGATGCCAGAGTTTCACAGAAGGATAAACTCGGTGCTCTCTGACAGGTGAGCAGCCGACCCATCTGACCATTCTGCTGCAGACCCAGCTCTTGTCTGTTGTGCACCAAAAAACAATTACTGCAAACTCACAGATGTGCAAAGCCAATACGATAACTGGTGTTCTTACAATTAGAGAGCAAAAAGAAAGATACTCTCTTCAAGTGAATGACAATCCAGATTTTGACACACTGGTGACGCCATGGTGCATTCAGGTGCACATCCTAAACTTTGAAATCTACATCGCTTCACACAGCGAAGGATATGTTTACTGACAGGAACGTCGTGGTGCAGTCAAGTACACCTCATAAAAAATATAAAAGATAGTTATCAGGGCACAAAAGTTTAAACATAATAAAGCCATCAGTGCTGAAAAATATTTACATTACAAGTATGACCTTAAAATTGAACGTCAAATTGAATCGTGGATTATGATAATATCCTACTCGATGGATTCTGGAGGCCAGTGAAAATTCACACCTCCACACTATCATTTGTGACATTTTATAAACATTTTCACGTTTTTAAATCAGGATCAGTACAACAACCGCTCATCAGGTGGCATTAAGACAAGTGAAAAGAGGTTTACCTGTAACATTTTACTTTTTTTGTAATTAAATTCACTGATTAAATGTGGCTGGTATGATTTTAAAGCTGATGCATGAATCATTGATATTTCCAGTAGACTGCATTAAGGGTTTTTTTTTTTTAATCAAATAATTTTTCATCCAACTCTTAAGATTAAAAAATGGTTTGGTCCAAGTATAAAGACACTGGTCATGTACACAATGCCTGTATGAGCAGCATTTCTGATGCCGCAAAAACGTGTTTTGCTCTTTAGTCTGATTGAGTTCAGAACATGTTACCAAACCGATAACATCTAATAAATAAGCCCATTTCTACAAGATTTATGCACAGGGATAAACCCACAAGCTTAGCCCAAACTGTCACACAGACTAGTAATATAAGAGAACAAAACGGCTTTGTATTTACCTCGATGTAACACTAAGTCTTATTGTAATAACCTCTGTTCTCGCTGGAACCTCTCAAGGGGCACTTGCACAAATGATCATGTAACAGTTGAGTATGTTACATGAGGTTTAAGGATTCAGAATCACAACACAACATGGCTTTTGTCTGTGAGGCTGCAGCACCTTGGTCTCATGAGCTACATGTCACCGAGCTATGCTAAGCTAGCAGCCACCTGTTGTGTTCCACCACAACAAATTAACACACTGTACAAAAATGCTAATATTTGAACCCTAACACACTAGGGCATGTGTGCGTTTGTGTTCATAGCATGTGTCCACAAAGCTTTTTCTTTCATTCGAAAAACGTCTTTTTAAAGCCCCATCACCATTCTTAATAATGTGAATCCAAAGGTCGTGTGTTTTGATTGTTGTACAGGGATACACCTTGACTTGTGTAGTAATACTGTGAGCTTAGGTCCAATCCCCTACTCCCTGGGCCTCAAGGATTATAGCTTAACGGAGCAGAGTGGAAGGCATGTAAATAATCTAGCGGGATTACACTGTGCTTGCAGCCTCCGACACACACAGACAGCAACACAATACAGCACAGTGTGCTGTGTGTGAATCAAAACCACAGGCGAGCATGTGCGTCTTAAATCACATGCGGTCGTCAACACTCACACACAAACTACAGGTGCAGAAACACACACAGAGGAAGGAGATGTGTGATAGCAGGATAAAGAAAGAGACTGCACCCACCAACAGCGCTTCGGGCAAGAGCTCCAGCTGGGCCCGGTACAGAACATCATCCAGTGCTTTGGATCCCAGTTCCACTTCCCCATTACACCTACACACAAACACACATGATGTAACACAAACATGTAACACACAGTGTGAGATACACACGAGGGTTTCCCTTTTGTTTGTTTATCTCATACACATGAATGTAAACAATCTTTTCATTTTGATGCCAAATGCTTGTAACAGATTCTGAGAACGATGTCAACTCACTTGTGAACACTACTGCCAGATGCCACGATCAAAAATGCAAAAAGTGCCATAATTTAGGATACTCTGACCAAGTGAGGACGCCTACATTAGTCGCTGGTTCCAGGTGCTGTTTCGTGACGTGATCAGGACAGCAAAATATGGATCCTAAATCTGCCGTGAACATTTTCCAGCCAATCATGCTTGCTGTAGGCTATGATGATGAACAAGCATGGCTGTTGTTATCTCTCCTTCCGCTCGACACTCTTTGAAGCCACCTGGAGGTGGAGTTTGTTCAGGTAGAGTTGTTTATGAGGCCCCACTTAGCCTAGTTATAAAATGTAGTTAGCTCAGCTGACAGCCTTCACTGTTTTCATGCAGAATATGACCAGGCCTCCAGTCATGCTGTCTGGCAATTACTTCCCCCTAGGAGGCTGTGTTGACTGTTTGGTTGGTTTGTCAACAGGATTACACAAAAAGTACTGACCGGATTTCTACAGAGCTTGTGTGGACGATGGCTCTCCCAAGACTGACACCATTAACTTTTGGTGAAATTCAGTCGTATTTAGGTGGCCTATATCAAACTGATATGGATCCAAATAAAAATGTGGCTGGATTGAATTAAAGGTGGCTGTTGGCCTTGGCGGAGGTATGCGCTCTGCCATTCTAGTTTAATTTTGGATTAGAAGGCCTTTCCACACGTCATGGCTGCATTAACTTGCACAAAACTGATGTTTATATACATGTTCTGTAAAATTACAAATTATGACTTGTGTATAATCATTTCCTCCACAACACGATTATTGGAAGCCTCTGATATGGGGCCTTCCCATCCATGCCTACACGGTTTGTGAAATGCAACCCGTCATAGAACACAGGCGGCAGATTGTGAGAACACATTTAGAGAAATAACCAGTGAGTCAGTGCTGCATTGGTCTGACTGTGTGCAGGCATGTGTGTACACTTACAAGGCATAGTGTATCCCTGTGATGAGCTGAACCAGGAACTCTGACGTGACCGTCAGCCGTGTGCTAATGCCCTTGTAGCGTCGCATCTGTTGCCGTGGGTAACCGCATATACACACCCTTGAGGATAACAAAAGAAAAAACGCAACAGAGAAGCTCCATTAAGAGGAATTTACTTCCGTTAAGGAAAAGAGAAAGCAATTGCTGGGTAATCATTGTTAATTATCTCCAAACAGGTATCGCACAAGTTGCAACAAAGAGGATTCAGCTAAGACTGAGGTAACACCTGTGCATTTGAAGCTTCACAGGCTGCTGTGTACTTTACACAGCTGACACACAGCAAACTGTCTAGGGGGAAATAAAAAGCTTATGACTTCTCTTTAGCTCTCTGCTTATCACAGCAATGCTCAACTGCAGCTGGCAGATTACCAAAACCTCTGAGCTGGATGTGTCTACATCCCAGGGATACCGAATAGCGGTATCTTGGCTCTCTCTGGCACCAAAGTCTATAAGAGGATCAGATAAGCAAGAGCTTGCAAAATAGCGTCTGTGTGTATGATTGTATGTTTTACCTGGAGCTGAGCTGGCAGAGGGACTGGAGGGAGGTGGAGGTCATGTAGCTGAGTGCAGCGTTGTAACACAGCAGCAGGAAGGTCAGCACCTCAAATCTACGAAACACAGACACGCCTTTAAAGAAAGTCCATCTAATGTCCTTTATGACAGACAAAACAAGATGTCAAATATATCTGCTGCACATGCATCCATACTGTAGAAAAAAAAAACACAGTAAATGGGAGACTGAATAATTACAAGAGAACATTTGAAATCATCAGATGTTCTCGGTTCTTTTAAAGAGTTATCCCGTCCCAGCAGAACCGCAGATGTTGTTCTTTCTATTCAATGCTTTCTTCTTCCTTGTCAAAACTTGGTGCCTACATTACCCACAATGCAACACAACCGCCAACAGCTTATTATTAGGTCTGGTAAGCTCATGTCTTACGATTTTCAAACTTGCATTTGACAGATAAAAGATGCCCAGACCAACAACTTTTCAACAACTACTGCTACATTCAAATTCATTAAGATCAAAGTATCTCTCTCAGCCAGACTTGTTATCTATCATACGCTGGAAATAAAAGATTCATCACACTTTTTCAAAACCTCTTTCAAGTCAGTTTGAAACCGTATAGTAAGTAAAAAGTGCTGAATGAAAACATTCTACTTCCCTGACCTTCAGAGTTGGCTGAGCTGCAGCCATATTTCATTCATTCAGGACACCCTTACAGCGATACATCAACTTCTAATGCAACAAAGCAAAGACAACTGCCATGGGCCATCACTGACGCCAGCGCACCATGCATAAAAATAATTGGCCCTGGAAGCAGCAAAACTCTCTATGACAGGACAGGAGTCACTAAAACTGACTTTTAAGGTAATCTACTATAATTAATGAGGCTGTGGGACTATATTAAACTTGAAATGTCAAACTGTTTGGATAGATTTGTGTCCCAACGTATTTTCCCTTTGACTGCATCAGAAACAGTATCTGGTTCAATATGTGTGAGTTTAATGGACTTTAACGTTCACACTCATCGTAGCAGAAAACATGCAGCTTGACAACAACATGACTACTTCTAATTTAAGAGATGGCGTTTGTAAGATCTATGTATGATCAACATTAGGGCTGCACAGCTAATCAAAATATAAATGAAATTGCCATGTGCAATTTGCAGATCTCAATGATAAAAAGGTCAAATGTGTGCTGCAGAGATGTCCAACAAACAGACACCAACAAATGTAACATCATCAGAATGTTTTTTTTTTGTAAAAATTAAAACTGTGAAGCATAAATGATAATTTCTGCTAATTCTGAACCATATTGGAACTCTAACATTGGCCAAAATAATCACAATATGATTTCTGTGCCCTTATCAACATTCACATTTCTTCTTTTTTTTTTTAAATACCTTTTTGGCCTTTGGCTTTATTGACAGAACAGCTGAAGACGTGGCAGGAAACAGGTTGAGAGAGAGAGGGTGAGTGACACGCAGTAAAGGGCCCCAGGCCATGACTCCAACCCGGGGCCTCTGCAGCGAGGACAAAGCCTCTGCACAGGGGACGCTGCTCTACCAACTGAGCTAAACGGCGCCCCAACATTCACATTTCTGTTAAATTTCATTATCCAGTTTTTTAGCGTGCATTTAAGTGTTTGAGACCGATGATAAACCCTGTTCGGGAAAACAATTTAGACAGCCTGAAACTGTGACAGTAGAAGAAAGGAGTTTCTTGGCATAATGCTGCACAGTTTGCTTTGAAAGCACGAGGGCACGGTCACTGAGCTCCTCAGCGCTTCTTCGTCAGACTCCTCATCCTCCTTTCTGTGTGCGTTTCAGAAACCTGTGTTTGCTGCTAATCTGAGCAGGCAGATTGGCGGCCGGCTTCCGGGAAAGCCCATTTTAAAACGAGCACAAGCTGAACCCTGCTGACACGTCACCACCCAACAGGTCCCCCCGTCAAGACTCTCACCTGTTCTGGGCTGTAAAGGTTTCTCTCTGCAGGTGTGGCCCACTGTACACCACCCTGCTCAGCCCATGATTGGCTAGAGCCCCTTCTGTAAGGGCAATGGAGCCGATGGCTGAAGGCTGGAAGTGTGGAGAAGAGAATAAAGTATGTAAATCAACAACAAATGCAACAGCAAACTAAATGTTTTGTGTGTGTTTCGCACCTCATGATACACCGACGGTTTGGAAAGGGAAGGGACGGTGAAAGATAATACTTTGCTTTGTCCATCTTTATCAACTATTTCCTGTGAAAGAGAAAGACAGGAAGACAATGAGAAAACGTTTCTGTGGGCGAGTAAAAACAGAAGCTTTTTTGTGAGAGTGCCCTGAACCTCTGAAGAGCTTGTGCTAATCTCTTCAAGCACACTCATCTGTTCTGTGTGGGTGTGTGTGTGTACGTGTGTGTGCACCTCAGGGTCTCAGTCTGCTGCTGGATGTGTGTGTGTGTTTATTCGTGTGGTGGTGTGAAGACACGCGCACAGACCCCAGGGTTCTGCTGTCCCCTGTGCGCATGTTAATGTCAAACACATTAATGGGAGCCAGCCAGTGTGCTGACTGACAGCTGACCTATTCTGCTATTCAGAGAGGAAGTTAGGGGACACTGCACTTTGCTGATAGATATGACAACGGGAGCCAAAACAGATGAAAATAGGACTCAACACTCAACACTGTAATAATAACTGCTTGTGCTCACTTCTTTCTGTGGGAAGCTCGAAGGTATTTGCATCCCATCCATATGGTGTATTTGCAAAGTCACTGTGTTTCAATTCCCCTATTTCTTACCAATATTTCCTGTCCCTCTCCACACAAAGTTGTCTTACAAGGCAGAAAGGGCAGAAAGCAATCGCTCAGAACACATGACGCAGATCCTATGTGTGGTTAAGTCCTCTGCTTCTGCATCTGCACAATCAACGCCCCCTTGCTAAGGATCGAGGACTTATTCTCCTGTTTTTCCTTCACTTATCACTCTGGAAATGATTTGTTGTTATTGACAAAAGCAGCTCTCCTCCACTGAGCATACATAAAATAGATTGGTTTTGACATTAGAATGTGCCACTGGAAAATAAAATGCACACACACACACACACACACACACACACACACCCACACGCAACCACCACTTTTTATCATCTCCCCTACCAGGTTGTAAATGCCCAGCAGCAGAGCCTCGATGCAGCCGGAGGTGTGGGGGTCTCTGGCTGCGCTGACGGAGAGGAGGCTCCACAGGAGCTCTGGCAGGAACTGTAGCGTGAAGCGCTGCAGCTGTGGCTCGCCGCTCCGGTAAAACTCAAATAACTGGTGACACACAGGCTCCAGCAACTGGAGAAGAAAGAAAACCAAAAACAACCGTCACTAGACTGTTATACAATTTGAATTTGGCATTTACGCTGCATTACCAATGTTAAGCATTATTTGGGTACCGTGTATTGGAGAGTCAGACAAAGAAACAACAATTTGACACAGACAATATAAAATCAGGCGACACCAAGCGTCTACATGATTTGAAATTCATAAAAGTGTGTGTCCATACGTCGCTGTAGTTCTCACGGATGACCTTGTAGAGGGCGGGTACCAGGGAACCTTTGTCTTTCAGTGAGGCGGCATAGTTGGACACAGCACTGTCCGGAAGGGTCTAAAACACACACACACACACACACACACACACACACACACACACACACACACACTTCAGCAGCTGAAGTCTGACACACTAACTGAATTGACGTCATTCTAAAAATAAACACACAGCGAGATAAATTGGGATGTCAGTACCAACAAGTCAAACATTTGTTGATGTAGTTTAAATCTGATCTGTATAAACTCAACACTCGCTGCACATTGATGAACATCCAGTGCAGGACACAAAGATTAGTTTCCACGGTAAGATGAGAATCTGCAACGTGTGATAATAATCTTCTAAACTGCGATGACTGTATGACCTGCGATAATAAACTAACAATGACATGTGCATGTAAGCTATACAGATTCTCATGTCTTACCTTTTAAATAAGTGCTATCATTTTTTGAAAATGTGCCTATGTAGGACTGAATACCCTGATCCCGATCCCGAGTCCTTTAATATTTAGTATCTGCTGATACCGAGTCCCGATCCGATACTTAACTCATACTTAAGGATACTTAACTCATATTCTCCTGGATAATACAGCTGCATTAAGAAACAACATGCCTGCATCCAAGATGTTCTTCAATAGGTTTTTTACTTTGTTGAAACAAAGTATACTTTCATGTGACTCTTTCTTATTCTGCATATGCTATTGCAACACTGGCCTCCACCTTCCTTGTGTTAGCAGGTGAGTCTGTGATGCTGCACTGTGACAGCAGACTCTTGTGTACAGCCAGCTGAAGTGTGTGAGACGCAGCGCTCGCTTGGTACCTCCATATCATCCACTGCTTTTTACATATTCCTTACGTTGTCACGTAAAATTACGTGGACACGTTGCTTGTCTATTTCACAGCGTTCAGCATCTCCTTGACTGTCTGTTTTACATGCTCTGCTGTATGAGACCCACCAAACTAGTGCGCATACCGGCACGCTGTAACTCAAAAGTGGAGTCAATGTAATGTAATGCAGAGATGGTAGGGCACACCAGGGATTCAAAAACTCCAGGTGATGAAGAAAACCCTGATCCTCTAGCATGGAGATGAGCTGTTTATCCAGAGAGATTCATTTAATGACCTGCTCTGTAATATTTTTGGCCATGTCGCTGTCTTGAGGATATTTCTCTTTGTTTTCTCTCCTCCTTTTCAAAGTATCCACGAGTTTGTTGCTTTGGTGTCTTCGCCTGCGTTGCTCGAGTGAACTTGTTGTTTAACTTTGAGTGTTTGTTTTATATATGCTGTATCAAATGAGTAGTACATAGGGGCGGCTGTGGCTCAGTAGGTAGAGCGGGTCGTCTAGTGATCAGAAGGTCACTGCTTTCAATGTCATTTTGGTCACTGATCACTCTTCGGATCAAAAGTGTGGAAATAATTTAAAGTAGAAAGTCCAACAGTCCAACATAACTGAAATATTCGTTTCATGAGGGGGAACAAAGAGCTGCATTAAATATGGTCTTGCATTTTTACAGCTCTTTTCCAGTCGACTAACCCGCTCAAAGCACTTTACAATACGTGCCACATTCACCCATTCACACACTGATGACAGAGGCTGCCATGCAAGGTGCCAACTGCTCATCAGGAGGATTTGCTTGCTCAAGGACACTTCGACATACAGCTTGGTGGAGCCGGGATTCGAACCAGTGATCGGAAAGGTCATGGCATGTATTGTAAAGTGCTTTGAGCGGGTTAGTAGACTGGAAAAGCGCTATGAGAATAGAGCACAGACCATTTACCATATTTAATGCAGCTCTTTTGTTCCCTCTCATGAAACGAATATTTCAGTTATGTTGGACTGTTGGACTTTCTACTTCCCACAGAGTAATGTTACGTGCGCATCCGGCCCCGATCCCGATCCTGCTCAGCTCGGGACATCCCTAGTTTTAGCATCTAGTCATTATAACATGCAGCAGTAAACAAGTTGAAAATGATCACACAGGTACCTGGGGATCTGTTGTGGAAGAATGTGGTCGAGTTTGCTGATAATTACTTAAATGACATTTGTAGTGAAAGCACAAAAGAGTTATGATGGATGGATCAGAAAAAAACATTTTAAACAATCTCCATAACAATTTGCGCATAGACGGATGTTATAAGAGAAGAGGCAACCTGGGACGGGCCGTTCCATGCAAAAGTGAATAGCCTGCTTCATCAAGGCCGAATTGTTTAGACATGGGCCTGATCTGGTTTGCCTGGAATAACTGTTCAGAATAATTGCAAAGAAGGCTGCTGAGTGGCAAGACTGGCCTAAAAGGACTTTGGTGATGTCCCCCCCTGATTTCAATGGGCGGGCACATCTTTGCTACCTGGCACCGCCATACAGTTTGACATATGCTAATTTTCTACACGAAGGAGAGCAAAGAGCAGCTTCTGGGGCGGTGCTGAAACACGCTGGTTGAACATGAGCATAGTCTAGACATCTGCGATCAGCTCCAATGTCCCGATGATGCAGACAATGGCACGGTGAAATCTGGGAGTAAGACTTTATAACGTGCAATTGAATGCACCATGAAGCCTTGTTGCAGTGTTTGTGTCAAACTTTGACACAGACACTAGAGCAGAGGGCAGAAGCTGTGTGCCAGTAGTTTGTAATTTCACGACTATTTTGCTACAAACATTTCCCCACGAGTGTGGTGGATAACCTTTAGAGTTTTATCACTGAAAAGAAAATCTACCCACGTTTGGCACTTGGCAGGAGTTAATTTTGGACCCACTGGCGTGTGTAAACGGCCTAAAATGATTTGTCTTATTCATCACGTTTCAGTCTTTTGTAGGGACGCATGATCACATCGAGATGATGATTCATCAGTCGGCACTAATACAGTAACGTTTTAGGGCCAGAAAGTCTGCCCAATATTGTGGTTAAAGGTGAATGACGCAGAACTGGTATCAATAAGAGTGATAATATTTTGACTGAAGCTTGCAGAAACAGGCAGCAATGACACAGACGCTGTCAGTCACATCCAACTGGTTGCATTTAGAGGTCGACCTCACTGAGAGGATCCGACAGGAGGGTCCCCACACGTTCACACAGGAAATTCTCATCTGCTCCTCTGTTGTTACACCTCACCAAGCCTCGGCTCCAGCATCAGTCACGTGTCAGAGAGTGCTCGTGTTTGAGTAGGAGCCTGCAATCCTCTGCAAACGCAGCACTTCAGAGAGTGTGTGTTTGTTTGTGGACGAAATCTTGTAAATAAAAAAGGCATCAGAGAACGTACTGCATACTGAGCACACACACACACACAATCAGTAAAACAATACCTTAAATTCTGACAGCCATTCCTCCACCACTCCTTGGTCCATAGCCAACATGTTCCCTCATCTGCAGTGGAGTCACCTCTACCTGAGAGAAGAAAAAATGTCGTATAAACACACTGCAGAATTATTGGCACACAGCAAATATATAGCACACACACACACACACACATGCACACACAAATCAAAGCTTGGCTCCTTCCATGTTTGCCAGCCTGCAATTATGTGCTATCCTGGTATAGAATATCCTGTTACAAACAGCAAACAGCTCCATGGCAGTGGTGAATAGTGACTGCACTCGCTCCAGGCATCAATTCAATACTCCAAAGAAGCATACGCCTCTCCGTCCCTCTCGCATCACTCTCCAGACACACACACCTCTGCAGCAAGTATCTAACCTCTTCTCAACCCCAAGTCGAAGAATCACCCACACAGAGAAGGCTGGCTACATCCTTCACCATTGAAGCGCTGATGAAAAAAAAAAAAACGGGAAAAAAAAACCGCAGCACAGCAGAATTTAGATGCTTGTTGAACAGACTGTTCAGTTCGGACGTATTTGTACAGAGACAGGCAGAAAAGGCTGTTCTTACCGCTTTAGCTCACGGTGAAACGAATGCTCCCTCCATTGCTCTCGGTTATTTTTGATACCCCTCTCAATCCATCACAGCACTTACACCGTCTGCATCTTAACTTCTCTCTGTCCTCCTCCAGGCACTCAACTTGTACTCATGTATTCTTTTCTACTGAGCCTTCAATAATAACCTGTTTTCTCTGGCTCAGTCTCTGGACGGGGCTGTTTTCTTGCTTTCAATGTCATTTTAATTCTCCCTGTGTTTTATTAAGCATCTGCTGGTTCCTATCTGACACTGCAGTCACAACAGAAGAAGGGAGACAGCAGACGATATAAATATACAGAGAGATTGCTGCACACAGAGAGGGAAACATAAGAAAAAATCAGGTGAGTTATAATTCAAAATATCAACTACAATGTTCCGACAGCCTTCGTCAAATTGACCTTTGACCTGAAGTAATAAGTCAAATCCAAAAAATTAACCACCTAATATTTCAATAGTCTTTTGTTTTGATATCTTTTAGGCACCTGCTGGTATCGGTTAATCATAATAACATATGAAGATATGTTGGATGTTTTCCATCAGAAACCGTTTTAAACAATGACTTGAGCTACGTTACGATGATAAGTTTTCAGCATGACATTTCAAAGATCAAGGGTTAACAATTCAATGAAATGAAACAACGAAAGAGACGTGATGATAACTGAAATATTCAGAGGTCCAGTCCTCTTCTGTTTCTAGGTACTGTGGTCACCTAAACAAACTGTACTGTGTTGGTCACCATAAGACAGAAAGCTGACCAGAGACATGCTTTCTCTGCTGAGGAGGAGGACACATTCTCTCTGCATCTCTGATGGATGATCTGTTTTTCACTAGCAGTCTGCTTTCACTGCGGGGTTTGTCGCGTCTGTGCTCTGAAACTGCAATTGCACAAGGCTAAATTGGCCGTTGAATGCAGACGCAAAGTCCATGTTTGGTATGTCTGGACCTAGAGGCTGAGAAAAAAGAAAGAGGGAGGAAGAAGTCCTTCTATGTGCACACTTGTCATGCAGAAGCATGTGCTCAAATCTGATCTGCCGGTGGAATAATTCTGGCTTTTAAAACTCTTCCGCTTCCAACGCGTCACTTACAGGATGACAGACACACAGAGACAAAACCTCCCCTTAAAAAGTATTAACCTTCCAGCTGTGAGACGACATTTCATGTCGTACACCACCAAATAAGTCCTGACATTAAAATCAGTGAGTGATAATCAAAAAAACTTGTATGTATGTGTAATGCATGGAAAAAAATAAAATCTTTCTTTTTCCCATCATTGCTGCCCTCCCTCCATTCCTCCATTCATCCTCCCACAAAACATCCCTCCTCTCTTTCCCACCATCTTCCTTGCTCCCTAATCTGTCTTTCACACATCCAAATGCTTTTTTTCTGTATTATTCCAGTGCTTGGTCCCTCCATGGCAGCCAGGTGTCTATTTATGGACTGTACCAATGACAGGAACGACAAGGGGGGGGGAGGGGAGCCAGTGACTCATGAAATGGGGAAGGATTATAAAAACAGAATAGCCTCCATTTAGAGAAATTAGTTCTTTGTGGTGCTCTGTTGTTCTGTTCTCGCGCTGGTGAAGACAGAAAGGAGGACAGCGATATCTAAAGCCTGCGTTTTAATGGCAAGCTCGCTGAAAGACAAAATAAAGGGCTGTGATTAGAGAGTGGATGAGTCAGTCTTGTAAGAGGCAGGTTACTCCTCCTATAGAGTCACATTAACGGGTCAGCTCCGTCCATGCAATCATCTCTATCCAGGAAAAGACACTTAAATCAACAGCCGCCTACATATGTGACACGTTTTCCTTCATCCTCAGCAGCAGACCATGAAGCCACTGCAGCAACACAGCAGCAGCAGCAGCAGCAGCAGCAGCAGCAGAGCGTGGACGCTCGGGTACGGAGTTACTGCAACCACATGTAGTAGTTCATTAAAGGGCATTTGGAGAACTACTTCCATCATGAGGAACTTGACATATTCA
>CAEMYA010002128.1:240905-257456 GCA_903131615.1 Diplodus sargus
TAAGTCTCCCACACAAATATTACTTGTCTCAAAGTATCTGATATCAAATGTATTTAAGTATGAAAGAGATATTGTCTGGAAATAAATGTACTTGGAGGTGCATTGTGTAGTGTTTCATTGTTTCTCTTTGATTTAATTACTGAATAAACAAACTGACCATGAAGGACAATAAAATGTCATACTGTTGACTTTGTTTATATGTGGCGGACCCCGCCACCTTTTCTAGCACCAAACAGTGTTCTGGGAATTTTTTTCCCCTCTGAGATCAGCTTGTTTACTCAGTTATGGATTCTTTAGTTTGTATTATGACCTCATTAATATTGTAAAATTAGTTTTAATTTCCTCTCCAAAACTTTTCCAGTTTAGTGAAGCTCAAAGCCGCTTTACACCTGTCAGATTCACCCATCCACACACACATTCACACACTGATGGCAGAGCTGCCATGCCAGGTGCCAACTGCTCATCAGGAGCAATCTGGGGGTTCAGGATCTTGCTCAAGGACACATCGACATGCAGCTCAGCTCAGCCAGTATTCGAACCAGCGACCTTCCGATCACAAATAGATAGTAAATAAATAATAAGCATTTTTCAGATTTTTTTAATGTGATTGCTGGTAAAATAAAATCATTTCAAAATGCACTACGTTGATACTCATGTTCAGTCCTTGAGTAGATGTATTTAGTTACATTTTGTTACCAATGTTGTGTATTTGGTATTTGTGGCAAAACGATACAATTACAGTGGTTTAGTTGATGAGACACCATGAAAATACTGTTATACTGACTTCTTCCTGTGACAGCTGTAGAACATGAGTACATTCACTCTGTATGATGGCTGTAGTTTCACCGTTATTACAGTCTATTAAGCTGCTATGATCAGCTGAATCAAACTACCTGAAGTATCTCGGCTGACTTCTCATGAAGCCACTTCATAAGCTCTCTCTCTCTCACACACACACAACTCAACACGTACCTCGGTGTCGGAGTTTTCACCTGAGAAGCAGCAGCAGCAGAGAAAACGGGGCATTTTCTGCAGCTTCGGGTTTTCGCTCAATTTGTTTTCGGGTCAATTATTTCTGACAATGCATTCCGCATTCCACATGACGTCAGTGTCATGAGACTGCTGCACAACTTTTCTTCCTGGTTTTGTACTCTGGATCAATGTGCAGGTATGAAAATGACTGACAGGTGCAAGTCAGTCACGGTGAGCTGCTGCAGCGAGGTAAACACTGCGCAGCTGTCGTCAGCTCACTGCTGTCACTGAAATACAATCTTATATATATATATATATATATTCTTCCACAGGAACACAAGCTGCCACAGTGGTTTCCCTCTCGATAACAGAACATATTCCAACACTACAAGCTGTGTTAAAGAATAAATAAGTTTCGCAATCCTGCAGGTTTGGAGTTCGCCGTGTCTGTCTGCAGAGGGCGAACGCGAGTATGTCCAACTAGAGAAGAACCGTAGAAGAAGAAAGTAGACAGAAAGAAAACAGAAGCAGAGCTAAAGAACTGATTTCTATCTTAAACATTTCACCACGGTAACCCGTTTTTATCGTAATTCCAAGTCTTGACAGTAAGTCCATCTTTACGAGCTTCCTTCTGCGAGTTTTAAAGGAGAAGCTGTCGTCGCATTAGTAGGTTTTTATTTATTAATATCGCACCAAGCTGCTGGCTGCTGCTAGCAAGCAAACAGGCAGAAGCTTAGCTACAACAAAGAGCTGCACTGCACACTGCTGGTAGCGGTGCTGGGCGGGTCGTAGTGTCAGCCGAACTGAACCGGGGGCCGACATGACGGGGGTGGCCTCTCCAGAGAAGGCGCCAGGAGCCAAGAAGAAGAGCGAGAGGAAGTGTGCCACTAAAGAGGAGTACAGGCAGCTGTCCAGCATCATGGGAGTCATGAACAACCTGAGGAAACAGGTGTGTGTGAGAGGAAGTACACCTGAGGGATGATCTGTGTGTGGTAGTGTGTAACTGTGTGTGTGTGTGTGTGTGTGTGTGTGTCTCCTTCAGGGCACTCTCTGTGATGTGACCCTGGTGGTTCAGGGGAGACACCTTCCGGCCCACAGGGTGGTGCTGGCTGCTGCCAGCCACTTCTTCAGCCTCATGTTCACCAGTAAGTGTGGACACAGAGTACACATGCATGGACAGAGACGCAATATTTCAATATTTCAAAACACAATAGTTCAAACACTGAACCAAGGCAGACCAAAGTACTGATTATATTTCCTCTAATTGCCTTTGATTTCTTATTTAAAAAATATATTTATTTTGTGACATATTACATTTTGCTGTAAATTGTGTTGCCAAAAATGTGTCGGTATTTATTGTAAAGTAATGAAATATGTATAGTTTTGGTATAGAAGGTTGATCATCACAGGTTAATCTGCTTGTTACTTCCTAGATTAATTAATTAGTTGTTTGGTCTGCAAATGTCCAAAAATGATTTTTAAAAATATGCAGTGTTTTCAAAATCCAAGCACGAAAACCAATTATATCAAAATAGTTGGCCATTAATACTCTTTGGATCAAGTATTAGATCAGAAGTTGAGTCAACTACAATATAGGACTACAGATAAAATCCCAGTCTCAAATGTACATATTGTATTCTTTATTTATTGTTAGTTGTTGATTTCTGTCTAAATCATTTCATTAAAAAGATACTGCTCCTTTGTCAACATGATGCCTTTATTCCCTTCAGACATTAGAGAATGATTTTTAACTCACTAATCAAAATCATAGTATATAAGATTATGCTTATATAATATGCTCCCTAACTGTAGCTAGGCATTGCAGAAAGCATAATGCCATGCTGCTGTGTATTGTTGATATAATGGTATTTTCTAAGTCTACCTCTGTGTTCTCCACCTCCAGCCAGAATGATGGAGTCGATGTCCCACGAGGTGGAGCTCAGGAATGCCGAGCCTGAGATCATCGAGCTGTTGATTGAATTTATCTACACGGCTCGGTAAGAATCTCGGCTAAGAGTAGAGCAGCTTAACTCTACGAAAGATAAGACAATCCTCTTTTAAATGTTACTTTCACTTACTTCCATCAGAAACACCTGTTTGATCGTTAAATGTGTGCGTATCTGTGTGTGCCAGGATCTCTGTGAACAGCGGTAACGTTCAGTCGCTGCTCGATGCAGCCAACCAGTACCAGATTGAGCCAGTGAAGAAGATGTGTGTGGAGTTCCTCAAAGGACAAATTGATGCAACGAACTGCCTCGGTAAGAACAGAAACACAATAATCTCATCACTTACCAGTTAACTCGTAACCAGCCTTTAATGAGTCGACTGATCCTTGTCCCATCCCCCTACAGGTATTTCCTCCCTGGCAGACTGTATGGACTGTCCTGAGCTGAAGGCAGCAGCAGAGGACTTCTTCCAGCTCCACTTCACCGAAGTCTACAAACTGGACGAGTTCCTGCAACTGGACGTCACCCAGCTCACACATCTACTGCACCAGGACAAGCTCACTGTCCGTGCTGAGGCCCAGGTACACATTCTTCTTCTGCGCCTAAGAAGAACAATACGTTCAAAACAATTTAAACAAAATGTGCAAATTATGATCACTTTAACCTGGAGGTTCTCATGTGTATTTTTGTTTGATTTATGTCCAGATTTACGATGCAGCGGTGCGCTGGCTCAAGTACGACGTGTGTAACCGCCAACAGTACATGGTGGAGGTGTTGGGGTGCGTTCGCTTTCCTCTGGTCTCCAAAACCTTCCTCTCCAAGACGGTGCAGGCTGAACCCCTCATCCAGGAAAACCCACAGTGCCTGAAGATGGTCATAAGTGAGTAGGAGGAGGAAACAGAGGAACACATGCACACAGACCATAATTTACAAATGACCATGATAAACACACAGAATGCTGAGTGTATTGTTTTTATGTGAAGGGAGATTTATACCCATTTTACCTTCATTGTATCATAGTGGAGGTAATTCAGATAGATGAATGAGGTTGAAACACATAAACACAGAGAATCAAACTGCCTGGGGTTTTGTCCCAGGTGGAATGCGCTACCACCTGCTGTCCCTGGAGGATCGGGAGGATTTGGGAGAGAGCAGCCGACCTCGACGCAAGAAGCACGACTACCGCATCGCTCTGTTTGGGGGCTCTCAGCCTCAGTCCTGTCGCTATTTCAACCCCAAGGTACCAGGCTACACATGCAAACACATTATTATCCATGCAGGCCGATGATCTCTTGGGCTTACAAGGTTTTCATTAGATATTGCAGAAACAAACATTAAAGCTGTAGCTCTGTATAGTTCGGTCTATTGAAATGATACTTGCCAGTGTGTGTGTGAAGTTCTGGCTTTTCCTCGCAGGACTCCACTTGGACAGACATCCGCTGCCCCTTCGAGAAGCGGCGGGACGCCACAGCCGTCTTCTGGGACAATGTGGTCTACATCCTGGGTGGCTCACAGCTCTTCCCTATCAAGCGCATGGATTGCTACAACGTCCTGAAGGACAGCTGGTACTCCAAGCTTGGCCCACCCACGCCTCGCGACAGCCTGGCAGCCTGCGCCGCCCAGGGCAGGATCTACACATCCGGGGGGTCGGAAGTGGGTGAGTACGGGGAGGTGGAGGGGGCACGCTCGAGACCGGGGATTGGGTTTATGTATCTGGTATGTGGGTTGGCGATAGTTGATTGCTAGTGTGAGATAGTTTAAGTTTTGAGTTTGATGTGGTCCATATTGATTTACATTGATGATCCATCATGAGGGAGAGACGAGGACCTAATCATGTTCTACACGTGTGTGTCTGCAGGCAGCTCTGCACTTGACCTGTTCGAGTGCTACGACACAAGAACAGAGTCGTGGCAGGTGAAGACCAGCATGCTGTTGGCGCGCTGCAGTCACGGCTCAGTGGAGGCCAACGGGCTCATCTACGTCTGCGGAGGGACGGTGGGCAACAATTTGTCCGGCAGGGTCCTCAACAACTGCGAGGTGTACGACCCCAACACACAACAGTGAGTCTCGAAAACATACAGCCGCACAAACGGGGTGATGTGTTGGCTTGTTTACAGCGTAGCTTGTATAGAAATGAAGGGAATATGAGTGGAAAGACAGTTGCCTTATACGCAGTAGGAAATGCGAAGACGATGTCCTTATTATTTACAAGTCTGCATATTCGTATTAGTGCAGAACCATGTTTGTCCCCACCGTCTCAGGAAGTAGATAGATAAATAGCCATGTCTTAACTTCACTTTTGCATTTATTATATCCAGTAGTTTGTGAAAGGCTTTTGTCAGACCAGATTAAATTATTCTGGAGCAGGTAGATTTTTAGCTGGAGAGCTTTTACCTCACAATAATCATATGCACATGCTGTACTGACAAAAGGAGTAAAACACATCAGGTTGTGTTGCATTGCTACAATAATCCATGTGCCTTTTTTCCATCTTTCTGTCCTCAGGTGGAGGGAGTTATGTGGGATGAGAGAGGGCAGGAAGAACCATGGGCTGGTGGTGGTTAACAACAGGATCTATGCTGTTGGAGGACAGGGAGCAATGGGTAAAACACTACAGTAATGAAGAATGACTAATACTGTAATAACAGGATTTAACATTTTTGTGTTTGTTTGTTTATTTTCTAGGTGGACTAGACTCAGTGGAGTACTATGACATCGCCAGTAATGAGTGGCGTGCTGCAGCGGCGATGCCGTGGCGAGGCATAACAGTGAAGTGTGCAGCAGTCGGTGATGTCATCTATGTGCTGGCAGGGTTCCAAGGTGTGGGGCGGCTCGGACACACCCTGGAGTACCACACTGATACTGACAGGTGGGTGTAACCAATTATGTTCATTTTCAGTTTTGTGTTTTTATTTGGGGTTTCTACTAGAAAATATTTACACACTGAAGTTTAAAAAAAAAACAGTAAAGCACATAAACACATTCATCCTCCAGAGGTACTGCAGCACCTCTATTCACCCTCTGTCTGAATGCTCCATAATAGTACTTCCTCTCTAAGCCCCTCCCCTCCCTAAAAGAGCAGGCTGCTTTGATTGGTCAGCGCTCACAGGCTTGAGCAGGCACCACCCACCGTGTTTCCACATCAGCTGTGCTTGCTGTTTCCGACCCACTAATTAACCCTGACTCTAATTACACCCCCACTGCTGAAAGTCCAGATCCTTGTTAGTGTTTTCATGCTGCCTCTGAATCAGTTTTCTTCTGTGCGTTTAGGTGGGTGACGTGCAGCAAAGTGCGAGCGTTTCCCGTCACCAGCTGCCTGATCTGCGTGGTCGACACGTGCGGAGTCAACGAAGACGAAGACATGGACCTCATAGACTCTGCGTCACATCCGGCATCCGCTGCCTCGGCCTCTGCCTCGGCCTCATCATCCTCATAGGACAAGAGGAGGATTCAGTGTATATTGAGTTTGGACGTTCGACAGGTGCGGCTGCCTCTGAGTCCGGCCTCCAGTCGACTGCAGTGCTGATTTTCATAAAGCGTGGCCTGACAGCTCAGAACGAGTTGCTAATAAGGAAACAAACTATTGTTTTGTTGTTGTGCTTTTTGATGTCCAGCGGTCAGAGTTCTTTGAAACTGTTGCCTGTGTCTGAGCTGTAGGTCCTTATTTTTAAAGTGCCATTGGGACACTACACACATTTGTTAGAAAGGGACTTTTGGTGAGAGAGGGTTGTTGGTTTAGATAATAAAAAATGAGTATAGTCTGTTGTTAGAGGTTGCAGATATACTGCAGTCGTGTATAGTTAAATGTTGTTTGTGTGTGTATATTTAATGAGAGAACTTGAATGAGAGAGTAAACATTTTATTCTCAGCCATATGTTACAGATAAAAACAAGCTCAACATGATCATTTTAAAAACAATTGTTTCATAAGTTTGCTTTTTTTCTCTCTAATGTGCATACAAAGAAGAGTTAATGCACCAAATTCATCAGGATTAAGGCAAATAGTAAAATGACATAAGACTTAAAAAGCTGCTCATTAAAAATGACACTAGCTGCCACAACACTTTCTTTTTCTCCAGGGCAGTTAAAAGTCAACCAACATGTTACAGGAAGACATTTCTACATTCGCTGTCTTGTGTTGGTGTTGCTGAATCAAACTGTTGCATTGATTACAGAGACGTTACTGTAATAAAAGCTCTTAAATCTGCTAAAATATGGCAAGAGAAGGCTTTGGGGGAAACTGATCTGATGGGAGGGGGCCAGTATATATCATTGAGAATGTTTGAAATAGTGCAATAAAAGGTGGAAATTTGACAATGGCTCTCTGTCGTATTCCCTGAGTGCGTTTTAGGAAACACTGGAATGTCCTCCCTCATTTGGCCCCTCGCAAGTCTTGATCTGTTTAATAATCCTCATCAAACTCTTCCTCGCTCATCAGGAGAGCAAACCTGTTGTTTATCTCCTCAGTGCCTCTTCCTCCTCCTCCCCTTGAGCCCCTTGCTCCTCTCCCACCTCCGCCTCTTCCTCTCCTTCCACGGCCTCCGCCTCTCCTCCGCCTCCCTGCTGCCGCAGACGGAGGATGGGATTTGGAGCTGCAGTTCCTCGCAGCGTCCAGCAGGGAAAAGAAGAGCTGTTCGGAAAAGGGACTCCCGACGAGGAGGGCTTCGGCTGGTTGGCCCCCTTTGAGATGCCTGAGGAGGCCGTGCACCAGGGTACCGCTGAACAACCTGAGGAAGAGGAAGAGGGAGGCACCCAAATGACAAAAGATAACTTCTCACTTACCCATGGTAGTGGACGCAGATATTTGTGTTTTGTGTCATTGTATGTTGAGTTTTGTACTTCCTGACAGTAAACGGTTTATATAGTAAACGCTCAAAGAAATCGATCAATGTGAAAATAAGTCATTAGCTGCAGCTCTATTTCTCATAGGTGGAAAATGCAAACTGTATTATCGGCCTTCTGTCTGACCCCTCTCCTTACCATGACAGGTGGGGTTCAGGCATTGGCAGCAGCAGCAGCTGATTGAGAGACAGTGCACTCCAGACGCAGGCCTGCCATTGGCTGAAGCTGTGAGCTGCTCCCATATCCAAGCCTCGTCTTTCCCCGGGCCTCATGCGCAGCCGATCCAGCCCTGACCGCACGCTGTGCTCTGTAAAAAGAGTTCAGCAATGGGACTAGAGGATGCACAGCAGCAAGGACAGATTACAGTTTGCCTTTTTTCAACGCGATACATTTCACAAAAGATAATAACCGGCGTGTTGGTTGTGGGTCGCTCCGGGCTGGTTGTTCCAGGACAGCTCTCCGTAAACCATGCCCAGCACCAAAGCCTGCAGATGGAGCTTTGAGGGTGTCGGTATGATCTCTCGCAGCCAGAATCCTGTCACCGCTACAGCCAGCCTCAGGTGCAGAGGCACAGCAGCGAGAGCAGACTCCTTAATCCCCAAGACTTCTAACAGGACGCCAAGACGAGCTGCCACAGGAGCCTGGATGAGAAATGTTGCCAAATCACATGAACAATTTCTTTTGAAAACTGTAAATTCCCAGATCATATAAACCAAAACTGTTGCACTTAGAGAATTGTCATGGTTACCTGGCTGAGTGTGTCCAGACATAGGGGGGTTCGGGGCAGATGTGCCTCCACTTGGTTTTTCTTCAAATTAAGATCCAGACGGTCGTACTCTTCTACACACACGGCGGCACTACAACCCTCCACTGCACCTGCACCAGCTGCTACACTCACACCCTGCTGTGAGGGTAAAATGATGTTCCTCCCCCCTCTGCCTCTCCCACCTCTCATACCCCGGCTGATGTTCTCTTGTGCCCTCACGTCCTGCGCCTGGACATCTTGGCCTCCCTGCAGTAATATCCCATACACAGCCTGGCGTATAGCTCTGGCACTACAGTGGCTGCTGGCGAGCTTGCTGTTCTCCACCTGCGGGATGAGAAGGACCCGGCGCATCACTGCAGCATCCACCACCAAGGGGGACAGCAGGCCCTGAGCTGCAGCAACGGACAGACAGTCGTTCAGGCCGGAGAGCCGCCCTCCAGGGGCCGCCTTACCGCCAGAGAACCAGCGAGCCAGCGAGCTTTGAGGGGAGATGTGGTACTCCTGCATACATGCCCACAGCTCTGAGCTCAGCCCACCTTTCTGCCCTCTCCTGCCCCTACCACCTCCACCTCCACCTCCCTCCCCCATCAGCCTGCTCACTTCCTCCAGGGCCTTCGCCGAACTTGAAAAAGAGGACAACCAGAGGAGGAGGCCCTCAATACGGGATGCGCTTGCTTTTCCCCTGCCACCGCCTCTCCCTATTGCATTGACGTCTAACAGGCCCAGGAGGGTTTCAGCATCTTTCGGAGCACCGTAGTCATTGCCAGTCAGGACGGCACATAGGGGGAGCAGGTCCTGGTTCATGCCCCCGAACCAGCGACACAGGCCGTTGGTGGTGTAGCACCGAGCCGAGATGTAGCGTTGACAAGCTTTACCGTTAAGGTTGGTCCACTGGAAAAAATTGAGTGGCAGGTAGCCACCTGAAATAAGAAAACAATGAAAAACAGCAAAATCAAGCTCACCATCACAACCATCCATTACAGAGATCTACAATTATAAAAGTCCTGCTGCTTCCCACACCTGGCAGGTCAAATATATAAAAGTCGCTGTCATTGGTCAGAACCGGGCACTTCCACTGGTGAGCCAAACAGGCGATCTCGCGGTCAGCCTCGAATGGACACTGGACCAGCGGGACTCCTCTCTGGAGGAGGACCTGAATGAAGACGTCTCTGGTGAGGATGGGGAGAACAGAGCCATTGCGGCCGTGGGAAAGTGCGTCGGCGTCCTTTATCTTGGACTGCAGGCGCTGACGCAGAGTTGGCAACTTCTTGTCGCTGGGGTCAACACCTTGAAATCACAGAGGGGGAAATAAAGAAATTAGAGTTTTCTGGGTGTTACAACTGCAGACAAACTGCACTATATTCTGTAGTTTCATGTACAAGGAAAAAGTGTAAAAGAAAAAAAACTCCTCAAATTTCTATTTTATTTTATTTTTTGCACAGGCTCAAATTAAATGATATGAAAGTTAAGGTAGGGGGACTGAAGGAAATCAAACACCCCTCTTGGGGCAGGTGTAAGTAACTGCAGCATCCATACCTCCATCCAGCACCACATACGGCTGGATGTTACAGGCTGCCAGCGCGGAGAGGAACTGTGTGAGCAGGCAGGCGAAGGCATCATAGTCCCCTCCATGCTGCTGGTCCAGGCCATGGTTAAAGTACAGGCGGAAATACAGACTGCAGCCATCGATGACCAGGCGACTGTCCCTGAACCTCACGTCCTGGAGGAAGCGTCTGTTCCCCTCCACATAGGTGGTCAGACCCTGGACACCCATGGGACCTCCGGGCCTGGGGACACAAGGAGGGAGAAACACGCTGCTCAGACAGTCAGCTGGTCATGAGAGGGTTTTTCCGAACAGTGATTTTCTGGGAAAGTTACGACACAACGGAAATCACTGCAATGCAACATTCCACACAGACAACAGGTGAACATGTGAACGGACAGTGTGTTGACTACATTTTCAAACTATTTGCTCGCAAGTTCGAACATTTAAATGAAATGAGCAATTACTGACCAGCGTTACTCTGCAGCGCCTCGTTTCTGTTTACATGTCCTGCGCACTTACTTCCGCGCACTTCAAAGTAAAAGTCCCTGTTTGGAAAAAATACCATTAAATGTGTTTAATGTGTGGTGCATGTACGGACTTTGCTGTACATTTTTAAATGTGAACACTGGTTTAAAAACATCACACAAGTAACTTTAAAAACTCGTAAAAAATAATAGAGTCAAACATTACATTGAAAATTCTTATGCCCGAGTGCGACAATCGCGCTGCGTCTCGCGAGACACCGCGAGAACACAGGCTAGCGAGCGCGCTAGCCAGTTTTGTTCTCCCGTTTGAGATTAATCTGGTTTTATTATGGCCACAATGTCCGGAGGAACAAACCTTGGGGTTCCCGGGACAAGCCAAGCTGGCTCCGGAACACCCGCTCATCGGAAAAAAGACAGCACTCCGTCCGCCAGGTTCTGGGAGAGCGCTGGAGCCCAGATGGAGGTGGTGCGACAGTGGATCGGGAAGCACTACAAAAAGGTAGTTAGCTGGCTGGGAAGCTAGCTAACAAGCTAGCCGCCCCCTGCTAGCAAGTCCAGCGGCTCAGACTGTAAACAAACGTCTCATGCTGGACAACTTTACGTTTACACTGGCTAGCAAGATGTGTGTGATGAAGTTAATGAGCGCCGGATCTATTAAACTGAACAATGAAACTAGAAAAGATGATGCTCAAATGCTGCCCGGTCGTAGAGGTTAATCAGACCACATACAATAGATAAGTTGTCTAGACTGTCAGTAAAACGGTAACGAAACATTGTTCTCATAATCATTACAAACTGTGTGTCTCTGCCCGTCAGTACGTGCTGGTGGATGCTCCATCGTGTCAGGCTCTGACTGCAGTGACCGTGCAGCTGCTCCAGTTCCAGGAGGACGCCTTCGGCAGACAAGCCTCCAGTCCTGCTCTCACCAAGCTGCCTGTGAGGCTCTCTCTCTCCCCCAAACCTCCACTGTTCTCATTCATGTGGATTTCTTGTAGTGTTATTGGGGTTAAGATTACGTGTAATAGTATGACGTGACAGAAACAATACACCGGTAATTTGATAAGTACCTTTTTAGTTCATAATGATATAAACACAACACAGCGATCACCCAGTTCTGACATGTAGTCAGAATAACACAGTAATTCACAAAGCCTCCTCACAAAGGGGAAAGGTCACAGATGGGTTTCAAACGTGCGGAACAAAATGCTGATTGCACATTTCCTCTGCAGACGAAATGCTTTCTGGACCTGCAGCCAGGCGGAGGACTCTGCCACATTCTTGGCACCGCCTACAAGTTCAAGGCTGAGCAAGGCTGGTGAGTTTCAGGCCTCTAATGCCTCACCTTGTTTTTGCACAGCAGCACCCTTCAAATCTCTTCTTCTCTCCTCTCTTCGTCCTTTTACAGGCGGAGGTTCGACCTGCAGAACCCATCCAGAACTGAAAGGAACGTGGAGATGTTTGGTGCTGTTGAAAGAGCACTCATCCAGGTGACACATACACACAGATAAGCACACAGTCACTTAACCCCAACAAGGATACACAACGAATGACCTTGTCTCTGTTTTTTTGTGTGTGCAGAACAACTGCATGTCACAGCCTGTGGTGTATCTGGACCCTGCGCTGGATCAGGAACTGGCCAGCAGACTTACTGCGATTATCACCAAACACCAGGTAACGTGCTGCAGAGAGCATCGACTGTGGGCAGACAGCCGGTTACACGCAGGGAGGAGACAGTAGAAGTGTACTGAGACGTGTTTGTGTCTCCACAGGGTACTCTCACAGAGGACCGAGCCCTCGCCACCCACCACATCTACCCCTCACTTGCTTCTTCAGAGGAAGGTCAGAAAAAGTTTGCGCATGACCATGTGTGCTTTTAAACATTTTTTTTTTTAAATGCTTAGCATGTGTTTAACTTGATGCATTTGTTTCATACACATGCATTTTCAGATGAGTGGATGCGTCCTCTCATGCGGAAAGACAAACATGTCATGGTACACTGGGGCATGTACCCGGACAGGTAATGCACGGACACACACACACACACACATATGCTCATACACAAACAGAAATATCTTCTTACTGTGTCTCTTGTCACTTTTCAACAGCTATGACAGTTGGCTTTCCTCAAGCGAAGTTGAAGGAGAGGCTGAAGAGCCTCCACAATCAGAAAAGCCGTGGCGGGTTAGTAAATTAGCACTTTGTGTACTAAAACACACCACAATGTCTTTTTATGAAACAGTCTTGATTTAATACTGATGCCTCTAAATGACCTGCACAAGTAAACAAGTCAATCAGCAAGAAGACTGAAGTTTCTGTAAAGTAATTTAAATTCCTGACACAAGGTTTGATTCCCTGAGAAATCAGTACATTACCACGGAATGGTGATGACTTGTGCAATCTCATTGAATTACAGAGCAACCAAATCTGTCAGCTGTTTAGTATAGTTTGTTTCACCATCATTAATTTTCAGTTAGTAATCTTTTAAAGCCTCATCCTCACACATCAGGAGATCTTTGTAGTCTGTAATGTGTCGTTTAAACATGTAATATAACAGTTTTTATAGAGGTCACAATGGGCTTCACAAATTAAAACATCATACCACAAAAACGGCAAAAGGAATGAACAATAAACGCAAGCAAAACATATGATAGAAATAAAGAAACAAACACAAAATGACAAATAAATCAACCTTTCCCTTTTATATGGTTTCTTCATTTTGGACACTTGATGAGATGCACCAGTGTGCACCAAAGCAACACAGATTGTGTTTGTGTGTATGTGTGTGTGCGCGCTCCAGGTCCACGCTGGCTGGGTTCTGGACACGGATGTTTTCAACGAGTGGATGAACGAGGAAGACTATTGTGTGGATGAGAGGAATGTACCAATCATCCTCCGCAGGCGCATTCACCTCCGAGACGAACAGGTTGGTGTGACGCTGTCGACGGTCTGGGCGGCTTGTGAAGGAAATGCTGTTCTCAGTTACTGACACTCAGAGTTTACTGGTGGGAAATGAAGGCGACTGAACCACTATAGTCTTGATTACTGATATTCCCGTTAATGGTGCTTAATCTGTTGCTTTTTGGTCTTTCTTAGTTGTTTACCACCTCTACCCTCTGTTGCAGGATTCAAAATCTACCCCGTCCAAAAAGAGAAGACGCTCCCCCTCTCCTCCCTCTGAAGTCAGAAAGAAAGGAAAGAAGGGGTAAGAAACAACACTTTTAAATGAACAGGACAAGATACTCAGCGTGCAGTCTCAGCTACACACGGTAATCGATTTCTTTTAAGCGATAACAGAGTAACAGAACATGTCTATTAAGATTTGTAATGATACTGGAACTACCACTCCAGATCAGGACTCAGCGAGTGTTCATGCAGCGCCTGGACTTCTGCAAGCTCCCAGTTTGGAATGCCAGTCGGCTCCATTCAGACTGTAGAGTGCGCTGTTCGCTTCGAGAGGCCTCTTTGTCAGTCAGAAGGAAAATGATGATAAACGATACTTTTTGAATTAAAAATAAAGGTTTTACAGTCAATCCAGAGGAGGTTAATCTGATTCTGTAGTAGCAAAACATTCACCGTCTTCCATTGTAGAATGCTGAGTGGCCCGTTGGCAGTTATTTTAAGTAGTGTGACGAATTACGCTGCACAGACTAATATAGTAAAAAAAGGTTACTAGTAGATACGATATTTTAGAAGTAACTCGCCCAACACTGGTCTCAGTATAATTGTTTCGTATGTGTGTGCACAGGAGACGGCGTGGACAGCAGGAAGAAGAGCCAGAGGAAGACTTGACCAAAGACATGGAAGACCCCACCCCTGTTCCTAACATGGAGGAGGTTATACTACCCAAGATTGGTAATACACTGAAGATAACGGCGACGATGGAAGCATTTGGTTAAAGCAGCATTTTCTTCTCTTAACCATTTTTCATGTGTCTCCATCTCATGTAGTCAACTTGAAGAAGGACAGTGAGAA
This sequence comes from Diplodus sargus, assembly GCA_903131615.1. NCBI lineage: Eukaryota > Metazoa > Chordata > Actinopteri > Spariformes > Sparidae > Diplodus > Diplodus sargus. Next base: position 255,434 of record CAEMYA010002128.1, read on the forward strand.
CACTCCTGTCAAAGGAGGGACCATGGCCGACCTGGGTACGTTTGCATGCGTCACAGCGAATGTTTAGTGCAGCATGTGTGCACATTTCTTCCTGTTTAAAGCATTAGAATATGAATTATGTTTGTTTGTATGAATCTTGAGTTTCCATCTCACTTTTTCTCGCAGACGAACAAGAGGATGATTTCCCAGGAAGGGTGAATATGATGTCATGGTTCAAACTCAGAATGCTGCAGGAGAGATAATCGGTGTGACGATGATTTAACTCTGTGTGTGTGTGTGTGTGTTTTCAGGAAGATGAGGAGGGGAGAGCGGAGCTGCCTCGCCTGTCAGAGGGAGAGGACCACATCACAGAACAAACCCACCACATCATCATACCAAGCTACACGTCGTGGTTCAATTACAACAGGTAGATAAATACACGTGCATGTGAACTCTTGTTGTGACATCGACTATTGCTCCAAATGTCTGAACACCTTTCCGTCCGTGTCTTCCAGCACTCACTCCATAGAGAAGCGTGCATTGCCTGAATTCTTCAATGGAAAGAACAAGTCCAAATCTCCAGAAATGTGAGCGCAGCAGACATTCAGCCTTTGCTGCTCAGGGCTTGTCAGACGATCGGCGCTAACAACACGATCTGTCCTGTTCTCTGCAGCTACCTGGCGTACCGTAACTTCATGATTGACACGTACCGGCTCAACCCCCAGGAGTACCTCAGTTCAACGTCCTGCAGGCGCAACCTGACCGGAGACGTCTGTGCTGTCATGAGGTATGATTTATTGTGTGTGCATGTTTGCTTCCTTGCAGCCGCGATATAGTACAATAAAAGGAAGGCTAAAAATCCTCTTTGTGTCCAGGGTTCATGCGTTTTTGGAGCAGTGGGGTCTGATTAACTACCAGGTGGATGCAGAGAGCCGACCCCTCCCGATGGGCCCCCCGCCCACCCCTCATTTCAACGTACTGGCTGACACACCGACCGGGCTGGCCCCCTTACAGCACAAACCCCTGCAGGTAAAAAAAAAACTGACACAGAGTGTGGCCACAGCTCTACACACACGTGTGTTTGTGAAACACCCGAGATGCCTCCTGTTAAACTCTGCCGCTCGCTCTCTCCTCTCGCAGGTGTCGGCCTCGCAGCACATGTTGTTTTTCCCTGAAAAGAGCAGAGAGAAGCCTTCAGACTGCCAGAACTTTGGCCTCCGCAGCGACATCTACGCCAAGAAGCATCCTAAGGTCTCGCACTGAAACAATGCAAGCATGCATGAAATGTACAGACAACCGACTTCCGGATACTGATTTTGATACATAAAATGCTTCAGCTGTCAATCAGCTCTTAAATGATCCTGTAGAGGCAGAACTCAGCCAGTATCTCTTCACTCCTGATGCAGATGGAAAGTCAGTCGAAGTTTCATGGTCCCCAAAACATTTCTGAAGCTTCAGAGTGAAACAGAGTCGCTGCTTTCTCCTAAACTGAAGCAGATGGGGACTAATTACAGTACATATATAGGGTGTATGGGACGCTACTGGGAGTGGCAAGGTCCCATTTCTAATAAATACATTGTATGGTGTCTAATTGGTGCTTGGAATCGTATACTGGTACTGGTATCAGAGTTGGATGAATCCTAAATATATTTAAAATTACAGCTTTTTCCCCAGTAGTTATTTTTCTTTTCTTTTCTTCATTCATTTGCTGACAGATGTTTTACGAGTCTCTCATTTAAAAGCTTTCTGTAATTGTTCATGAAGTTATTTGAATTATTCTGAAGTGATCGTCTCGACTCTGTTCTCAGACTAAAGGAGCGAGCGCGGGAAGAGAATGGACGGAGCAGGAGACGCTCTTGCTATTAGAGGTGAGACATTCGCTCGCACTGTTTTATATCACACATCTTGACTCTTTGCTTTCCTAAAAAGGGGACATTTTGTCATATTATATCCCCATATTACTGCAGTATTTTTAGGTTAACGCTTTACAAAATATAGACTTCAACATTTAACATCCTAATAGCACTTTAAACATGGTAGGACT
>CAEMYA010002128.1:257947-272848 GCA_903131615.1 Diplodus sargus
GAAAATATACTCGCAGAGGAGAGAGACGGTGTGTAAACGCGCGCAGATAATGTCCTCATACGCATTTACTTCACACGTCTGTCCATATTCAAGAGCTCGTCTCTCTGATGCAGGAAGGGGCGACGATGACGAGATGGTGGGGCAGCGGGAGGGAGACGGGGATGACGGGAGAGTGATGGAGCTGGACCTGGTGGAGGGCAGCGTTGCCACGGCGGCGGCGGCTGCTCTGGCCTCGGCTGCCACGAAGGCCAAGGTAAAGTTTTTGTCCCATTCAGTCTCTTTACTCACTTTCTCTCTCCCTCCTCCCTACGCTCTGTCACATTGAATTTATTCGACCCTCGTCTCACCTCCTATCTCTGTCTCCTCCTCACCGTTTCCTTCTTTGATCTCTTCCTTCGCTACCTTTTTTATTTCCTTTCCTCTAATCTGTCACGTGCCCTCACCACTCAGTTCCTCGCTCATTCTACTGACTTTCCTTGTGTATTTCGTAGCACTTGGCAGCAGTGGAAGAGAGGAAGATCAAGTCCCTGGTGGCTCTGCTGGTGGAGACCCAGATGAAGAAGCTGGAGATCAAGCTGAGGCACTTTGAGGAGCTGGAGACCATCATGGACCGCGAGAAAGAGGCTGTGAGTGAACACAACATCCGCTGTAACCCAATCTTAACCCTCAGTCTGCCGACCAGCAACAGTAACATGTGTGTGTGTTGTGTGTCTTGCAGCTGGAGCAGCAGCGGCAGCAGCTCCTGTCAGAGAGACAGACGTTCCACACAGAGCAGCTGAAACAGGCAGAGATGAAGGTTCGCCAGCAGAGGGAGCAGCAGGCACAGCCGGGATTCACAGTGCAGCATACAGGTCTGACCACACACACACACATGCGCACACACACCAGAACTAAAATACCCTCTAAGGGACACAAAAACTCTAAGGACTGATTCAAACAGTAAAATAAAATGCTTCAGCTGTCAATGAGCTCTTAAATGATCCTGTAGAGGCAGAACTCAGCCAGTATCTCTTCACTCCTGATGCAGATGGAAAGTCATTCGAAGTTCAGTGGTCCTCAAAACATTTCTGAAGCTTCACAGTGAAACAGAGATGCTGCTTTCTCCTAAACTGAAGCAGATGGGGACTTGTTTTAAAATGTAATAAAAACAGCCAACAACATGTAAAATGGCTCCATACAGCTCATCCATCATCATCCAAGTCTCCAGAGGCCTCAAGATCCCAAAATTGATCTGAAAAGATGTTATTTACCTTCTTGGCGTGCCGTCCAGCTCGTGAACCCACTTCAGGTGGGAGTGCGCTAACGTTTTTAGCTTGGCAGCTACATTCTGGCTTAGAAGAGGGTGAAAATTATGTGTTTTTCAAATCAGTTTTGGATCTCTGGAGACTTTGATTATGATTGTTTTTATTTTTCCCCTGAAAAAGTCCTCATCTACTTCAGTTATTACAGAGAATGTTGCAACACTGTTGTGTTGTGAAACCCCAGAAATGTTTTATGGACCCTTTATCAGCATCGGGGTGAAAAAATGACTGAATTTTCATTTTAGCCTTTAAATCATGACCGTCTGAAGTAAAGTTTAAACCCCGCCTCCTCCTTCAGGTCAGGCCATGCCCAATCGGATGATGCCTGCAGGAGGAAACGCCCAGCCGATGGCGCCTCGACACCCTGGAGCTCCCAATGGAATGTGTAAGTTTTCACAAAAATGCAGTTTTTGTGCTATATCGAGTGTGATTCTGTGGGTGTGTTTACATGAACTGCGTCTGTAACTTTCTCAGATCCGTCCTCGCAGCCTGACGGAGTAGCACCAGCTCAGCCGGGTCCTCCGGCGTCCGGCCACAGCTGAAGCCACCAGGAAACCAGACACACTCACACACCGGGCCCCCTTCAACCAGCACACACATGTTAAAATGTAACACTGGCATCAATGTTCAGGAACAACTATGAAGAAAGTGAAAAAGTCTGTAACACTTGAGTAGACACATGTGTATAGGCTGAAAGACTCACAAGCACACATACACAGTCGGTGTGTATTTGGTCAGCGGCTCAGTCCGTCTTATATCTGTGAAATATTTGTGCTCTGACGTAAGAGTTGAGAACACAACTCATTAAAGTTGTTTTACATGAAACTAAATGATCTTCTGTTGTCGTCCAGCGTGTGTGTTTGTGTTCACTCTGCTTTCAGTTAAAGGTGAATCTTCACGGGACATTTTCAAGCGCTCACAACTGCACAACATTACAGTGACGGCTTTCTTCCTTGTCACTGGAATACCTGCTCGTTCATTAAGCACACCAGGTTCAATCCACGCTCATTCATTCTGTTTTCAATTAAATCATACAGTGTTCATTTAAAAAGGTTTTACATTTCTTATTGTTGGAGTGTTTTGGTTTGGTCACACACGCTAGTTAAAATATCAGATGTTCACAGTGAAGGTAAATGAAAACGTTTTGTTTGTTAGGGTTATGTCGGTTAGGTCGTCTGCTTAGTTTGAGCTGGTCAGCCCAAAAATCATCCCTGGCTCTCTGGAAAAACAGTAATTAAATAATTCAAGTTGAGTTTTTAATAGCCAAAAGTATTTATCTGTCTTCATAAACATCTCCAATATATACATATATATGTCTTCATAAATATATTCATAAATATTTGACAGGCTATGGAAAGTAAGGTGTTTGTCAGCCAGGTGTAGCAGTGAGACTTTGCTGAAACAGTCGGTGTGTGTACTCAGTGTGTGCAGCGTGACACACACATCACACACTGAATCATCCTCAGCTGATATTTAAAGAACCATTTCACCATTTTGGTCGTTTTTCAAGCGAAAGGATTTGTTTTTGTCATACGGGTTTTGTATGGAAACCCACTTCTGCCAGTGAAAGGAAAGAAATAAGAGGAAAACCAAGCTAACATAAGATAAAAGTCATGTTCATGAGAAATTCAAAATGATTAGAAAAAAAATTGGTAACTATTAAACGAAAAGTCAAAACTGAGATAGAAGTCACAATTATGAGGTAAAGGATTAAAATTTGAACATAAAAGTAATGATCAAAGTCAGTATTATGGTAAATATATATTACGATATTGGGACAGAAGTACCGAAGGACAAGATGCTTTTGATTGCTTGACTTATAAAAAACACTGTTTTATTGGCATCCTGCCCATTAATGCTGCTTAAAGATCAACATCTCTATCATTTAATCATCCAAACAGACCCCAATGTTAATAGTTGAAGGTCATGACTTACAAAGTTACAGTCATCCTCTCTCCTCACAGTAGATTCAGATTTAACAGGATCTTTGTCTGACGTGTTTCGTGGCTTCCTGTGTGGTTCTCTGAACTGATGAACTGTGTTTCAGCAGCTCAAACACAAGCTTTGAGAAGTCTCTGCTATTTTTGCCACTTTTCCAGTGCTTAAACCTTTTACTGAGGTAAAAACAGCGATACCACAGTGTAGAAATACTCAGCACTAGTAGAATGAGAAGCTCCTCTTCCTGTCTGTCCTGCTGTTATCTAACAACATGGACTTATTTATTCCTCTCAGTTTATGTATTTATTCAGATAGATTTTGAGTTTTGTCTTTTGCACAATGCCGCCGGCTCACAGTTTGTAATTTATGAGCAATGATGGAAAATTACTGATGTGCAACAACGCGTTCAGCTTCATTCCTACTAAAACCAAAAATCAAAATGTCAGTGTTGACTGAAGTGTTTTCGTTGATTTAAAACGTAAGTCAGCGTTCTCTGACATTGAAACTATAATCATGCTCTGATAATAGATCCTCCCGTTCAGTCACGCTGTCCTCAGACTGCTGCAGCGCTGGTTTACAGTGAAATAACCAGCGCTTCACTTACAGGGCTCATCAGACTGGATGTGTGTTCAGTTCTCTGCTTCTTCTCTTTCTATTTAAACAGCACATGTCACAGCTATCTTCACCAGTTCAGAAGGGAAGGTGAGACAAACTCACATGCGTAGTGTCGGCTAGGACTGACGACCTCGAAAGGTGGCGGGGTCCGCCAAATATAAACAAATAAACCACATAGTGCACCTTTAAACAAGCTGGCCAAAATGTCTACATTTACTCAAACATTTTCTTTGACATGAGCTGGACTCGTGTGGTCGGTCTGCTGTGTTCTCCTCAGCTGACCGCTGGTTCCCGTTCAAAGACATAAAGGCAAGTATGACAACGTATTACAAAAGCATCTTTTAAGTATCCTCCAAAATGACTCACAGACCAGCTGCATCCTCATTACCTTCTCTGTCTTCAGAGTCCTGGAGCAGCTGTCCTTCAGGTCCAGTGTGAAGTCTGTTTCAGTTCCTGTGTTGTCAGACCCGTCACCATGAAGACGGTGTTTCACAAAACTGAAACCTCCCCAGTTAATTACTTACATTAGGACAATTATATTTTTGCATTTAAGTTTTGTGAGAGTTCATGTTTAATTAGACAAATGAAGCATTATCTAATTAGAAATGAACTCATCTGCCAACATTTCCAGAACAGAAACCAGCTCAATAGATGAATTCAGGTTCAGAATCCTCATTTCATTTTGTTGATGAATCAGAGTTCACGGTTTCTGCAGAGGGCATTCTGGATAACTTTTTAAAATATCATTATTATAAACTAGTGCCGTGCCCGTAAGAAAATATGTATTCCTATAGAAAAGTGGGAGGTTAAGAAGATTTTTCATTGATGGCCAAATGAGGCTGTTTGAAGGTGGAAATTCAGAGATATTTAGGTTTGTTGTGAAATCCGATATTCCAGGGTATAATTGGCCGTTTTTGACTTTTTTTGATTTTGCCATTATATTTCACCTTAAAAACTATTTACTTGGTGTCATTTTCAGCACAACCTCACATGTGTGACTGTACAGTTATTTTTTCATTTTGACATACTGTATTAACACAATGGACCTAAAATCACAAAAAAAAAACATAAAATCCAAGTAGAAAAAGTTAGATTTTTTTACTGTGAAAACCACAAATATGTTTAACAAACCATTTATATTACTTGTAATTCAAATATAAATTGTTGTTTGCTGAATATGTGCATACATTTTAAAAATGTACAAAGTTCTGTTTAACTATTTACATTTAAATGCAGGCAATGCTCGGGTCTGCCTGAGCTCCTTCCAGCTGAATGAAGAGCTGCACTGCCTGCTGCACATTCAGCTTCTTCTGTTTTGACTCATTAAACAAAAAACCGACTCCACTACACACTAAACACACGACACCAAACACTATGTAACACACTTACTATACACTCCAAGCACGCTAAATGTCACAAATCTCTCAATTCTCAATATCGCTGTCTGTACACCGACCAACCGTCATTGCCTGTCAATCATCCTCCAGCGTCCCACCCACAGCTTCCTGTTCCTCAGCAACCAAACTTGCTTCTTGAACACTTTCGTGAGAAAAGCCCGTTTTTACCGTTTCTTCTGCACCACACACAAAGCCAACGTGACGGCAATGTTGAAACTCTCAGGTCATTCTGATCCTGATCTGCAGAGATATTTGAGGCACACACACACACAGACAGAGATTCCTTGCTTTTATAGAGAGATGAAAAAAAAAAATACTGTTTATAGCCTTGAGAAATTCACTTTCAGGAATAAAGTGATAAGATACATAAACCAGACTACGGCTGAAGCCTGTATAAACCTTTCAGAAGACAGATCAGAATAATATTGCGAGAGCCACTGAAAAAGGAGATTTCTGTCTGTATGACAACAAAGGCCTTTAAATATATGTCATGTTGAATTCAGACTTGTATATTCAATATTTAACCTCCCCAGTTTATTATTTGCATACAAACAAGTATCTGCATGAATGTCCAGAACAGAAAACTTAAGTAAAATGAACTCCTAAATGTGTATGTTGGACGCTAATCTGAAAGAAGACGTCTGTATCTAATCAAAAAACCTGCTGTAGAAGTCCAACACTAATCAGCGTTGCAGAGCAGACTCTTCCTGTATTACAGTGTGTCTGGTGATTACCCCGTTGCTGTGTTCGCTGGGGGAAACAGAGGGGGGGGGGGAGCGACAACAATGACCAGGCTCACAGCAGACTTGAGTGTTTCCGTTGCGTTTCCTCCCTTCCCCTGAGGCCAAAAGGGGATTTTTTTTTTCTTCTGCTCTTTCTGTAACTTCCTGAACAGAGACACATTAAAAGGTCTGCGCCTGAACACCTCAGTGCACAGCAGGCATTACACCAGAGGTGTCGTGTCCGATAACAAGACGCTGGCTCTACCACTGAGCCACAATTGCTGTCCCAACTCAGAATGTACCGTTCTACTAGAGGGGAACATGAGAGGGTCTAACAGCCGAACAGTTGAGAAATATTTTACCCTGCAGGCTACTTTCACTTCCTACAACTCCTGTTGTTTACATCCTCTGTCCTGAACGAACATCTCTGGTTCTTGCCAAGAGTGGTGGAAATCACAGCAGTCATTAAATAGAGATATCTTCACCCACAATAGAATACCTTGTATGACAGCCTGAGGTCACTGACGTTGAAACAGTGGCAGAGAAAACTTGTATTTGGGCCCCACCGGATCAGTACCGTCACATCAATCATGTGTTGGTAATGTTTAGCATGCAGCCAACAGGGAAGTATACAAGCTGTTAGTTTGAATGAATAAAATTAAATAAATATACATCAAAACAGGAGATTGTCTCAAATTGTTTTTATTGAAGAGCTTTGGTTCCATTGATATTTCCCCTCTTTTTATTGGCGAGCTTTGGTTCCATTGATATTTCCGCTCTTGGCTCCAGAGGAGGAACTCGTCCGTCACTAACTCTTCAGCTTCTTCTACAAAACAAGAGCAACAAAACAGCGTTTGAAACTTATACTGTGTGAACCGAAGCGCTTTGATATTTGGATACTGTGCGTTTTATTCAATTCTCAAACAAAACGGGCCTCCTTTGGAGAGAGTGTTGAATCACTCACCACGTGGTAGTAGTACACCAATCCTCCTATTATCGCCACCACCATCACCAGAAAACATCCAATGACCAGTAAAGAACCTGTGGATACAGCCAGACCCTGCAGTGCAAAGTTCCCCACACTCATGCTTTGCCTAGAAAGGAATGACAAACAGGTCAGTTCTGTGCAGCATGACAATATCACATTTTATTAGTGCAACGGCATTTATGTCCTCCTCAGAATTAACTGTAATAACTTTGGTAATCCTCTGATTTTTCGTGTAACGTCACCACCGGGTCATATATTTATATTTCACGCGTTACTGTACGGCTAAATATTAATGACCTCCACCTCTGCTTCTACTTGTGTTTTGTGCAATCAGCAAGCGTTAGCATAAGGCGGTGAGTATGTCAAGTTAAAGATTAACACCTGCATGTTAACTGTCACTGTGGGGTTCGCATGGTAAGGTGGTGAGTATGGCAAGTTAAAGATTAACATCTGTATACACTGTCATGGGGTTGGTATAGTCAGCAAAGAACAACATGGAGGCTAATGCTGCATTCAAGTGCAACTCTGATGGTCCCACTTCCTGTGTTTATGCTCATGAGCAGGAATGTTGGCGCAGCGTGGACCAGGGTCTGCAGTTTAGAGCTCACAGTGGAAACAGACAGAGGTTTCCGTACATGAGACAAAGAAGAGCAAAGCTGGTCGGATCATGTAAGCCATGAAATCCACATTTCACAAATTTGCACGGCAGCATCCATCCACCAAGCAGGGATGAGGTGCTTTGTGTTCAAGCACAGCATTTAAAAAAGGAAATTAGAAAAACCTTGTGATTAAAAAAAACATGTTGAGCAGCACACTGAGGCAGAGGAGACTGACTCCTCCACACAGGACTTTTTTATTGCCCTGATATGAAGGAATGGAGGTCCACCATGGAAAGATAATGAGTGTCGTGTTGACATCTCATGTCATAGTTAAGACTTTTGTAACTCAATTTAAATTCCTATTTAACTTTATAACCCATAATTATAACATTTTAATGTTTTTTTTAATGACCTCCCACCTCATGATGATGACTTCTATCTCATCATTTCTACGTTTTATCTCATGATTACGGCTTTTCCTCTCCTTGTTGAGACTGACCGTGGGAGTAGTTTTTGTCATCTTATTATTTCCAACATTTTTTTTTCCCGAGCCGTCGCCTGTTGCTCTGACTTGAGGTGTGGCCTTCAAATACTTTTCCACAGTCGGAAAATACATTTTTCAGATGACCCCGACGGCATGCGACGCATTATGAGACAGTTCAGAGAGACTTCAACAGGACAGTGGGCAGGCCACCTTAAAGATTATTAGATCAGAGCTCGTGCCTCATGAGAATATGACTATTGTTTGCTTGAGTATTCAATGCAAAGCAACACGCACATCGACACAACTCCGTGTGTCCTGATCACATGTAAAAACAGAAACCTGGCGAAACTACTCACAGAAACAAAGGCATCCTTGATGTCTGATCTGTGTCTTCACAGCAGCTTCGTTGTTTGGATTCAGTTTGAAGTTTGCGTTTCTACTTTCGATTTCATGCGTTTATGTAACGGCCCCTCCTAATGAGGAGGGCAGCAGACCCGTCACGTGTTGCATACATACCGCATACAGTGCCTATAAAAAGTCTTCCCCCCTCCGATGTTTTCCAAGCATTCATTGGAACATGTTGGAACAAAATATGCAATAACTAAAAGAAAATCAACAAAATAATTATTTGTTGTCAAAGTGAAAACAGATTTCCACAAGGTAATGAAAATTAATTAAAAATATATAATGCAAAATAAGTGATTGCATATCTATTCCCCCTCTTTAAAGCGACTGACCTAATTCAACAGAGGTCAAGTCTGGTGCTAGTAGTCTCTCAATCAGTGAACTGGAGATCACCTGAATACTTCAATTTGTTTTTGGTTTTTTTCATATTTCATATAATTGAAGTCTTTGATGTAAGTGACACAGAAATGTTTTTGTAGGGTAGGAATATGTACATACTCTTTTTGTAGCTTGACCATGATTCGATTTATAAAAGCAATAACTAGGGAAATAAAAGGGGAATAACATTTAAAACAGGGTAAACTATTTGAATTATTGGCACCACTTATTGGCACCACCATTGCTTTAATTTGTCTTACAAGTTTTCTGAAAACGTATGTTTAAATATGCAAATTAAGCTATCAAATATGTCCCACTTTGCATGAATGTGCAGAACAGAAATCTGAAGTGAATAAACTCCAAAATCTGTATTCTGGATATTCCAGCAGTCTGTAAGAAGACATGTGATGGAGGCGAAACAGCCCAAAACCAGTCCATAAAAAATGATGCTTTCTTTCAGAGTTTCCTCTGAAGCGCTGTGTTTCCTCTCTTTCAGCTCACTGAAAACAAGTCTGTAAGAGCCAATGATCTGTTTTCTACTGTCCAATTCTTAACAGCAGTGGAGGAAGAACTTCAACCTTTTACTTTGTTACTGTGTAAAAACAACACAGTTAACTCTAACCCGAGTGAAAGTCTTCAGACTCTTGTTGTCCTGTCTGTCCTGTTCTGATGTCATGTGCACATATAAAAATGTACAGGTTATCACACAAAGTAACATTCAATGTGTATATATATGTATTTATTTAGATGTGTCATGACTTGTATCTCTCATACAATGATCTGAGCTTACAGTGTGTCATTTCCATGTCATGATGGATAAACACCAGCATGCACTGGTAACACAGTTTCATTCTTACTTTTCAAGATGACAAACCCGATGGAGTTGACTGAGGGTTTTCATTATTCATTCTGTTAACACATACAAGCATAAAACATATATACAAAATTCCATTTTTGTTGTTGTTGTTATATTAGATTATCCTATGATGATAGAAACTTCAATACAGTCAAGGTGCCTTCAATAACCACCACATCACTTAAAGTGTGCTCAGTGCTCTGCTTTGTCTGGTCTTTAAACATGTCTGTGTATATTCCACCATTTACCGTTTTTTCCAGTTGCTAACACACTAAAATGACACGCATAGCACACATATTTAAACTAACACACAGAGAGCAGAACCTCTTCTCAAGTCTCCAAAACTTTAAACACATTTTCTGCTTTACACACATTTTGCAATTCAAAATGGCACATTTAAAAATTTTTTAACACAGTTCTCTGCATAAGACGCAACAATCTGACATAAAGTCACACGTTTGCCATTTCAAAACACTGCCATTTAAAATAACACTACATGACCTCATTGGCCACTATATGTGCCACCTGCCAAACAATTTGTTACTGTAATTGTTACCACTTCAATCAGGAAGTAAGCACTAACAGACCACAGGTGAGAATTAGAGGGGGAGGATGAGTGAGAGGTAGAGCTGGTGGAGGAGCTCATGGCCAAAGAAGACGACAACTTTCAAATGAAATCAGAGCAACCTGAGTTGATCATATCATCAACCATGGGCTGACACTGCGAGAGGCTGGACTCTCTGTCCAGCCTCTCGCATTGACGCATTTCTTTTCTGCAATTTTCTTTTTCAGTTTACAGTTTTTCTTGATTGTTTACACACATTTTCTGAAAGCATGACTCATGCTCTCAGAACTCTACACACAAATCAAAAAACAAACACACAATGGGCAAAACCCCTCAATTCTCCTGCAAAATGAAACTTTACATTCAAAACAACGTTATTTCTTCTCAAAATGGTATTTTGTTTTCAAATGACACACTAAAACCATCATATGAATAGACATTTATAAGAACCAGTTGAATACTGATGTGCTCAATGTAAAACACTATGATGAATGGAAAACACTCCTTCTCCATTCATCATAATGACATAGGCCTTTTTTTGTTCAGTGTTACACTTACTTCAGACAGTACGTACATAAGTGTGTTGTAAAATATTTGAGAATATTGATTTTATACTCAGAACACACACATATATGGTAACAAATATATTTTATTTTTTCCCACAAAAAACAATGTACACAGTGTACATCCCAACTGACACAAAGTTGCACATACACTGGTCTACATACAAAACAACAGAAGAATTTACTATATACAGTAAAAAAAGAAAAAACTATGTTGCATCCTCTCTTCTGTTTTGCTAAAGCTCTGACAGCTAATTGTAAAACTGTGTGACAGGTGTTTGCCCATGTGATGAGTCAGTGTGCATAGAAGGGGAATTAACTTTAGCATTTTGAATGACAGTGTGTCCCTTGTGAAAACAAGAGATTTTCTTCATGGAAATTGTGCCAAATGCAGAGAATTGTGTGTAGTGTTTTGAAAAAAGTGTGTTTTAGAACTGCAATTTGAGTGTAAAGCAGGAATTGTGCTTGTAGTTTAGCAGAATTGGTTCAGGGGGTTGGTGCATGAGTTACATGTTGTGGTCATTGTGTCTCAAGTACCAGTTTTTGTGTGTAAACAATTGAGAAAAACTGTATTGTTTTGTGAGCATATTTTTGTTCACTTCAATGTAAATACATCTGCTGTGCGTATGTCGCACTGACTTGTTTGGTGAAAACTAAAAAAATATATGTTTCAACTGTTGAAACATATATTTTTTTAGTTTTCACACACATGCTGTTGAAATATAACAGCATGTGTGTGTATCTGCAAATATTTCTATGCATGTGAACAATCTGAAGAATTCTCTACAGTTTGAACTATGTTAGTATTATGGCAAAGCTAAAGATGAGAGTGCTTTTCATTATGCCCAAAAGTGTGTAGTTCGTCAGACAAAAATCTGTCATGTGAATGAAGTGTTTGCCATCTGGTGCAAAAGTTTGATTTTGATAATGCTATATGTAGTTTTGGTGGCAGTGCTTCATTTTGCAGGATATATGAGGTATTTTGCAGTTTGGGTGTGTGTTTTTGTCAATTGTGTTAAGTATTTTGATAAAACCACACTAGTTTGGAAAATTATGTTTTAGCGATCGGAAAAAAACAACAAATCAGTTACCTTCACTCGTTCAGCAGGAGAGATGACATAAACTCACACGCTTTGTCACCACCTAGTGTCAGCACTATCACATCTGGAGTTTATTTTCTGGATCGATCAAGCGGACCGAGAAAAGAGCAGGATGAAGTCTCAGCCCTGACAGGCAGAACATGAGTCCAACCAGCCAGCCTCAGTAAACCGCCCGTTCACTGGACAGGATATCACCTGTGGAGACCGAGAGGCTGTTCAGTGGAGTGACTGTGTTTATTCTGCTCTCAGTAACGAGCATATCTTCATGAAACATCTCCCAGTGCTCAGCGGCAGCATCACATCACAGCTATTCATTTCCCTGTTGGTGAAACGTGTCTGTTCAGTAGGAACACTGAGGGAACACGACTGCATTCATTTCTGTTTTTAATTCAGTCAGATTTATTCATTCGTTAACATTTCTGAGAGCAAAATACATATTTCAAGAGGGCTGGTTTGGTTAAAGGGGCACCATGTCGTTTAGAGAAGAAATTAAAACTCAGAATTTCAATATTTGTAATATTAATGAGGTAATAATACAAACTGGAAATATTTTTCCATGAGTGAATAAACAAGCTGCTCTCAAAGGAGGATGAAGGTCCCACAACACTGTCTGAAGCCAGAAAGGTGGCAGGGTCCGCCACATATAACCAAAGTAAAACAGCATGAAACTGTGTTGTCCTTTAAGAGTTTGTTTAGGCATAAGAATAAATCACAGTGAAGATCTTTCTCTCCTGACTTTTTACAAGCTAGTTGCAATGTCAGATTTTTGCCGGGAACATACATTTACTAAAACATTTTCTTTGCATTAGAAAGGTAGAAGTTTAAAAGAACTTGGCTCCAGGGTTTAATCTTCTTAGGATTCCTTAGAAAGTGGTGTCTTTCTGTGCTTTTTAAACGTGGCTGGAGATGTGCAATGACAGTGAGGTTAATTCCCTTCCTATGCCTATTTAGATAAAACAGTCTGTTCGAGTAAAATCACCCACCAGTTTCCATCCTGTTTTTTGGTCATGTTGTTGTCCTTTCTATGAGTCTTATTTTATTACACATGAAATAACGCCCCCAAAATCCCCTGACTGACAGTTTCTGACCTTTGTTTGTTGTCTTGTTTTTATACGGAGGCAACGGAACATTTAGTAGAAGCAATCAGAGTCATCAAGAGACAGAAGTTCCACACAGAGCAGCAGGAACAGGCAGAGAGGAAGGTTCACCAGCAGAGGGAGCAGCAGGGACAGACGGGTGTCCACACACACACACACACACACACACACACTCGCTAGGCCTCAACAAGTTGTGGCAGTAAAACATTGACGTCACCAGTTTTACCAATTCTTACCAGATCCTATATGTTAATGAGGAATCAGAGAGTGTGTGTGAGCAGGTGGATAGATGTGGATTTACTCGTTCAGCATGAAGACGACCGAGTCAGAACAAATCATTCCTACACTATTGTTCAGTCTAAAGTGCTTTAATGGTGCTCTACCCAATAAAAAAACAGCGAATATTCTTCACTTAGATTTCTTTGTTTTGGTTTGTAGGCAATAAGCAACAATGTAAAAAAGAAAATTCAACAGGTAAACCAAAGCTTATCGTTCAACCTGCCTCCACTGCAGTTCAGATGTCAAGTTGACTGTAATTTTATTGACAGCATATAAAATAACAAGTCACATTCATATAATCATTGCCAATGATTTACTGTTGAACTGAAAACCACAAACCACGACAACAAATACAATAAAAACTAAAGAAGTAGAAACGAACCGAATCATTTTTACTCAACACTCACTTCAGTACAGAAGGAATCAAATAGTTCTTGAAATAAAATAAGAGTCATCTTTTACAGAGATTGAGTAAAAACCTTGTCGAGTCTGAGGCGAGGCTGCACTACAACACTACTTGTACACTGAGAGCAAAGTAAAACCAGAGTCACGCGGCCAATGAAGCCGATCCTGATTCTGAAGCTGAGTGATGTGGGTAAGATAAGCAAACATGGAGGATCTCAGGATCTAACCCTAGGAGTAGTTGTAGCAAAACCAGAGAGAGACTTCAGGACTTCAACATCCCCGGTCAGCCATCTTCAGCCGGCCTTACAGTGCAATGACACTGTCATCCTCTCTTTAGCTCCTGTTTCTGTCTTTACCTAAATTTTGAAATATGGTCACTTAATTTGTTGTTTATCTTTCACAGCTGGGTGTGAGTTGGGGACATGTGGCAGCAGCTCACAGCTTCTAGTATGCAAAACATTTGAAATATATGCACATAACCACACATTTCTGCAAACTGAACAGATTAAAAACAGACATGTGCAAACCACAAAGGAGACGGCAAGGCCTTGTGGATGGAGGCAGATATAGTTTGCTCAGCAGCGTCTTCTCCGCCCTGGGTGCTGCAACATTGGACCAACACGCTCTGACACACACAGGGAACGCACCGGAGAGAACTTGGACATCCTGTCCACCGCTTGCTGTTCCACTCAGGAACAGGATGGAAAAACCGACGCGGCCCGGGCACAACATGCACAAACTCGTGCACATACAGAGCTTGGCATCCACCAAGGTGTGCTATTCTTCCATTAGGGTTCTCGGTAAGATCCATCTGTTCATCCTGCACTGAAACAGAAACACGTCGCTTTCGTCCCCGTACAGTCTGAAAACCAACCTAAAAATCCAAACACTGGAACTAATTCAATCATTATAGGAAGAGAGTGTAAAGACAGGAAGTGTGTGTGTTGTTGGTTTTAATAATGGCAGATGTGTGTGTGTGTGTGTGTGTGTGTGTGTGTGTGTGTGTGTGTCTGTGTCTGTGTCTGTGTGTTGGGGGGACAGTTTTGTTCTGCTCTGTTTGGCAGTGCATCAGTGAACATTTTTCTGTTTCTCCATCTCCACCACTCTCCAGCCCCCTCCCCCCCCCGGTCGGCCATGTCAGTCCATCCTCTGAATCCCATCACACACACACTCACACAAACACACACAAACAAACAAACACACACACAC
>CAEMYA010002128.1:273011-285187 GCA_903131615.1 Diplodus sargus
CCAGCAACAGAGCATTTGGTCTTCATCATTTCATAATGTATTTGACATAATCTCATTTAGGAGGGGAGTCGGGAGTCAGGGCCAGTTTGTTAGCGGTTTGTGAAGGTGAGAAAGGGGAAAATGGATAAGTGTCACAGAGCAGAGATGATGAACAATCAAATGACGGCACTGAGGGCGACTGAGAGGAAGAGACAAGTCTAGTGGTGTGAAGGAAAGAGATGTGTGTGTCCAGTGGAAAGGGGAGACAGAGGAGTGTGTGTGTGTGTGTGTGTGTGTGTGTGTGTGTGTGTGCGCGTGTGCAGCAGCAGATTGCCATTGTCTGGAGCCTATATCACAATACAGTATAACAGTAAGAAGATTATCCACCGTGCACACACACACACACACACACACATGCACATTTATCTCTGCCCCCCCAACACACACACTCACATTCATTTTATCTCTGCCCCCCCAACACACACACACACACACGCACATGCACACGCACACACGCACACACACACCACCCACAGAGGGAGGGAGGGAGAGACTGCTGGAGGTGAGGCTGTGGTGTGAAATGGAGCATATTGACTGTCAGTGACGACAGACGCTGTTTAAATCCTCATTCTGCATCAGCTGCAGCGGACTGGACACTGACAGTGCGTGCGAGTGTCTCTCTGTTTGTGTATGTGTGTGTGTGTGTCAGTGTATGTTTGTGTGTGTGCAGGCACTTTGACACCCTGGCGCACAGTGCGCGCGCGCCGTAGCCGTGCCGTGCTTTTCTGTGCCGCGCCGTGCCGTGCCGTGCTTTGCCGCTCATCGCGCATGTAGCTAAGCTTAGCGGACGGCAGGCAGGCAGCACAGCCCGGCTCATTAAAACCTCGTCTGCAGACCTGACGCCGGTCACGCGCATCACTACTACAGCTCCTCGCGGTGCTCCTGCTGGACCCCCGAAGCGCGCGCGCTAAAGGTGTGGAGGAGAGGGCTCCCGCTCGGTACAATGGAACCGAACACGAGCCGTTAAACGGTTCACACTCACACACCGACTGTCGCGTGAGAGAGGACGAAGCGTTGGGGAGGTAACGGCGACATGGAGCAAACAGGCAACATCTGAACTTTGGAGGATCGGTTTATCAGGATTATCGATCAGCACCACGATCAGACGGAACCGGCACGAGGAGGAGCGGGATCACAGTCTGCACCAGAGAGCCAGCGGACCGTCTGCGGTATGGCGCGCGGTGACAGTCGCTTGGGGACCTGGCAGGTGCTGCTGACCATCTCCATGGTCATCACGCCCCTGTCTGCTCACGGTAAGTCCACCGGAGTCCCACCCTGTGTGCATGTGTGTTTGTGTGCGTGTGTGTGTGTGCACGTGCGTGAATATAAATCACACCTGCGTTGACATGAAACGAAAAAATGACAAATACATTTGTATGACTGCCGTTTGAAATACAGCTATATGGACACAATCTGAAACACCTGCTGAGCGCCGTGTGCTTTAAACATGGTAATAATAGGCTATATGTTATATGTCACCGGGATCATTTTAAATACAACATTTCACAAAGTATTCAATTGATAAATCAGTCAATCAATCAATCAATCAATCAATCAATCAATCAGTGGTCTAATGTGACATGTTGTGTGTACTGATCCCTGATCACTCTCGGACCTGGCGGTCTCATCCGCTCCCTTCTGGAACTGTTCAATAGCCGCAAACGTCACTGACTTGATGAATGTTCTGAGCTCTGGTACCGGACCGAGAGACGGGCCTGCGGGTGATCACAGACATGAGTTCAGTGCCGCAGCTGCCACTCGCCGCGGCGGTGCGTGGCCCAGACAAAGGCGGGATTAGGTGCACCGTGGCCCGGCTACAGGAGGCCCATTCACGGCGCGTAGGGGAGCGAATTCCTCCAGACGTGCCGGGGAAGCCCGAGACGACCGGGCCCGCAGCACCGCTCCCCCCCCCTCCGTCCTCTCGTTCACTGACCGACATGTCTCTGCTCTGCCTGCCTGTCTGTCTCTCTGCCTTGTCTGTCCGTCGGTCACCAGTTAAGAGATGTGTAAATCCTGCAGGATGTGCAGAGGAGGCTTCCGCCGCTGCCCAGCAACAGGGTGGCTCGTGCACGGAGAGGGTCGCCGGGGTTGACGTGGGCACGCGCTGCCCCCCCCGCCGCCACATCTCGCGCCCTCAATGTGTACCGAGGCGTTAACACTGTGACACATTGACCGTGAATACACGCCCGTGTCTCGTCTCTCACTCTCTGGTGTTCGATATGTGTTCATTAGCATGGATGTATAGATCTTCAGTTCACATGCAGAGAGTGAGAGCATCCCCTTCTAACTGACAGACACAACACATGCAGGAGCCTCACAGTGGAACACCTCGTGGTCCATACCATGTTCCTCTGGTTGACTGCGGAGCCGAAGCAGAGGTCCCAGTCCTAGTCCATGTAAGCTTATGAGAAAATGACCCTACTTCTCATTTGAATGATTACCTCAGCAAACACTAACAGTGATAGTGATGAGTTAACAGTCTCGATGGCTTGTTTCTCTCCTCTCTCAGTATACGTCAGGGCGGGGCTACCATGGCAAATGTCCACTGGTTCTCTGGCAGGTCCGATCAGCTCAACCCTCTCATGATATTATCACATGGCTCCATAGAACCAAGGCGAAGACTGTCCAAAGGCCTCGCGATCTCACCGTTCATTAGCTTCTTCTGTAGTCCACGTCCTCAGAGTGCCTGATGGTCAAGTCATCGTTTGATTCCAAATTTGCTTTTACTCTACTCTAGAGCTCTGTGAACAGCCAATAAATCAATCCATGCACACACACAAACATACAGAAACACAGCTTATCCTTGATGACCATGTCAAGCAGCGTGGATCAGATCCAGACTCTCGGAGCTCGGCTGTGTCTCAGTGAGCTCACACTGAGAGCTCCATCTGCCCCGAAGCCCACAGAGCTCATGATATGTCACAATATATCAGATCATCAGCATCTCCCTGACACACACACACACACACACACGCACACACACCAATCGCACGCACACACACACACGGTTGGTGATAGTGACAGAGGAGGACTAGTTGTACAGGACGCCTTCCCATAATTCCCACCGTAGCCAATCACAGTGCCCTCAGGTAGAACGTGTCACCACGGTGACGTGCTCAGCGTGAGTCCAGAGGTGAAGAGCTGATCAGCAGTTAAAAGCGCAAATCATTTCAGAGACGCAAATCAAATTGCTAAACAGGGGCTCGTGCTTTCAATCTGCACGCCTCGCGCTTGTAATCTCTTCATGTTCCCCTTTGCTCTCGTAATCGCCGTAAGGCTGCCAGCTGTGAACGGGGAGCTGCGTCTAAGTCTCGACAGGGAACAAATTGGCAGATTGGACCTTTAAATGAAACTGAAATCAGCGGTAATCAGTTTACACTGGTGGAGCCTGTCTATGTCTTTTACAAACTCTGAAGCGCCCGAGTTCATCCCACCTCAGTTTTCCCAGAGATGGAGTTGGCATATCAACGCTGACTGACTGGCTGGCTGATTGATCGAGAAACAAAGCGAGAGAGAGAGCGAACACTGGATCCTCTGTTTCCACTGCAACTCCTTCGCTCCACTCCTCCTTTCAACATGGCACCTCTTTACATCTCACCATGGCAACTGCAGTGTGCGTGTGTGTGTGTGTGTGTGTGTGTGTGAGGTGAATCTCATGGTTTCTCAGCCACCACTAGTCTTCGTGACTCGAGGCACGTTCAGATGGTTTTAGCATTAGCTCTGAATGAAGTGGCAGACACTGAAAGCAGTGATCTCATTGGACGCGCTGATTTCAGGGTGGCAGTGGGAGAGAAGCCGTCCAGCCAAGTGTTCGGTTCGAGGTTGGCTGTTCGTGCGGGCGCACCAGGCCAGTGGAAAAGTGTGAGGACGTGTGCTCTTGAAATTCTGTCAACTGTGGGAAAATAACCTCCAGTGCATAAAAACTGCTCCTACATTCGTGCAACAGAAGCGTCTTCTCTCTTTCTTTCTTTCTTTGTTTCTTTGTTTCTTTGTTTCTTTTCTTTCTGTCTTTGGGTTCCCCTTCAATATACAGTTTGATATTTTGCTTTCATTATATAAAACAACTCTCATGTCTGTCACTATTTTGGGAAACGCTGTCCTCTCCTCTTGAATGAAAGCGCTCTGAGGGTTTGAAGAATGTCTGGCTGCACAGTGTGAGTTTGCAATGACTGCTGCATGTTAATAGGTTTGAGGAGCTCCCGTCCTCGCTCTTGTTCTTTCTCTGTCTGTGTCTCTCATCCTCTTTCTCTGCAGATGGCCAAGTACCAGGAGAAGTTCCTGACCAGTCAGCCTCTAACCTATAGCTTTAATCCTTATCTAATCCTCCACCCGTCTCAGTCAACAGAGCACATTAGTCAATCACTCAATGTGCCTAATCCCACAATGCCACGGTCCGATTACACGGCAGTCTTTAGCTCTTGTTCTGATTTCTTTGACAATGAATCACTTAGCCCTTTAATGTGAGCCACAGCAGGGTTTTATTTATTCATTATTTTTTTCCAAATGATATTGTCTTTGTCAAATTCAGCTGTGAATGATATGTTGACGGAACAGTGCCGTCTTAGAAAACCAGCATGGTGCCGTCTTAAGGCGTCTCTGCAGAATACTGGAGGGAACCATCCAAATTATTCTTGCCTCATCCTTGGACCACAATCTCTTTTTAAAACCGAGTCAGTGCCATGGGACCAGCTCAATCTAAAACTAAATGCAAGACGTTGTTTGTAATATTGTCTTCTACATGTAAACAAGACCACCGACAATACCACCTGTCATTCAGTACTCCGCCTGTGAACACAACTCTGTCTTTAGTGGTTCTGGAGGAGCTTCAAGAACGCTGGTGATGTCATCAGAGTGTGTTGAACAGTTTGAGCCAAGAAGATAGATACCACTGTCTGTTGAATATGGAGCTGCATCACAGCCAGTTAGCTTATCACAGCACCAAGACTGGAAGTAGGGGGACAAAGCTAGCCTTGGTCTGTCCAAAGGTAACAAAATCCACCAAATGGCACCTTAAATACTTGTTCAATCAGTACAAAGACCAATGTATAAAAAGGAAGTATTTCTTGGTCAAGTGCAGTAACATCTTTGAGTCTTCTCTGGTTCCCTGGCAAGGTTTAGGAAGTTTCAGCTGCTCGCCAAGAAACGAGACACCTCAGTCAGACTAGCTGCAATGCCTAACTTTACTCAAGGGAAAGGTACATTTTACTTGGTCGCCTGTTGCTTTATCTTCCAGGGAAACGCTAAATGATCAGATAGCCTGAAGGAAATTAAAACATTACCTCATCGGTAAACGTTTCTGCCTGAGTCACAGGCGCCTGGTTGGAGCTTCATACTGAGCGGAGTGATCTAAAAGCGGTATCGATCATCTCAGTCAACAAACTCTGGTAGCAACAAACAAAGCCCATGTGTCCCCCTGAGGTGACTGCTAAAGACATGACAGACCAAGTTTCTACCACCTGATGATATAAAAGGCTCATTCAGAGGTCATAAAAACACAAGTCTTACTTTCAGACACAGGTCATGACCGACCCTTGCTACGTCCTGACACTAAACTTTATGGAAGTGTACACTTAACAGCTGGACTGCTTTTTAATGCATCTTTGTGTCTGACTGACAGGGAGGCATTCATTGACCAGGCGCCATCATCACCACAACCAGTCGTCTGTCAACAAGGAGGCCTTGAACACTAGGATGGTGCTCAGCGACGACTCGGCAGAGAGGGAGCACCTGATCGGAGCGGGGCTCGGACTCGGGCTCGGGGCTAAACTGCCTCTCAGCTCCACCAAGCATCACCACTCGCATAAACACGCTCACCTAGACTTCGTAGAGGAGGACCCACCTGTGGGGGAGGAGCTCACTGCCGGAGGGGCGGGTCCAGACCAACCCGGAAACCCCCTGTCCGATGAAGTCATCACCGTGGAGTTTCACAGCCCTGCGCCGGATATTGTGCCCTCTGACGACGCTCTAGATTTGCCCAAAGTTCCCAAACCCCAGAAGCAAAAAGGGGGAGACCCCACTGCTTGGACACTCTCAGACTTTTACGACTACCTGTCCCCCGACGACGATCTCTCGGCATTAGACGCGACCCCAGAACCAGAGCCCAGCCCTTCACCGCCGGCCGACATGGAGGACGAGAATCCACTCCTGGCAGGCTCCCCTGCCGCTCCTGACAACGTGAGGCCTAAAGCGGATAGCGGGCCCTCCTTATCAGCGCCTCCCGTGCCCGGGCTGGGGAAGGGCGACGGGTTCGGCTTAGGTGGTGCCATGGGAGCTGACGGCTGCAGGCTGGGCTTTGTGCGCTCTGGACCCGGCGTTTGTGTGTCTGAGTGTGACATTGAACCCAATTTCTGCTTCAATGGAGGAGTGTGCACCGTGGTGGCAGGCATGGGAGCCTTCTGCAGGTGAGGAACGTCTACAGTCCTGTTGACACTGGCTGGTTTGTTGTCCATGGGTAAATTGTAAGCAGGATTACAGTCTTCCTTTTTTCATCACGTTTAGCAGCATCTAGAAGCAGGCATTGACTTTTTGAACTAGTACACTACCAGCAGGGGTGTTTGTGGGGGGGAGGGGGGTCCCCTTTTAATTTGTTCCAATATGTTCCTCTCCCACACAAAGGGGAAGATTTAGGACGCTTCAGACATGTGTACTGAGAGCAGAGACAGGCACACAGATAGAAGGTTGGCTTTATGTGCCACAAGGATTCGTCAAGATCGCAGCAGGGTGGCCAGAGGATTAGCTCAGTTTTTGGGGGCGGGGGGGCAAAAGAGTGTGTTTGTGTGCTCATTGGCTGGTGACAGCTGATGTTGACAAACACAGACGCAGTATGCACACAGAGACAATAAAGGACAATGATAATACAGTAAGGTCAGGGAGGGACACACAGTAACAGACACGCACGCCATCTGTCCTGTCCAGCAGTCTCAGTGGAAGCTTGAAGTGTTGCTCATCTCCATACCTGCTGGGTTGTGACACACACACGCACACGCACACGCACACGCACACGCACAAACACACACACACACACACACACACACACACACACACACACACTCTCTCTCCCTCATGCCGGGCTCACTTCAAAAACATGTTCAAACACTTGCATGTGATTGAACAGACAAAGGAATATGGAAAAGACACACACACACACACACACACACACACACACACACACACACACACACACACACACGTGCCCTGATCCTTTGATCTTATTAAGGGCTGGGCTGCCGGCCCAATCCCTGCTTTGCTGGACGGACCTCGGGACATCATGTCATCAGCACTGAGTACCACTTTACACTCTGCTCTGGCTTAGTATCTGAGGCTGTATATGTGGTAAATAGCCAGTGCAGTGGGCACACACATGTGGAACCTCTTGGCTGTTTTATACAGCAAGTCAGGAGAGGGGAAAGTTGGTGTCTGCTGTTTTTTCGACCGCAAAAACGTCAAACTCAAAGTGTTACATCGATCGTAAAGGCCAATATTGCCTCTTTGTGTTGCTTTTTCATCCAGGTGCAATGTGCAAGACTACATCTGGAACAAAGGCACGCGCTGCGATTGGGCGGTCACAGAGTTCCAGGTGATGTGCGTGGTGGTGGGCGTGTCCTCCGTGGTGCTCATCCTCCTCTTCATGATCATCGTATTCTTTGCCAAGAGGCTGCACCGCCTCAAGAATGAGAACAAACGCCTTCGCAAACGCAGGTGTGTGTGTGTGTGTTCGTGTGTGTGAGAGCGAAAGACGGGGAGGCGAGAGTGTAAAAATATGCGTTGTGAGTACGTGTGCTGAGAGAGGCTGGTAGGCTGGGACTATGTCTGTGGCAGTCTAATTCAAGTAGGACTTAACAACTGACGATAGAGACAGCAGAGGAACAGCAAGAGAGAGAGAGAGAGAGTGAGGAGAGAGGGGAGAAGTCACCTGAACTGAGATGAAGACAGGTGTAGAACAAGCAGTGAACAGTGAGAACATTCCATCCAATCACATTTGTGAGTGTAGGTTTTGAAGTGGATCCAATAAACCAAAGTCACACTGATGTCACACTCACCGTGGAGCTAAAAATGCTCGATCGTGTTGGGTTCAAGGTTGCAAGTCACATAACTGTAGAGAATCTGACAAACTGTGACCTTCACTGTGACGTTTTGGCATTGTCATGCATGCTACTCAGTGTGCCACCAGGCACAAAGGAAACATGTCTGCCACTGCACAGCCAATACAGGAAGGAGCACTGTTTTCTCCAGTCACTATCCCCAGGTAACTGTGGAAGAACTGGACTAACTGTGGAAACGCTATTGTTACCTACTGTTATTATCAAATATGTTGTTTTACCTTGAACTAACGCAGTTTCCCTCTAGATTTTAACTATCTTTAATCTTTCCAGTTAGCGATTAATCAGGTGTGACACGCTAACAATTTGTTTCCCCACGTTTATGTGGCTTTCAATTTAGAGACATTTGAGCTTCGCACGCTGAGCAGGATTTCATGGAAAAGTGGCCGGCGTGTGAATTTTGCCCATTCCCTTTAGCACCCACTGAATTATTCACGTTCTGAGACTGTGATGATACATTTTCCCGTGTGATGCGTGTGTCTGCCACACATTATGACCCCAGTTTCACACTGCAGAGCGTAGCAGAAAAGCGTGGACCTGGAGAGAAACAAACGCACAGATCGCTTGAAAGGGAAAAAAAAAAAGAAAAAAAGACTGCAAATATTTATCACACAGATCTCACTCTCTCTCTCTCTCTCTCTCCCTCTCTGTGTTTGCTCTCCTGCAGTAAGTACCGCCCACAGAGCACCGAGCCGCAGACGGACGGCCTCTCGGTTTCCACAACAGCCGACGGCTCGCAGCCAAACGTAAGGAAACTGTGCGACACCCCTCCGCCCGCTCCCCAAGCTCACACTCACAACCTGGCGTACTATGACAACATTATCTGTCAGGTACGCCCCAACTCTCCTCATGTTTACTCTCCTTTTTTCTCTCCTTCCATTCAGCATTCATTCATCCTCCATTTATCTGCATCCGAGATTTCTTCCCTCTTCATCGTTTCCCTCCGATCCTCTTTGTTCCTGTCCTCTACCATGTTTTCTCTCTACCAGCTCGATTAGTTTTGTTTTTTTTCTCCCCCTCCCGTCTCTACGCATGCTCGTCCATCCGAGTGCCGCGCACACATCTTACTCACCTTGCTGCCCTGTTAAATCAATAACTTCTCATTGGGATTTCCACCTACAGTTGTGAATGTACAGTACATTGTGTGCTCTTAATGATTCTCGCACTCGCCGATCCCCCTCAGAGGCCACCAACAACCAGCTACACATGGGAATATAAACCCAGAAACCCTTATAACCACTTCCAGGTAAGCAGAGCGGAAGCGTCCACGTTGCCTGCGGCAGTTCCCCCCCCCCTTCCCACCTTTGCTTTGAACTTTGAACACTGTGCAACCGCTAGACAACCAGATTCTGGCTCTCCTTTTCACCGCAAACCTCACTTCCACAAAACTCCCCCCTGCATCTAATCCTGTGTGAGGCTGTGCACCGTGTGCGTTGTGGGTGAAATGATTAATCGCCTCCCGCAAAGCCGACTGCAGCCAGTGGTTCAGAGGTGTTACGTAGTCGCCGCTTTGCGAAGAAATAGCAAGTTCCCACATTCGCTGCCGCTGCTACCTGCGCCTCTGCAGCTTCCTGACAAGCTCGATGAGGAAAACAGGGCCTCCATTTTGTTCTCAGTGCTCGCTTTTGCTCTTGCACCCATAAAGCTCAGACGGCCATTTTAGGGTCCCTGTGCAACAGGGTTTCCCCTTTCTCTACCCCCCGTTCTCTTCCAGAGGTTGTGCATGTAGCGCTTCTGTGAAGTCATTCTGTAGCAGCATGCGTGTGTCCATCGGTATGACTGTGTGTGCATTCATTTCTTATCCGTGTGTGTGTTTGTGTGTGTGTGTGTGTTTGTGTTTGCAGGCAGATTTATGTGTGCCCCTGTTTAGTATTCATCAATCATACTCGCTTACTGGGTTACTGAGCCAACACAGTATTTAGGGCCACTGACGCATGGTTACAATTTTAATCTCAGCAGCGAGGAATCTTGTTATTAGTGGCAGCTGCACACAGAGACGGGGACAGCGTGGAACATCTATGGGATCGACAGAACAAATAGGCTTTTTCAACTTGTTGTTTCTGATGTGAAAGGCCGTTTAGTGAGTTTTGACCGGCGGTAGCCAGGGTGACTAATCGATGGCGTCCTACTTCCTGCCTGCCGTGCCGATGACCTTCATGTGTCTGTGACAAGCCAATCAATCGATGGCCTGAACATTTACAAACTGGCACATGCGGCGGACACAATGACACAAACGCTCTCGGACATGACAGCACGCGTTTACTGCATTTGATGGAAGTGCACTCTGCAAAACACAAGCCGCCCCCTTATAGATTATCAAGACCATATATTCATTTGTCACACCATTTCCCACACTGGGCAGGGCTAGATCAAGTGAACAGATTGTGAAATGCTATTTCTAATATAAACCAGCGCTCTCAGAGATCTGTTGGCATTTCAACAGCGGTTATAGACGAGTGTCTCTGACTTCCGGATGCTCTAAATGTCAGGTCTGGAGGCTAAAAAGCTCCTGCAGACACACGGTCTGCAATGCAGTTTTTAAATGTCAGAGGTCCGCTATTGCTATTTTTTTTTTAAATACTGAGGGATGATTAGAGGAGCAGTATCAGTCCATACAGTTCAAGATGGATTATCCTTAACATTGAACTGCATGTTTCTCTTACTTTTTTTAGTTCAGCTTTTAGCTGAAATTCACTTCTAACAAGTCAAATGTGCTGGGAAATTCAGTTTGATCAAAGCCCCTGCAATGCTCTTGTCCTACGTAGTCCCCACATTATCTGGGGAGGGTGTAGAATCCCGTGTGCTTCGTCCGTTACACACGCAGTCGCCAGACAACCAGGTGGAGGTGCCACAGAGGTTCATGCATTCCCTTTATTCTGAAGCACAATTAGTAGGTTTTCCTCTTTAATGACTACCATAAACTGTCAAGAGATGCTGCCCTTAAACTGGCCTAAAATGCACATTTGATGCACATTGAATTCTGAAATAACATATCAGATTTTCAACAGCACAAAGCAGTGTGTGTGTGTGTGTGTGTGTGTGTGTGTTGCTTTTATGTCTTCAGTTTAAATATCAACTATTTTCAAGGACATTACCATCATCTCCGCGTCTGTTTATTAGGGGACAGAACCCAAATACACACATATTGAATTGGTGGTGATCATGGTGGACATCACAGTGTGACAGTACTCTGGAGTACTCTGAGGAGAAGAGCTCGCTAAGAGCGTATGCTGATTGGGATGAGTGACGGCTCAATCGCGCTGCCTGATAAACCTGCAGTATGAATGTTGCCCTCTTGATAGTACTTAATGTTACAATCTGGTGCATGGTTATTCTTCCACTGCTTTGTATTTATCTATTTGGTCATTTTTCTCCTCTCTATAAATGAAATAATCCAGTAAAAGCCACAACCTCTCTCCACAGGATGAGCCTCAGAAGCAGGAGGACCCGGCAAAGTCCCCTCAACCCAAGGAGGAGGGCTCGATGAACATCCTCAACTCTCACTCCCCCAAACACGAGAACAACCGCCCGACCTCCGTCGTCCACGACCAGGGCCACGCCCCTAACCACACCGAGGAGAGCGCTGAGGTAAACATGCTCCAGAACAACCTGGTATAATATCAACATCTGTCCACGTGTGTCGCTGGAGAATCACACCGAGATATTTGATCGCGCACACAAACAACAGCAAATGGTTAAAGGCTAACATTGTTTACAGCTTGCAAAGTGCATACTGTGTATTTTAAAAAAAAAAGTCCAATCAGGCCTAATGTCAAAAAAAGTAAGCACAACACGAGTTAAAGGATACGACTTGAGAAGCACAACAGTCCTGTTTACGAGGCTGCCATGCCGATGCTGATCACGTAGTGGCGCCGCTGCCTCCTTTCTTTCCTCCATCCGCTTCTTATGCTGGACTAAAATCTCTGGCTTGGACCAACTAACGACTGACTCTCCTCTCTACTGATGCCCTGCCTTGGTCTCTGGCCAATGAACTCTCTCTCCTTCATTGTCTCCTCTCCTCCCCCCCCCCCCCCCCCC
>CAEMYA010002128.1:300191-319523 GCA_903131615.1 Diplodus sargus
TGCAGTTGACCTTCAACTTCACACATCACTTCCGTGTCTGTGTGTGTTTGTGCGCGTGCGTGTGTATATTTTTACCTTCAGTAAGCAGTTCTTGTGGCCGGGGATGGAGCCGTTAACATACAGCACATTATACTTGGTATTGACCCTCCATATCTAGAAGAGAGAGACGGCGGCGAGAGAATATTGAACTGAAATTGCAGTCAAGGACAAAGAAGTTTAAAACATCTCTGAATGTGTCCTAGTGAGAGAGTGTGTGTGTGTGTGTGTGTGTGTGTGTGTACCTTCAGTCCATGAGCTGTGACGTATACGTTGCCCATCCTGCCCGGCATCTTTTTCCCTTTGAAAACTTTGGCTGGATCCTAGACGCAGATGACAAACGACACACGCGCTCACATTACTGGATTATGGGAAGCCAACTGTTCATGTCTGGCACGGATAAGAATCTTGAGAATCACAGTGTGTGTGTGTGTTTGTGTGTTTGTATGTTTGTGTGTATGTTTGTGTGTGTGTGTGTGTGTGTGTGTGTGTGTGTGTGTGTGTCCCGTACCCCCCCAGGTCCAGACGCTCCCGGCCTGCGATGAGTTTTGGTCTGGCCGTGGGTGGCTGGCTGACCTTTGAACCCCCATCGCTTCATTACACCTTGAAAACCCTTTCCAATGCTACACACAAACACAAGAAGATTCATGTATGCACACTCATATTTTTAGATTTACATTCACGTTACCCCAGAGGACATAAAAAGAGAGGATTGAGCCTTCTTCCAAAGTCAGTCACTGCTCTATCTTCAGAATGTGCTGGTGGAGCTGAGGGAGGTTAAGAAGGAGGAAAGGAGCCTAAGAGGAGACGGAAATCTGGCGGAGCAGAACTTACGATTTAGCCGTGATGTCCACATATTGGCCCGGACGGTAATGTGCTGCATACAGAGGAGTTCCTGAAAACGCCGCAAACAAGATTATCTTACAGAGATTTGTAGAAAACAGCATGTGACAAGGACAGTGATAGGAATGAGGGCAGCTTTAATAGAAAGCTAACAGAAGGGTTTCTTCATCTTTTACTTTAAGCACCTTCTATCTAAATGCTAAAATACATATTTATCAAAATAATCATCTCATTTTATCATATTAGATCAGATGCTAATGAGCTGTAAACAACCAAAGATTAGTGATTAGGCTTAGTGATGGCATTCTTAAGAAAGAAAGATAGAAAGAAAGAAGGATAGAAAGAAAGAAGGATAGAAAGAACACATTAATGAGCGTTATTCAAGTGTTTCCAGCAGCAGCTCCTGACTAACGGCCGTGTGTACCTGGCTTGATGAGGGCGTTGTCGGAGACTTTAAATGTGGTGACTTTTTGTTTCGGAGGCACTCCTGCATTCCTGAACATCTCCATTTGACTTTCAGACCTCTGTCAGTCAGAGCGATGGAAGGAGAGGAAACAACAACAACAGCAAAAACAAACACGGTGAGCAAAAGTGGTAAAAACAAGTAAGAGCAGTGAGCAGCAGTTGGACTTTGGCATTTCAAAATTAACTGAGGGACTATTATGACTGTATGGGAGCCAAACACACATACACGCATGCATACGCATGCACTCTTTGGCGGCGAGTGCCTCTGACATTTGCTTTCACTCGGCTCACTCTCATCACAGCCCCTCCAGTCACTCTACGCTCCCTCTCTCCCGTCTGCTGACTGAAAAGCAGCCTGCCAAAGCTTCACACTCCCGACAAACTCTGCCTTCGACTGGAGAGGCTGTGTGAGGGGTATCGAAAACAACTTCACGTTCGTCGAGTGAAGCCCAGACGCCGGCCTGTCGAGCATCTATCCACACTCCATGAATAAATCACATCTTGATTTATTCATCATTGCTCTTTTGTGTTTATTTTTTTTATCCAAAACAGACAGATATAACATTTTAAAGGACAAATCCACCCTCACACATGCTAAAAAAACCAAACAACTTCTTATGTTGTTGAGAAGGAAGTGTCGGTTCAGAGCGAGCTGAAGAGACGGTGAAGTGTCACACACCTTCACTGTGACCGCAGACTTTATTACGAGCATGAAAGACACTTTTCAAATATGTGTGTGCCTGTCATTTCTGGTGAGAGGTAGCAGCAATGAAATCCATTGGATCTCATTTATTAATCAGATGAAATGCAGTCACTGACTGTTGGAGGGTGAGTCTAATGTCCTGGCTATGGGTCTGTATTCATAAAGGGTCTACGAGCTGGGAGGACTGATATAAGCTGAATCATGCAGGGAAGTGACAAAATTCAGTTATGTCTCATAAAGCTGTCACACTGATATGATTTTTTCCTTTTTTTTTTTGGTTGCATGATTATGAAACGTAGCCGGGACAAAAACGAGCGGTCCTCTGCTGGTACTGACACACATCGACTGGTTTAAGAAGATATGTTCTTCAGCATTACAGCCGAATACAAATCAAACACTTCAAGTCATCAATTTCAGCCCGATTGACAGTACGAGTCATGGAATTGTTAGGCAGTTGTCTAAAATGCTGAGATGTTTATCTAATGGCCTAATTAATGAATTATTCATGGTGTAAAAATGTTTTTATTGCACAGTGCAATAATGTCGGCAATTTCTGGAGCCATTGGAGGGAAAATAAATGAGCACACAATAATTCAAAGTGTCACATTTCTGTGCCAAGACAGCTGCTTATAAATACTGCTGCCACATCTCTGAACACAAAAATAGTATTTCAGTATAATTTCCCCCCAAATCCAAGGGAATGTTTCTATCTCATTTCAAAACACTTCACTTTGCTTAAAGCTAGACTGTTTAATTTCTTCTCTCAACAATTACACATTCGTCCTTTTTCAAATAAAGAACTTAAATTTACAGTGGCTAAACTTAATATAATTGGTGGTTTCGCTGCGCCAGCCTGTCTTTGTCCGGCAGCACCAGTCTGTCCAGTAGTTTATGTTCGGCTTCGTAGCTTAGTAAAGGAAAAGTTTCCTTCTCCAGGGACACAACACTGAAAGCTGGTGGACACCATTTGTAAGGAATACATGTATAAAGTGTGCCTTATCATCAACTGAAGACTTAACCTTGAGGATTTGTTTTACAGGTCTTACAGCACTTACACAACAGTCTGTTATACAACAGACCAACATTTAAGGTTTCTTTTGTGCCATCGGACATTTTTTTAAGGAAAAATGTAGGCCTCTGACAATCTGCTTTTAAAGACACTATACTGTACAGTTTTGCAACTGAAAGATTAAAGTACCAAAGTAGACTTTAAGTAACAGTTTAGATCCTTTTGATCCAGAGTTGTATGAAGTGTATTATCTGCAGTAGATGACTGTCAGCTCTACCCGAGTGAAGAAGCAGCATGTAGAGCCAGCAGGGAAGCACAGTATTGTATTGCTGACAGCACAGGCAGCAAAATGTATTTCAGCTTACCTAAAACACAGCCCACCTGAACAAATGCATCCCCTTTTATATGGACGCTATATTTTGAATATTTTTGGTGCTTTCCAGTGCCATCAGACATCCACTGAAAGTCTGACACAAACCGCTGAGCTGCAGCGTAACACAGTGTGGCAGTCACAGCTGCACCTGTGAAATGGAATACAGACGTGGTGCAGTTGAGAGAATGTTGTGCCAAAGGACAGATTTGTCGGACAGCAAGGTCCCAAAACTGTATATATCTTTGTAGGTGTGCCTTCTTTTAGGTGGCTAAAATACATCTTGCTGTCTGAACCACTGAACCGTGCAATGTGTGCTTCTCCACACAGGGGGAGAGCTGATGGTCGTTTACTGCAGGTAAAACACTGATATGGGATAAGCACTAGGGCTGCAACGACACACGCATCAAAACTGAAATCGCGACACTCAACCTGTCTCGCGGTGTGAGAGGGCAGAATCGTGACACAACTTCCAGACCAGATCCAGCCCTAAGAGCTATAAGTAAGACCACATTAACACCACAGCGGTGGTTCGCCAATTCTCCACCGTTGGTCGTTCACACAGAGCGAAGCACCGAGGGAGTAAAGACAAGCCGCTGTGTAATTCACACAGAAAGCTGGTGCTGCGGCTCCTAGAGAGACGTGACGGAACACGTCATGATGATGACACGTTTGTGTTTTCAAGGTGTTTCCCAGGTGTCCCCCTGTCAATCTAAACCCGCGGATAAGTTATCATGTGGATGCTGTTTTAATGTGTCGTGACTGAGATCCTGACCCACCGAAATTACGTTTTTCGCTCTAAATTACATATTTACATATTCACCATCAGTGAACAGGACTCTGTCACTAGCGAGGACGGAGGCTGTTTTCCGGGGGAAAGTTCACTGAATTCTCAGTCAGGAGGGCTGACCGTCTGGGATTTTTTTCATCACAAACACTCAGTGAGTTAAAGTTTTTTGCCGGTCACAGATGCTGTTTTTCGGGCAGAAATGTGACGAGCAGTCAGTAGGACAGGCGCAAGGACAGATGCTTCTCCGTGTACAGCTGTGGTATTTTTTTCCTCGTTGCCAAAGACAGTTACAGTTACTACGTTACCTTAGTTTGGTTCTGTAACGTTGCTTTGTGGGACATTTCTCTTTATTAAGTTGAATGAGGGACCTGTGCAGTTAACAGACCATTCAACAGATACGCCCTCCATACGCGCAGCCGGCTCATCCATTCACACTGGTTCAGTTTGCCAATACTTCACCTCTGATACTATCAGACGAGTATCAAATACAGAAGTTATTGAAATGTTTCATAAATAAAATGTTCAATTTAATATCGAACCATAGGTCAAAAATCGTGAATCGAATCGAATTGTGAGTTTGGTGTATTGTTCCAGCCCTAATAAGCACCTTATACAACCCCACATCTAAAGACCCATCCATTCATATATGCAGCTATGCCAGCTTGGTAGAAGTGGCCACTTAGAAACCACACTTGTGTTTGTTGAGTAGCTTCTGGTGGAAACGAGAACAAACTTTGGCTAAATACAGCTGCAGACCAGCTGACGGGTTTCTTGCCCACTTGTACTCACACAGTATCTCAGCATTTCAGCTAAAAGATATCAAAGAATATCAACTATAGCCACCTTAAAGATAACTGATTCATAAAGTGTCAACACATCCTAGATTAAATCCTTACACATATTTTGCTAGATGTAATTGCTACTAGCTCTTACGTGGAATGGTGATACGTTTTTCCCTCCTACCACAAGGGCGGCAGTGTGTCCATCAAATTCTTCCTTGGACAGGTGCTTTATTACATGGCAGTCCTGCACCTGAAAAAACAAAAGAAACAGAAGCTGGATTAACAGTAGTCATAGTGTGACTGCATTAATACCTGTGACACCCATTTCTTCCCTTCCTACATTATATACAAATGTGCAATTAGATGAAAATCACTGGTGTAAAACATCTTAATATTGGGCCTCAGGGTCACTTATACATGTGACCAAATAAAATAGGATGACATCACAAGCATGTTGTAATAAATAACACACTCTTTTTAAAAAGCAACTATTAAACCTTCACTGTTTTTATTCACGAGAGCAGACGTACTTTGAGTTTCACTTGAGATAACACTTGTCCCAAAATACCAAAGTGGTGGGAGTACGTTCAGCCTGAGTAACGACATCTAAATGTTCTACTCTTCATTAAGCACAGACTGCTCCTGTGCCAGCTGAAATGAATAATAATAATAAAAAAACTTAATGTGATGAAAGTGAGCCAGAAGATGGGGATAGAAGCTTCTTTACAACCCTGATACTCATCATCTGACTGTTAACACTGACATGTTACTGAAATTGAGTTTGTTGTGCAATAATGCACTGAGTGAACAGCTAATGTGATTACGTGATCTAAATAAACCTGGCATTAAATAGCTCCTGTTTAAACTTGCTGTCAGCGAGGAGAAGCTTGTGGAGGAACACAGAGGAATTTCAAACGCGCGGTCAGAGCCTGTGCAGAAGCGTTCAATATTTGCTATTCCTCTCCCAGACTCCTACAGAGCAATCCAATTTATCGGACTTCTTTTCTGAACCGCTGTCATTATGGGTGACAAATATAAAAACACACATAATGATTCCTGAAGAAAGCTGGCAGCCTTTTTTAATGCTACAGCACAACAGGAAACGTCTGGATGGTACCTGTAACATGGTGACCACGTGTCTTTCTCCCGTCTTTGACCAGACAGGAACCATTCCCAACTTCATAGCTACTAATCCAACTCTTCGACTTCCTGTAAAGAGAAACAGACGAAAAGACCATTTAAGCGAGAGCCTTAATGACGACAGTCAGACTGTGCAGGTTTTCACTAATCATGACACCCACCCTCTGTCCACTCATGTCGCTGCCAGGGCTCATCTTTCAGAGGGTTGAGCTTGTCAGCTGTTTGTCTTCTGTATTCCTCTGCTGTGGTCTTCCTGATATACTCCTGATTATCCTCTGTGAGGTGTTCATCAAACCATGTCGTGGTCTTTACTGTCCTGATACAAGCAACCAAATGGGAAGGACTGCGGGAAAAGAAATTTAGGGAAATGAGTGCAGTTATTGAACATCCCTTATGTCCAGAGTTAGAGTAACGATGACCAGACAGATAGTCTCAACTATTTCTAGTCAAAACCACATAGAATAAACACGTACTCACGATTACTATTAAAGAATTGTGTTTGTCATGACCATTGATATTCAAATAAAAATGTGTCAATAGAACAGAAAATAGCCATTTTCAAGAGTCTGTGGTCTGATAAACAGGCCCCAGCTCAAACACATTCAGATTTCAGCCATTTTGGCTAAACTAATTAAAGGAGGATCATCATTCCAACACTGATTTATGTATTCACTGCATAGCCGTCACTGAAAAGTGCTTTGCTGTTTCAGATCTCACACTCCTTTCTGTCATTTCAGAAGACTAAGTGGAACACATGTCATCACTCATCAGTCTGCAGCTGCAGTGTCGCTACTGATGAGTGACGAGCACGTCCACAGTTTCACACAGACAGAATGTACTGACGAGTCAATGGTAGATAACGAAAGACACTCAGGATTAAATGACCTTTGGTGGCATGTTCTGCCCACGACTGCTTGCAGATGGCTACTGACGCATTACTCAGTTTGTACTTGGCTGAGTGGGATTTGAGTTGGTCTTCAGTTTTATCCTCTTTAACAGTAACTACAGTCAACATGTGGTATTTGTAGAGCACTGAAAATATCGAAGTGTCCATACAAATGCCCAAGTTAACCTTTAAGCTGTGTGAAACACTAAGAATCAAGGAGACAGATATCTGAAATGACGTAGTAATGGTTTGTTGTTACCGCACTACGTCACTGGTATCTAAGACAATTCAGTTACCTTTAGCTTAAATGTTATTAAGTGAAAATAGATAACATTAGCTAACTCAGTAACAAATGCAACAGGCTGCAGTAAAACAACTAGGACCGTCATTATTCATCTAATAACTTTCCTGCTGTGTCGCCGCAGCAGCCGGTTCAGATAAGAATTTAACTTAAATCACATTAGCATAACTAGCAAGTTAGCACTCAGGTTAGCCACCTTTCAGCTGCTGCTCGGAGAGAAACAAGTTGAGTTCCCCGCTGAAGAAGAAACCGACAGCTCCACGCCGCCATGACGCTCTTTAATATATACACGCACACATAAATATACAAAACTACACACGAACTAGAAGGGCATGGGCTCTCAGAACATATGCACGTCCACGCCTTCGTTGTCGTCCTGTACAAATGTCACCCTGGCAGCTTCCGGTTCGTGACCAAAACAGTTCCGCGGAGCTGAGGCTCACGTCAAAGGTTCCGCAACAAACATCAGGGAACTACAACGATATTAAAAGTATTATGTGCACACGTTTATCTCAGACTTCATGTTGCCTTGATAAAATAACCAAATAAACCAAAACAACCACACGATCGTGAATCAAAGTTCATTTTTGTAATTGGAAACAGCAAATGATGAAACACTTTCACCTTTGGAGTCCATTTAGTGGTTCCGGAGCTTTCAATCATCCACGCAATCTTCTTCACAGATGGAGTTCGTCCAGGTGTCATGAAAATGTTGATGTTTAACATTTTCATTTCAACAATTTTATTTTAAATTTGACTACTTTTATATTTTGTCGTTTCTTTGTTTTACTTACTCTACTTTCTTATTGTTTCCTCTATTTATATTTAATTTAATCTCTATAGAGGGATTTCTATTCTAGAATGAGCTAATATAACATACCAATTTCCCATCTGTGATCAATGAAGAGTTTCTGACAATGAGGCATTGATTTCTCAATGACATGGTATCTCCTGAATTGTAACAATATACTGTGTTTCACAAGAAATTGTTTTATTAACGTATAATTACTATTGCCTCATTTAATTATACTGAACAATTACATTAAGTTGTATAGCAGAATATAACATTATTAAGCTAAGCATGATTTCCCTCAGTTTAAGTGGCTTCTTCCAGCCTTTATATAACGGATCCTCTCAGTCTCCCTCGGTGTGACCGCTCTGATGTGGCTGGTCTCTGACAGAGATATCAGGAGGCTCGTGTGCTGAATACTGATCCGACCGTCAGAGAGAGAGGCACGTATGGAGATTACTCACAGGACAGCTCAACTTTCATTCCCCCTAATTAACTATGCGAAGATTACTGAAACAATTTATTCTTGCATTTTAATGTCCGTCCAGGAAACACGGAAAGAGTGAAAGAGAGATGTAGGGGATGTGTGTGTGTTCAGAGAGTGTGTGTCGCAGTTGGAAGTATTGTGACGTGATGGTTTTTTCAACAAGTCAGAGCTATTCGTGAGAGAGACAGAGAGGTGTGTGATATCTTTTTTTCTTTTTAATACTTTATTTTGAAGTTTTCAGTTATGCAAAACAATACAACTCATTCCCACAGACAAAATAGTATAAATAATACAGACAAATAAAGAAAAAAATAAGATAGTAAAATTATTTTGGAAAATAGATAAAAGACACATAAACCATATATATATAAATAATAACAATAATAATGAAAGGAAAAAAAGGGGGGATAGCGTGTCGCATAGATCATACCAAAATGTGGTTACTTTAGCACATTGCCACGTGCAGTGTAACATGGTCCCCTCAGCAATACCACATCTGAAACAGATATTTGAAATTGAGGGATCGTACCGATGTCATTTTTAAGGGTGATGTAAAGTTGATAAAGGAAATTGTAGTTGACCAGTTTGAATCGGGCATTTATAGTGGCGAATAAGCTATTCTGACACAAGCCAGACCACAGGTCCTCATGTATTTTAATGCCCAGGTCGGACTCCCACCTCTCTCTTGATTGGTGTATGTTTTGTTTTTGATACTCTTCCCTTATTATTAAGTACACCTGGCTAATAAAATGCTTTGGGCCTTTATTATTGTGAAATATTTTCTCCATCTTTGTCAGGTTAGGCAATGTCATTTGTTCCCCCCAGCTTTTCTTCAGGAATGTTCTCAGTTATAAATAACAAAAGAAGTGTTTATTGAAGTCATATTTAGCTTTTAGTTGTTCAAAGGACAGAGGAGTCCCATTACTATAGCATTGCTCAACATACATTATTCCTTTATCATGCCAGAGCTTAAAAATGTTGTTATCAGAGAACAGTGGTATGAGTTTATTTTTCCATAAGTGTGTTTTGGGTTATAAATCAACCTTCACTCCAATGATTTTATGGACTTCATACCATGATCTGATAAGGTGGATGGTAAGTGGGTTTTTGGTTTTACTAATAATACTTTTGGGATTCCATTTATAAATAAAATCACTTTTCACCTCATCATCAAGGTCATACATTTCAATTTGTGTCCAAGTGGGGGTCGAGTCGCATTCTAATAAGGGTAAGATAAATCTCATTTGTGCTGCTCTATAATAGAATTTGAAGTTGTGGAGTCGGAGGCCACCCATCTTGTAATCCCATGTTAGTTTCTCTATACTCATTCTAGGTACTTTATGATTCCAGATGAATTCACTTATGCTTTTATTAAGGGTTTTAAAGATGTTATTGGGGATTGGGATAGGAAGCAACTGAAATAAGTTCAGTATCTCAGGCAAGATATTCATCTTTATACAGCTGACTCTGCCCTATAGGGTGAGGGGTAGGTCTGTCCACCTGTTGAGGTTCCCTATTTTTTGGATCAGCGCAGGGAAGTTCAGTTTAAACAGGTTTTTCAAGTTATTATTCACCTGGATACCCAAGTATGTAAACCCATTTGGAGCCCATTTAAAGGAGTTTGTTTGGTATAGTTCACTCTGAGCAACTTTAGTTAGAGGGAATGTTTCACTTTTTCCATAGTTTACCTTATAACCAGATATTGAGGTATAACTGCTCAGGAGAGCTTGTGGCTTGATAAGAGATTGATTTGGGTCAGTGAGAAATAAAATTACATCATCAGCAAATAGACTAATTTTGTGAATTTGTTGACCAACCTGGACACCTTTAATGTCTGGGTTCAACAGTATGAACTTACATATGTCCCTACATCGTCATTAACACAATGACACGTACACACAAGCATCAGATCACACATAGATGAGAAAACAAAAGTGTCTTTATTATAATAAACATGCAGAATACAGAAAAAAACAGTTCAGCTTACAGATGAGTGTCTACTACACACGCTTTGCTATCCTCCCAAAACTCTTTACAATGTAAGAAGGTTATTAAGAAATTATTACAATATTCTGTTTTTTTGTTTCATTTCCATTTAGCAAAATCTCCAACAAAATCTATAGAAAAGAACCCAAACACCCAAGTCAACCCTGAATGTCACTCAAATGACAGAGATACTTTATTTCATAACCAGCAAGCGACTACTGGAGATTGGATATTAGCAGGAGCTGAATTATGCATGCAGTTATGCAGTGCACTAACAGGGACGCTATCATTCCCATAAATAACATTTGCAATGCTAATCCTAAGCATTCCCATCTATGCAGGCGCACATTTTGGTTTCTCTACCCACAAATCTTTTGGTCTACGTACTTGCTAGTTATCTAAATAAGGTAGGAGTGTCATTTCTTTGGGTGGGCTATGGTCTGAGTCTGCATGCTGGTTCAGAAGACTGCTCTTATTTCTATAAACATCTTTCAGATATACAGTAAATAGGAATAATTTCCCAGGTGATGCCACTGTGGCCAAACATGCAATAGTCATCAATGGAGAAGTTCAAAATTGTTTCACCAGAACGAGCTAATTCTCTGAGCTAGACTACTGTATGTATGTACTGTGCTGGAGTGTACGTGTTTGTTTGTGTGCGTATGTGTTCTTGTGCTTTTGGATGTGTATATGTATTATACAGTACATAAAGTATATATATGTGTGTGTGTGTGTGTGTGTGTGTGTGTATGTGTGCGTGTGTGTTTACATGTATTGCTTTGTCAGGGGCTGAAGGTTCTCGTGGACTCGTAGTCCGACATAGTCTTGGGTTTGATCCCTTTGGCGTTGTAGTAATCCACCACCTGGTTGGGGACTTCTGCCAAAACACTCTTAGCCAGCGCGGCTGGAGAGGCCTGGAAACACAGAGACAGACAAGACAGACAGAAAAGGAGGAGAGAGGTCACAAATACACACAATCACCAGCCTGCGTGATTCAAGGATGCTAGAATTGACTTTTAGGCCCACTGCTGTCAAAGGTCCAGACCAGTGAGACTAATGAAATCAGACGTTTGGAAACCTCTAAACATCCCTGCTTTCACTTTTTAGTGCTCTCCTACCAAGTTCAAGGAGAAACCACATCCGATCTTCACATAACAAACAATCTTTACACTATGCAAAATAAAGGATCATGTAAAACGTTTTGTCAGTAAATATTGGAAAGCAGTCCAGTGTTGTTTGTTCCCATTGGCTCCATGGATATAGCATAATTAAAACTCCGATGTTGGAGTGCAAACAAAGGTTTGTGGTAACTTAAGGCTCAAGAAACCCTTTTGAATCCCAAAGGAGAAGGTACATTCTTCGAAAAGAGCTACAACCTTAAATAACGACACTACATGCTGAATTAAACGTAATAGATGAAAACTTTTCTTGATGCAGAAATCAGAGCTATTCATAACCCTGTACTTTATTTTACTGCCATTAATCATCTCAGCTAAGAATTATTATTATTCGGTTTGGTTTTGGGAGTTATTGAGGTCGGTTCAACAATTATTACTTCTCTAAAAACTCATGGGATGATGTTCTAGTAGGTTTTAGTTTAGTAAGAGCTCACTCTTGTAGTCCAGCCAGCATATGACTGAGAGCAAACCATGAACTTACTCTTCTCATCATACAGCGTTTATCCTGTGGTGGCTTTACCATCTCACATCCGCATTAAACAGCAGAGTTGTCCATCAATACTGCTAACAGCATCAGCATTGATGATAGAATGCAATTCCTGTCAAGGGGCGCCACTGGTTGCCATGCAACGTTCCAAACCTGACAGAGGCTTGTCTGGGGTGAGTTTGGCGCACGATAATTAAAGATGATGACGAGTCGTGAATGTGTTGCCATAAATGCTCAAGCAGCCTCAATGTTGACAGGATGTGGCTTACTACACAGATTTTGGAACTGTCCTTAACTAAAAATCATTTGGGAGAAGAAATTGTGAATTTGTGAACACAATGGAAATATTTCATAGAATAATTTGGGGTGACGATGCTGCTCGCTGATCTCGTCTCTGTCTTTGTACCACCTGCTTCTTCTAACCCAGCATTGATATGTATGTAAAGTTGTGTGAGATTTGTCAAGACATCTTTTATTAAATGTTGAAAAGAGAAAACAAATGAAACTATCAAAATTGACTCAATTAATCAATCAATCGCACTTTGAGACCCCCTGTTTTTAATTGCGTCAAAGTCTGTGAATAAATGGTAGACTTTTCCTTTAAATGTACAGTAAAAGTGTCAAATATTCAGCAGGTTTTACAACAAAGCAAGAAGAAAAGAGAAATTACATTTCTATACACACACACACTTCCTCAAAGTCAGAGTCAGTCTAACTCCGTCTCACATAATTCCCCGAGACAATGCATCATCAAAGTGCACCACCCTACCCCACCCGCCCCCTCCTCTCATTTCCACCCTCCCTCCCCTCTACCTGTTATCCCCCACTCCGCCTGTCACCCAGCAGCTCCGTCCTGCTAATCCCTTCTGAAAAGAAACGACAGAGCAGAAAATCACCTCTCCACCTCTGTCACACACTCCCTCGCTCCCTTTTGTCTTTAGCTGCGGTCTCCTGTTGACCCCCCCTCCGACACCACCGCCAGCTCCACCAGCTCCACAGCCGCCAGCACCGGGCGACGTTTGTCTCCCTCCACCTCCTCTCCCTCCAGATCTATTCTTTACCTCCCCTCTCTGTGCATAAACTATATGTTTCAACTCCTTCCTGCACCCCCCCCCCCCACCTCTCTCTTCCTGTTTAGCTGGGATGTAATTGGCTGATTTGTCAACCTGTCACCGTCCTGACTCCCCATAACAGACCCGACCAAACAGACCCTGTCAACGCCGGCAGAGATGAATGCAGCCGAGAGAGACACAAACACACGGCGGGCAGATAGCTGATGTGTTTTGACGAGCACACAAAGCATATTACGCCCACACATTCACACTCGTTACCCCTGAATACAGCACCGCTAACTAACTAACTACAGAGCATGAACTGGAATCTGTAAAGTTTTAACGATGGATTTGGAATCAGGTTTGTTCTGACACGCAGTCTGTTTATTAGACATGGCCTCTAAATCAAGGCTGAGCAATGAAGCTCAGCTCTGGTCCCAGTTTTTCAGCATGTTCATTGGAAAGCCAACATTTCAAAGGTATGGGGATAATATGTTTGTTTTTTAAATATCGGTTACAGCCACTCATTTGAGACAACTGAAGAACTGTTTTTTTTTTTTTTGATCCAGCAGCAGATGTCACAGCAGCATAATGTTGATACTCATTAGGCAAGAAATGACTGATGTAAGAGATATGTATGTTCTTTGTGGCGCCACAAAAAAAAAACCACGGCTGTTGATTCATGGTTGGATCAAAGTGCTGGTATTGGCTACTGTTCAAGTGAGGGTCAAAATGTCAGCCAAATGATTGTTTTCCTATGTCACGGAGCGACGGGCTCGTCTCCTGCCCTGCTGTGGCACGCTGCTAGCAGTTTTGTCGAAAGTAAATGAAACAACATTCATGTACCAAGATGACCGACAGACTGTGAAGAAAGAACTGCTTTGACATTATGACATCCGTGCACTGTGTTGGAGAATATCTACTGAAGTTAGCGCGCTAACCAGTTAGCCCTGATACATCCAGTTCTTAAAAAAAAAAAACTGCCCTGAACACGTTTTTCCCGAAGATGTTTTTGAAGTGTTTGGGCTGAAGCGACCAATCTCAGAGTGATCGGCCCCTGAGGCAGTATGAGCACAACCCCCGAGTGTGAGTTGACTTTGTAATGCTCATGGCTTCCGCTTTGAAAGAGGAGGACTGTGTTATCATCCTTATCTCTAATCTTAAAGAGATTCGCTTTAAATGAAGTGGATTATTTACTTTATTTGTGCTTTTCAACTGGCACGTTAACTTTTCAAACAGCCTGTCGCTGAAGAAGGCACAGCAGCCGGGTTGTACGCTCACCCCGACGCAGGAGTAAACATGATTATTAGAGGCATATTTGTTGGGATTTTCATGAGCCTTATGTTGATACTGTTGTCTGCAGCAGAGTGACCCCCGGGTTGCTATCAGCCTAGCACTGCTCTATATGGTAATTTTGCTTATTTTGACGAA
Source organism: Diplodus sargus (assembly GCA_903131615.1). Lineage (NCBI taxonomy): Eukaryota > Metazoa > Chordata > Actinopteri > Spariformes > Sparidae > Diplodus > Diplodus sargus. The sequence goes on from CAEMYA010002128.1 coordinate 314,928, forward strand.
AGAAAAGAAAATGAGGTTCCTAGAAAAGTGCACACAGCATCAGTGATATCTGAAGAGAACCTCGCGCTATGTGCTGGCACCAGCACTGAAACATTTAGAGCCGTATTTAGCCCCAATCAAAGCCTTCACTTCAAGCTCGTGGCCCCGATATGAAACTCTTTTCCATTTTATGACTGGATCCCCTTTTACGACCTCCCATTTCTTATTCCCTTTAATGTAGTTACTCAGCTTGAGAGAGCGCTGAAGTTTTAAAGTACAGTTTGGTATCCGCGACACTTATGCTGGCAGTGAAGAAGAAGCAACGAACAGTATAAAAAGAGCTACAAAAAACTGCTGCGAGTGCAAAAATCCATTCTACTGCATTCTTATATTGTGCCTCATTTGTACACGTCCTGATGTTTACTTCCCTGGAGAACGAGTCCCATTTTCTGCCTGGAGCGCATTTATCAAAGCTCTATGATCATTCCAGAAATTTCAAGACTTCTATCCCTCCGCCCGTCTAACCCCTCTTCACAAACCGTCACGCACGTGTTTGAAGTCCTTGAAGGGGACGAACTGGACGATGTCGCGGAGGACGGGCTCGCCCTTTGGCGAGCGCAGGATCCCGTCGTCCCCGTCGAGTATCTGCATGTCCGTGAAGTCGGCGTTGCCGACGCCGACGATGATGACGGACATGGGCAGGTGGGAGGCGTGCACGATGGCCTCCCGTGTGTCCGCCATGTCGGTGATGACGCCGTCCGTCAGAATCAGCAGGATGAAGTATTCCTGGTGGGAGAAGGAGGAGAAGGGGAGGAGGGAGGGAGGAATGGGTGAATTTGTGTTTTAATAGTGGCTTTTTTGTCAGGGGGCTAATTTGAATAAAACTCCCTCTAATCCACTGAAGGGCCGAGGAGAAGCGGGACGCGTTGAGGCAGAGAGGAACTTCTGCTCTCAAATTTATGACTGGAATTAAATTAATATCAGTGTCTTCTCTCCCTCTTTCTATGTCTCTTTTTGCTCTATTTTGTCCATCTTCCACCTCCTCTGATGTCTCACTTTTTGTGTTGTCTGTGCTGTTTGTCTTGCCCTCGTCTCCCCCCCCCGGGTGCCGGTGCAAACACTAAACAGCCAGAACAACAGGAACAAAATGGGCCGGACTTTCTCATTCTCTCTCTCACCATGGCCTCTTTGGTGTGCATCTCCTCGGAGGCAGACGAGGCCACTTTCTGGATGATTGGGGCGATGTTGGTGGGCCCGTACAGCTGGATCTTGGGTAGGCAGTTCTGGTAAGCTTCCACCACACCTTGGATCCCTGCAACGCACACACACACACACACATATGGATTCTTTCGCTGCTTTGTTATTTGTCTCCCCGCCTGTGTGTCTGTATGTTGCACTGCACTGACCTCGCCAGGTCAAAGTCCTCGCACACGAAAAAGTATCTGCTAAAATATATCAGACTTGTGTGATTGCACTTCAAGGTGACAGGATATTTTTCATTCCAATATAGTCAATACACACATACACACACACACACAAATCCACGGCAGGCATGCAGCGATGTGGTGAAACGAGCGCAGAAGCCCATTTCACACGTACAGATTAGTGTTGTTTTCTGTATCTTTGAGCCTGAAATACTTCCTGCAGCACAGCGACAAATCACCCAGCTGCATGTGTGTGTTCACATGTGCGAGAGGGAGAAACAGAGGGGTGGGGGAACAAGATACGGAGAAACATGGGAGTGACAGTGATGGAGAGATGAGAGGCGTGCAGCGGCGATGCCGGAGGACTCTTTCCAATCCTGTGATGTATGAACGCGAGTGACGGAGTCAAGTGTGTTCGTGTGACAGCTCACCGGCGCATTCGGGGTTGTCCTCGTCAAAGTTCACGGCGAAATCGTGCGAAACCTTCATTTGGGGAGGAGAACACAGAGCCTCTTTAAACGCCACGTTAAAAGCGAACACTCAACACGACATGCTGGGTCCAATTAACAGGTTGACAGATGCATTCTTCTTTCATGTTGATCAAAAGCAGGGAAATCTAAAAGAAGCTGTCCGCCTTGCGACTGCAAACACACATAAAGACGGCACGAGTCTCCTACCTTGAAGTCAGGTGGAATAAGTGCTCCGAAACCAAACGCAGGGAACATTTTATCGCTGGAGAAAGACGGGAAACAGACAGTGAGGGAAGGGCAAGCTTTGAGATTTATGTATAAACACGCTGAAATCTCTTTCTGTTGACTTTTCACAAAAGGATTTTGTCCTCAGAGGGAAAATCTAGTGTGTATGTGTGTGTGTGTGCGTGTCAGTATCAGCGAAACAATGATTGATGGAGCCGCTGCCTCTACCTGTCATAGTCTTGGCAGATCTCCCCCACAGCTACCAGAGCTTTGAGGTACTCGTTGGGCTGGTAGGGGTGGATGTAGTGGAGGGAGCAGCTGTTTCTGGGATCCCCGTTGGAAGCTGTGAAGTCGATTGCCACCTGGGACAGAAGCACACAGAGCGAGTGGGCATGGCGCAGACAAGGAAACGCTGCTGTGATTATACTGCGGATGTTAAATGTGAGAGAACTCACTGTGAACTGGATTTGGCATCCTCCCATGATGTAATCCAGGAAGGAATACATTTTGATGATCTGTCAGGGGGGAATGTCAAAAACTGAAGATGAGCTGTGATAAAAGCTGAACCAGGTGCATGCGGCTGTGGCTGGTGTGCTGGTGATGCTCAACGATAATTTAGACAGAATTAACTGATAACAGTTTTGACAGTAAATCAATTGTTTCCTTTGCATTAAAGGATAAATCCACAAAAGTTCCACATTAAAGTGTGTTTGCAGGTACGACTGCATACGTGAAAAAAGTAGTATGATGCCTTTTTGGCTCCAGAGGAAACTGCATGTAATCTGATAAATTACCTCCAGTGATGTCGGTCAATGGCTCAGTTGCATCATGGGTAATGTAGGGCCAGGTTTAAAAAAAGCAGTCCACTGATCTGAATTATACTCATAGATCACTGTGGACTCACTATGCATAATTTAGAAATATTTAATCCACACTTTCCTTTTTCTTTTCAAAACCTTGTCCATACATTACCCACAATGCAACTGAACCACTGAGTGACATGGAGCCAAAAGACTTCATACTACATTTTACACACATGCAGTAGTACTCTCCATGACTTGTATAGGCTTGGTGCTGATCGGTTCACTTCATTATGAATGAAGATCTTGAACCACAGGGTGGACAAAACAGGCGATGTGAGACTTGACGGTGGAAAGAGTTAGGATAGTACTCTGACATTCATTTAAACTACTCATCGACACAATTCCACAGGGCACCTTTAATCCAGAATTGTTATTATTATTTTATTGTTTTAATCAGAAAATAATCATCATTTGTATCCCTCCTTGACCCTCTGAGACTTGGAGAGACTGCAGGAAGCAGGCGGTTACTGTGTTACTTCACCTTACAGTGGTTGAGAATGACAACACCAGAGTTTCTGTAATTCTTCTTCTTCATCTGGTATTTAGGGTTGATGCACTCCCATTGAATCTGGACAAACACACACACATTCATGTTAAAGGCATAATAAGCAGGAATCTCCTAGAGAATAACACAATGCATAGACACATACAAAGTTAATGGCTCTGAATGATCACTTCTGACCCACTAGAAGTGCGTGGCAGCTTCTGTATCTGCAGAAATGCCCTCTGCCTGTATTTTCTTATTTTCGTGGTATTTTTCTGTGTTGGGACGTTTCTGGCCTTTGAGCATTGTGTATAGCCTGCAGCCAATAACAGCGAGAGGTTGGGACTTTATGAAAGCGACCAGGTTTCATCTTTGTCCCCGGCTCTGCCTGCGCGAGCTGCAGCGGGCGACACCCACGCAGAGCAGAGAGATTAACAGGAAGAAGGCTGCTCATCGGTCGCCCGGAGGTGTGGGCAAGTTTGTTTTTCGCTTTAGAACGTCACCACCGGGAAACAATCAGAAAATATCAGAAAAATGTGGTGTGAGTGTGAAGGACTTTCATGTGTCCCTCACATGCAGGTTCAGGACCAGAAGATAAATTCATTCATGCATAGATACAGAGCAACAACAAGGTTAGAGCCTGAGGAATGACGAGGACAGTAAACTTATATCTAGCCTTCAAACTTTGAGGTGTGAACCACAAATATAACATAAAACAGTTATTGTAAATATTGATTCATTTATGGAAAAGCTTCTTTACAACATTCATACGTGTTAACGTCTGTTAAGATGCATGTGTGGAGGTTTTTCTTTCTACTCACAAAACCTTTTCTACAAAGTTTGAAATGTATTTGTTGCCGTTTTAATTGTATACGTTAATCCACTTTTATCACTCCAGGTGACCATTTGGAAAAGATAAAAATCCAGCTATTATCAAACTGTTCATCCAAAAATCAGGGCTGAGTTTTATTTATACAGCCCAAAGTCACAATCACATTGCCTCAATGTGTTTCACAGTCTGTACAGTGAGCGACATCTTCTGTCTGCAGACGCTCGATTCGAGTGAGGAAACAGCCAAACGTTCCTTTGGAGAGCCTCGGCTGAAACTTAATGGCAAGGAGCAAGAATCATTGAGATTTAAAATGGTACCG
>CAEMYA010002128.1:327853-362759 GCA_903131615.1 Diplodus sargus
CACACACACACACACACACACACACACACACACACACACACACACACACACACACTGCTTGAACACTCTCTCTCAACAATTATCCAATTAACAGACGCTGAATCTGATGGGCATTGATAACATTTGTCCGTTCTCACAAAGTGGATTATTGTAACACAACACTTGATCTTGTGCCCCTGTGGAAATACATTTGTGTATGTGTGTGTGTGTGTGTGTGTTAGTGGGTCACTGTAGCACTCAGTGTGTGAGGATGTGCCTGCGATGCCTGCGAGGGTGTGTGTGTGTGTGTGTGTGTGTCTACATATTTAAGGGAAGGAAAAACCACTCAGCACATGTCCTTCTTTCCCAGAAATAAGAGCTAGAAAGAAAGATGGATGACATTCTTTTAGATTCATCCTCTCCCTCGCGCTGCGTCCATGCAAAGTTCGGCTAACGTGCGTTCCGCCGCCGCCGAGCCTTCAAGTGGGGATGAAAAAGCAGGTTGGGTCTTGAAAAGGAGTAGAAGTGGAGCACTCACTGGCAATTCTGATCCACTTTTCAAGTGCGAAAGAATCAGAAGATCCGTCCTCATTGATTCTAAAGATTTCATTGTGTAGAGTGAGCACGATAAAACTGCCCATGCTTACAGGAAAGAAAAAAAAATCTGGTGCTTTCGTTATCTTTAATACATCAAAATGAACGGGGCAGACCAACTGTGACGGAAGGCTGAGACGAGTGGAGAAGCACATCCAGCACAGGTTCTATTTCAGGGCAGATGAACATACGTCATACGGTCATGAGCAAACATGGTGAACAGGTAAAGTAAAGTCGCCTTGAAGAGACTTCTTTTCACAGAAGGGACGGGCTTGCCCATGTTTACAGGCCATAAGCAGACGTACGGGCTCTACTCCCACAGAGAAATAAATACTTCAAATGGCCCCTTTAATTCAACACAGCAACACTATGCACACGCATGCATGCAGACACACACTCTGTGCTCTGAGCGCGGCTCTTTGACTGATGGGACCATTACGCTGTCGTCTCAGTCCACGAAACAGCCGGCCTGACCTGGGGACGCACTCGCCCACGCCGCCGAGCGCTTCGGCTCCTCACCCCGCCCCCATTACTTTACCTCAAACCACTGCCCGTGAGACTGCATCTTCAGCACCACGCAGGGGTCGGGTTTGGAGAGGGCGTCGCGGTCCGAGATGCCCCGGCAGGCAACTCTCAGCTCCACTTTGGTCAGGCATGGAGAGCTGATGAAGCCCAGAGTGGCCTCGGCCGACTCATAGATGTTACTCATGCTGAACACACAATCACACACTGAAAGGAGAAGGAGAGAGGAGGGAAACAGGGTTAGTCTCATAGATAGATAGATAGATAGATAGATAGATAGATAGATAGATAGATAGAGTATAAAATCACACGCACTGCAGTACATTTGAACCGGTTGTTAGCCTCGACTCGAGCAGATGCAGTGGCCCTGACTAAGCAGACTCGACTCAAACTGTTCAAGGTCAGGACTCTGACTATCACACAAGGTCCCCACATACACACAGATACGCACATACTGTACAATATGCACACAAACATACACACGATAACAATAACATGTCAGTGCAGACACACATTTCAATGTATGTTCACATTCATCAGCTCGGACACACACACACACACACACACACGCACACACACCTATACAGTGTGCTCTGCTGAGTAACCAGAACAAATCTGCAGGATCCTCCTCAGGTTTCCACTGAGTGTATAGTGTTCACAGTCTCTAAATAGAATCCTGTCAAGCATCTTTAATCACTTGGGCACAGGCTGATTTCCCGTGATAATGTGAAATGAACTGTCAGTGGTCACAAACGGGTTTTTAATCACGCGTCGACGCTTTCAGCGCTGCAAACATGTGCTGCTTTTTCATTTGTCAAGGCGAGAGAGCTCTTGTACGCCCACATCCATTAAAATACGGCTGAAGACATCTCACAAGAGCGATGATGGTCAACATCACACTCTCGTGGCAGTAACACTGAACTCGTCACGCGGGATAACGCGGCCCGTCAGCCACCCACACAGGTGTTTTTAATTATTCTGCGTAATTAAACCACTTTTCCGAGCTGTGTGGGTGCGCGCACTCTCAGCTTGATTGGCAGCTCATTTTAGTTTTGTTGCACCTGTCTGAGCAGGACCAGTGGCCCTTTATAGTCTCTAAATGGCCCCGAGATGTAATTATCCAGATGTAGTGAAAACACACGTGTGGGTGTGCAATACCTTTAAAGGAATTGTTTGCTAGCTTAGCATACAGACTGGAAACAGTTACCCTGGTTCTGTCTGAAGCCTTGTCTCGTTCATCCACCAGAGTCATGAGGAGGAGGTTCTCGGGGAAATGATTACTGACGATGCTTGCATTGCTCAGCACAACTAACGTAGGTAACAAAGTATCGTGATGAGCGACGCACCGGTGGGATTTTCAAAGCTTTACATGTGTAAGCTAAGTGGGCTAAGCAAAAATACAAGCTAACTGCGAACCTAAGCTAATATGCATCTGGATTAGCGGCGTGTTAGCGTGGAAAACACCAGTTCTGGAGAAGTGACACGGCAGAAGTGGCGCCCACACTTTGAACAAGCTATCGTGAGGAGGGTGGATAAATGCTATTGTTGAAACATGAACAGGACCAATAATTTAGCATTTAGAATTGAGTATGTAGGTTAGTTCAATGGCATTGAACCATGTTAGCACTCGATGTGTCACACAGCTAGCATGCTTCCAATGCTCGGCTCACTGCGCCATCAAGCTTTTCGCCCAGAAAACGTGCGAAAATACAGTTTTGCTACATGCATCAATTAGCTCATTTGCTTTTATGCTCACTTCCTTTGGCACAGAGGGAGCATTCGAACTGTTCGAAATCTGTCGCATAAGTTTAAGGCAAAACCTTCAACGTGTCTGAGGCGCATTCTAGAGCGGGGAAAAACAGAGTGAGGAGATTCACAAGCACAGAGTTTCCCCACAGGAACTAATAGACGGTGACTCACATACTTATCTAAACGAGGTGTACGGGTTTAAAAAGAAATCTGCATTTTAAATCCCATTGCCCCTTTTCTAACAAAGACTGTTGAGTGAGATTTATTTGGATTTTGTCACATTTAGACAGAGCCAAGCTAGTTTTCTTTAGTTTCCAGTTTCATGCTAAGCTAAGCTAACATCTCTCTCCTGACTGTGGCTTATTATTTAATGGACAGATATGACAGTGGTATTGATCCCCTCGCAGAAAATTAAATGTAATAGTATTGCAGCATCATCACTAATCCTTCAATACCCTCCAAATAGGCCTGCAATTGCTAAGGCAGGATCTTTCTCGCGCCTACTTAAACATATAAGTAAGTGTTACTCTTACACTGGAAATGCTGCATTGCATGTATAATTAATCTCCAAATGCATGGATCCATTCTCCCAGCCCTTAATGTGCACTGAGAACCGGGTTGAAACCTTGTGGTAGCCTCAAGTCCAGTTAGTCTAAACTGGAGGATGACCGCAGGTCTGGTGTGCTAGATGGTACAAACTGAATATTAATGCAGCGGTCTCGTAGTGCCTTCCTCAGGGAGCGAAGCTCTCGGAATTGGGTCTGACTCTGACCTGAATGTCTCTCTCTCTCCCTCCCTCTCTTTTCTTCTGCCTTCCATAATTCATGTTCCAAGTGTGTGTTGGCTGGTGCTGATTATTTTTAGCTACGCGCACCGACCGAACGGGCCATGTACAGTGAAAGGGACGTGGACGGAGCCCCGGGGCAGCTGTGTCACGTACGGGCGGCCCAGTGTGCAAGTGGCGTGCAGCGGTTGTGTTTCCCTGTGAGCCCCCCTGCGCAGTGCTGTGTGTCTGGCCCTGTATGTGATGTGTGAGCGGGAAGCAGCAGATGCCTGTCTGTTCCGGTTGACAGCAGATGACACTGATAGCGAAAAGGAGGATGTGGAGAAGATTTCTCCAGCTACTGTATAAGAGCTGTCACGTGTGTTGCACATCGTCAGAGGTGACAATGGAAATTCAGATCACACTTCGTCACGGGAACTTGCAAAAGCTTCTTGAGGGGGGAAGAGGGCTAAATGGTGGTTTTGTGCCGAGGCTGGAGACTGGATTTGGTTTGGTTTTCACGTACCGTGAGACTTAATGTGATAAACACGAGGAGGATAAAGAACTGCTTTACTGTTGACACCGTCTCAAACAAACAAGGGAAATCTGCAGGATAAGAAGCCGAACGCGCTGCAACAAAGTGATCTGTGCGATCTGAAATGTGTCTGTAAATCAAACACCAGCACAGGGATGATTGATTGCTGGATCTCTTCAAATTATTCCAAGGCCTCTCACTGTCAGCTCTTATTCTCCACACTGTGCCGATCAATCACCGCAGAGCTCGATTGCCATGACCCTTCACTGAGCGCGCGCACGTGTGTGTGTGTGTGTGTACATGAACATGTGTGTGTTCACCTTCACATGTTCACGTGCGTAAAGTGACCGTGACAGATGTGACACTAATGATTCAGCCACAGGAAGGTCCACAACACTCAAGTACACTGTAATTGCTCGGTCACGTATTGATTAACAGACAGGGAGGGCTAACATCGCCGCCCGGCAGCCTCAGCACTGACGCGGGCTCAACAACTATGTTGGCATGTTATGCAATCTTACGTGGATTGGCCTCTTAATCAGGGCGGCAGGTGACAGCAATCTGCTCAGCTGAGAGGCTGGACACATGAGAGGCGGCTGGGTGTGAGCAGAGACAGAGAGGGCTATCAGAAGTGAGGCGAACTCTCAGTGTTATTAGAGCTGACAGAGAGAGGGAGGGAGGGAGGGAGAGAGGGAGACAGAGGTTGTGAGAGGGGATTAGAGAAAACTGGGGAAAGGCAGGCGAGTGAGTGAATGAAGCAGATCCTCCTCACATGGCTTATCGTGGTCTTATAACACTGGGCAGAACACACTGAAGCAGAGGCTTTTCTGTGAGGAGCGTGTGAGATGCTCCCAACAAGAAACAAGCCGCTGAGCATCTCCTTAAAACGCTACTGTTAATGATGATTAATGATGTTGATGCTCCACAAACTATTAATTAACGCAAAGTTACACAGGCTGCGAAACACGAAACACGAAGCAGGCGTTTCAGCCTGTAGACATGTGATGTCATCACAGTGTGTGATGACATCACACTGTTCTGTCACTTAAAGCACAATCTACAGAAAACATGTCCAGGGAAAATGTTTGGAACAGCTGTCATGAACCAGTGACAAGACCAGACCAGTAAGACATGTACCAGTAAGACATGTACCAGGAAGACATGCAGAAGTAAGACATGTACCAGTAAGACATGTACCAGGAAGACATGCAGAAGTAAGACATGTACCAGGAAGACATGCAGAAGTAAGACATGTACCAGTAAGACATGTACCAGTAAGACATGTACCAGTAAGACATGTACCAGGAAGACAGGCAGAAGTAAGACATGTACCAGTAAGACATGTACCAGTAAGACATGTACCAGTAAGACATGTACCAGGAAGACATGTGCCAGTAAGACATGTACCAGTAAGACAGGCACCAGTAAGGCATGTACCAGGAAGACATGTGCCAGTAAGACATGTACCAGTAAGACAGGCACCAGTAAGGCATGTACCAGGAAGACAGGCACCAGTAAGACATGCAGAAGTAAGACGTGTACAAGGAAGACATGCACCAGTAGGACATGCAGAAACTCACCTCACCGACTTGGAGAAAAGACCGGAGCGGAGCCGAGGAACTTCGTCGCCGTATACTTGACAATCACGGATACCTCCCCGCCGCCTCCGGACCCATCTCCCGGTCCTGTCTATATGTTCTCCCGGTCCTTTCTATATGTTCTCCCGGTCCTCTCTCTCTGTCTATATGTTCTCCCGGTCCTCTCTCTCTGTCTATATGTTCTCCCGGTCCTCTCTGTCTGTCTATATGTTCTCCCGGTCCTCTCTCTCTGTCTATATGTTCTCCCGGTCCTCACTCCCGGTCTGTATGTTCTCCCAGTCCTCTGCGCTGCAGAGCTCAGACAGCCACACAGCTGCTTTCTGAATGCCCACAGGGCGCACGGTGAGGATGCGCTCCGTGCGCCTGGGTTTACTCTGGGTGAGAGATGGGGAGGAGGAGGGAGAGGAGGAGGAGGAGGAGGACGGTGCGCCACTTAACTGGAGTTTATAATCCGCTGGCTCCATCGGGGGCCGCAGAGAGCGCACCGTGCCCAGAGACCAGCGGCGACCGGGCGCGGAGCGGCAGCGCCATCTGGTGGCCGTCTCGGTCGGCTGACAGTGACGACAGTGACGCTGTGGCTCTCAGCTCTGATTGGCTGTGATGAGCCTCCGCGGTTCTGAACTGAGACCTGCAGTGAATGTGAAGCCCACACTGTTGACCTGGTTCCGACTGGCTGCAGAATAAACAGAACTCTGTGGTCCTGTGGTTGTACTGTTTGCAATGTGTTTAATCGTTGTTGTTGGTTTCATTATTACACTTCCATTTGTTGTTATATCATATTTGTACTGTCTGTTAGCAGCTGTAACCTGGATCTGTTCGGACCTGTATGAGTGAATAATGCAGACTCAGAAAATATAACTTACCATAACTGAAACCAGCTCAGAGGAAGAAAAGGTCCCAGACACTGTCGGAAGCTAGAGAGGTGGCGGGTTCAGCCACATATAAACAAAGTACAGCAGTATAAACTGAGTTGTCCTCCAGGGTCAGCTTGTTTCTTCAGATTATTGAGTGATGGACACAACGAGAGCGTTTATTGAGTTAGTTTGGGCTGAAATAATGAAGATCTTTGTCCGCTGATCAAATCTACGCAGTGGTCCTTTAATCTACACAAACTGTCATTCTGTGTTACTGTACTCGTGTATTTCAAAGGGCTGCGTCACCTTTTCTGCCTGATTTATTTGTTTTAGCCTCCTTGTGTTCTCATATTTATGTAGATGCAGATAAGTGTTATTAAATCTAAATTCTCCACCTCTAATATAGTCACACACACACTCACACACACACATGGCATCACAGGTTATATTCTGGGGGCTTATATGTGTGTGTGTGTGTGTGTGTGTATATATATATATATATATATATATATATATATATATATACGCACCCTTTGCCTTGATTACTGCTTTGTACACTCTTGGCATTCTCTTGATGAGCTTCAACAGCTAGTCACCTGAAATGGTTTTCCAACAGTCTTGAAGGAGTTCCCAGAGAGTGGGAACTTGTTTGCCCTTTTGCCTTCACTCTGCAGTCCTCATCCCAAAATCTCATCCCAAACCATCTCGATTGGGTTTAGGTCAGGTGACTGTGGAGGCCAGGTCATCTGACGCAGCACTCCATCACTCTCCTTCTTGGTCAAATAGCCCTTACACAGCCTGGAGGTGTGTTTGAGGTCATTGTCCTGTTGAAAAATAAATGATGGTCCAACTAAATGCAAACCAGATGAGATGGCATTTCTATGCAGGATGGTGTGGTAGCCATGCTGGTTCAGTGTGCCTTCAATTTCGAATAAATCCCTAACAGTGTCACCAGCAAAGCAGCCCCACACCATCACACCTCCTCCTCCATGCTTCACAGTGGGAACCATGCATGTAGAGACCATCCATTCACCTTTTCTGCGTCACACAAAGACACGGCGGGTGGAACCAAAGATCTCAAACTCATCAGACCAAAGCACAGATTTCCACTGATCTAATGTCACTTCCTTGTGTTTCTTGGCCCAAACAAATCTCTTCTGCTAGTTGCTTCTCCTTAGTAGTATTTTTTTAGCAGCTATTTGACCATAAAGGCCTGATTCACACAGACTCCTCTGAACAGTTGATGTAGAGATGTGTCTGCTACTAGAACTCTGTGTGGCATTCATCTGGGCTCTAATCTGAGGTGCTGCTAACTTGCGATTGCTGAGGCTGGTGACTCAGATGAACTTATCCTCAGCAGCAGAGGTGACGCTTGGTCTTCCTTTCCTGGGGCGGTCCTCATGTGAGCCAGTTTCGTCATAGCACTTGATGGTTTTTGCAACTGCACTTGGGGACACATTCAAAGTTTTGCAGTTTTCCAGACTGACTGACCTTCAGTTCTTAAAGTAATGATGGACTGCCTTTTCTCTTCACTTAACTGATTGGTTCTTGCCATAATATGAATTCTTACAGTTGTCAAATAGGGCTGTCAGCTGTGTACCAACCTGACTTCTGCACACAACTGATGGTTCCAACCCCATTAAGAAGGCAAGAAATTCCACAAACGAACCCTAACATGGCACACCTGTGAAGTGAAAACCATTTCAGGTGACAATGTAAATAGTCATGAAAATAAAGAAAAACTATTAAATGAGAAGGTGTGTTAAAAACTTTTGACGTGCAATATATATATATATATATATATATATATATATAGGATCATTGTGACAGACCACGACTTCAGGTCTCATCACACTTGTGTCTGTGCCTCGGTCACCAGCAGGTCACAGCGGATCAATCACCTCACAGTGTAACGCAGATTTATGCTTTTGTAGATTGTGTTTCCTCTACAGGACTCGCTGTGTGCGCTCGGTCCAGGTCTGTCTGATCTACGGGGTGAGATCATCTCCCTGTGAGGAGAGGGGGACCCCGCTTTGTGCGGGTGGACCACGCCCCGGCTCCGGCGTGCGGTGCACCAGGCTAGGTTAGCACACAGCTGCTACATCCGGGCGCTCTGCTCGGTTTACAAACCCTGCGAAGATGGCGACTTCAGGGAGGAGTGCACTATTATCCTCCAGCTCAACTGGACCTAAGAGCACGCTGGAGAGCTCCAACCCCGAGGAGGAGGACGGACAGGACTTATGGTGGGCAATAGGTTATTTGAGCCGGGCTATCGTGAGGGGGCTTTGTGGCCGCAGGGGCTCCATTGTGCTGGGAGGAGGATGGTTTGACAGCTAGCTTGCTAACGAGGCTAGCTAGCATCAGCACCGGGCTGCCTGGTGACACAGCAGCACCAGCAGCCCGAGCTGCTCTGCTGTCAGCCGATGTTTGTTCATCAACGAGCTCTGATGGGGTCGTGTTGTAACCGGCTGCTCTGTCTGCAGGTCCACCATCCTGAGCGAAGTGTCCACCCATTCAAGATCCAAGCTACCGTCCGGGAAAAATGTCCTGGTCATGGGTGGGTATCTATCTCTCTATCTGTGTGTGTGTGCGCGTGTGTGTGTGTTTGTGTGAGACTGCAGGCATCGTTAGCTTGAATAGCAGCGAGCTGGTGATCATCTCAGCCTGGCAGACTTAGCTAAGCTAGCTTGTTCCAGACTGACGGTGCTTTTGTGTTTAAAGCTTGGTAGCGGGTGCGTCGGCTAGCGCCTAACACACACACACACACACACACACACACACACACACACACACACACACACACACACACACACACACACACTCCCTCATCGTGTTGTGGGGGAGAATCGGGCCGCTGTGAAACACTGCAAGTCATTCTAGCATCCAGCGACGGAGCAGGTGCAGATGATGCTGAGGGGACTGTGTGTGTGTGTGTGTGTGTGTGTGTGTGTGTGTGTGTGTGTGTGTTTGCCTCCGTGTCTCGCTCGGTCCTCGTGTTACACACACCCCAAACACACCTCCGCCTCAGTTCATCCGCAGCCTGCTGCTATTCCAGCTAATCAGCGACTCGGTGGCCGATGTGCAGATTTGTCTGTGATGTGACAGCATCCTCGCAGCATCGAGCTGTGGGTGGAGCTGCTGGGACGGTGCAAGATGGATGCAGCTCACAGAAACAATAACAACTGTGACCCGTGTGCTCTGAGGTGTGAGAGGAGACCAGGACATGTGCAGCTCGGTGTGTCTGGAGACACTGTAGCTGAATATTAAGGCTGTAGATCCTGCTTGAGAACTGCAAAACATACATATTGTCTATAATGAAGAACTGTGGCTCGAGTCCAACAGACTGTTTACAGGACTACCACAACATGTTCGTGCAGAGCTGAAAACCTTTGTTAGCTGACAGAACAAACATCTGCAACTGTTTTGCTCAATCATTTTCCAGGATCTCAATATTTCCTTTGTCCCATGTGTGTTTGGGTTGCAGTGAAATCCCAGTTTCAAAGTAACAGTGGTGTTAAAACTGAAGATAAGCATGTACATTTGCTAGTCCAGCCCGCTGACGTCCAGTCTTATATTGGTTTCCTGATTGTCTTTTGGATTGCCCAGGGTCAGCCTGTCCGCATTGTACCCCCCAAAAACAAAATAAATCAAAAATCAGGGAGATGAGGTCACAGCCATTTATTTATGCTGTATTTGTACAGGAACAGCTTATGACTCATGCTGACTCATTTAGGACCCATTTGATTGTTGATTTGAATGATTTTCGGGTTTATATTGTGAATCACAATTATGTTGGATTGGATAATCATTACATGCATAACATCAGTGTTGAATATTAACTGTATATAAAAAATATATCTGGTTCCGTGGCAGGACACAACATTTTGTTGAATTCTATTGATATCTTCTGCTTTTTGTAACGGTCATGTATGTGTATGTACACTTGACACCGTGAAACAGTGACATATCCTGTGATGTCATCATGCAGTGAAAATGTCACACTTCTGCATCCCTAGTGTGTAAAAACTGAGATAAGTAGAAACGGTTATCTGTTGGAAATGTCACCATGGAACCAGGGGGATTGTGACGGGCGATTTCTGTATTTTCCTTTATTTTAAATACCAAATCATTAATACATCAATGAAGATGTGATGAAAATAATGAATAGTTTCAGTCCGACGGTATAAACGTATGTACAGTTCGATCCAATCCTGCAGTGTGAAGCTAACACAGCTCATAGAGTGACATCATCGGAAGCCTCCAGCTGGGCTGCGGCGTGTTTAACATGCCTTTAACATGCTTAATGATTCTACAGGTATGATTCTTATGAGTCTTCTATCCATAATTTGTCATTCACTGATTGTGTCTGTGTTTAGGTGAGGTGGGCTCGGGGAAAACCACCCTGGTGGCAAAGCTACAGGGGGTTGAAGAGTTCATGAAAGGGCGTGGCCTGGAATACCTCTACTTCAGTGTCCATGACGACGACATTGATGGTAACCAGTCGTCTCTTCTTCCTCTGAACTGATCCAGCAGTGTTGTTGGATTGTGTGGTGTGTTTACCTTCAGATGCCTTCTGTGTGTGTGTGTTCAGACCAAACCAGGTGTAATGCCTGGGTGTTGGACGGAGACCTTTACCACAAAGGGCTGCAGGGCGTGGCTGTGCCAGTGGACTCGATCGGCGACACGTTGCTGCTGATAACAGTTGACATGTCGCGGCCATGGAACGCCCTCGACTCTCTCCAGAAGTGGGCCGCCGTGGCGAGGGAACACATCGACAAACTCCGGGTCGCCCCGGAAACGCTGCGGGAGCTGGAGCACAGACGTGAGTCACACTGACATAAAGAGCCTGGTGAAGATGAAGAGCGTCCTCACTGACATCGTGTTATGACACATATCGCTTCTGAATCCACCTGAAGTATTAATTTACATGTTGTTGGTACAAACACACAGTACACAAGCTGCATTGTGTATAACTTTTCGTAAAAGTCGAATCCAGGGTATGGAAAATCAATATTTTTCAAGCTTTTCTTCAGACAACAAACCCTCCAAGGATTTTTCTTAGGAAGTCCAGCTATAAGCATGACAACATTCTTAAAACCCTGTAGCTTCTGTCAGGTCTCACTCTTTGTGTATCGTTGTGTGTGTAGTTGTCAAACAGTTCCAGGAGTACACAGAGCCGGGCGGCGGAGAGGACGGCACCCCACAGAGGAGGAGCGAGGAGGAGGAGAGCGTGCTGCTGCCGTTAGGAGACAACACACTCACACACAACCTGGGGATACCAGTGGTGGTGGTCTGCACCAAGGTACACACACACACACACACATACAGATTTTTGTGTTGCATGTAGCTGTACATGTCTAACACCTGCTCATGTGACCTCAGTGTGACGCCATCAGCACGTTGGAGAAGGAGCACGACTACAGAGACGAACACCTGGACTTCATTCAGTCTCACATCAGACATTTCTGTCTGCAGTGTATCCTTCACTAAACATGGCCTCCACTCTAAGCCAATGTGCATGGCTAAAAGGTGCACAAGCAACAGATTTCTCACAATGAAACCATTGATCAGCACAGTATACAAAGGGATGTAATGGAACTCTGATCGATACCACTGACTAGGCAGATCTTCCTGTCAGACGCTGAGATTTAAAGCATTCATTCACATTTTGGCCTGTGCTCTATTAGCATCAGCTGTGAAGTGATGGCGGATGTTGATACAGCTGAGTGATCGCTAAGACAAGTGATCGCTATTAGAAGGTGTTTCGTTCTCAGGCCAAAGCCGTTTTATTCTTGCAGGATCGTGGCCACTGTAAGCACATTTGCACCGCTGTCGCTGTGGATATTGCTTTGTTGCAGCGAGAGTTCGATTAAAGGTCACAGATTCCCCAGTAATGTTTGAAAGTGTTTGTATTTCACAATCTCTAGTCAGTGCCGAATGAAAACCGTATTACATTTTTGAAGGTTATTGTGTTTCAAACGATCCCACGACTGCGAACTAGTTGTTTTCTGTGTAGCTTCTGTTGGTGAGAGATGGAGCTTGTGTTTTATCACTGTGGTGTCAGTGTTGTTTCTGGTCCTGTATGCAGAAATGCTGTTGTTGAAAATATCCTTGACAGCCGTTTCAGACGGGGCGTCTCTGGTTTACACGTCAGTGAAGGAGATGAAGAACCTGGACATCCTGTACAAATATCTGGTCCACAGACTCTACGGCTTTCCCTTCCACTGCCCGGCACAAGTGGTGGAAAGAGACGCCGTCTTCATGTAAGCCTTCCTTTGTGTGTGTGTATAGATGCATTTCCACGAAAGTCCTTTTGGTACAGTACCCTTTGACCCCGACTTAACCCCTGGTGACTGCACCGTAACGCTGTGCTTTGGGTTTCCACTGCAAAAAGTACTCTTACTCTTCGAGGTGACTGCTGGCACAGTGTGACCTGTACTCTACATTACAGCATGACTGTTACAACAACTGTTCCCTCTGCTCATCGTCATTCATCGTCACTGGAACAAGCTTTACTTGAGAAAAAGCTTCAGGCAGCGAGACAGAAGACCGCTGAAGAAGCAGGAAGTGAAATCCCGCATCAGAGCGCAGAGGACAAGATGGCTCTGGCCAATCGTTTACATTTAGCAGACGCTCTTGTCCAAAGAGACTTGCAGTAATTGGTAATGTAAGCGTTAGGGTCTGTGTGCTAGGTGCCTCAACAGAAGGGTGATTAAAAAAAACTTTTGACAATGGAAATGCAAAAGTCACGGTCCAAAGTTAAACGAACTGAACCAAACTAAACTGGAGCGCTCAGTGGAAACGGGGCTAATATGTGCCAGGAGGACTTGTGGAATCACCTGGTTCTGGTTTGTAACCTGTCTTCTGCTCCATCAGTCCATCCGGGTGGGACAACGAGAAGAAGATTGCCATACTTCATGAGAACTTCCAGACAGTAAAATCAGACGACAGCTTTGAGGACGTAGTCATCAAACCACCAGTCAGAAAGGTAAAGGCTCTCCCTGAATCAGGACGTCCTTAAGAAGAATTCAATGTAATAAATGTTAGACCTTAGCTTGTCTTCGATGTTAATTTGTGAGGTTTTAATTGCTGCATTCTTTCAAAATGATACGATGTAGCCACTTCTTTTTGTATGAACTGAATGCTTTAACACTGTTTGCTGTGACGCTCCAGAAATGTTTTGTGGACTAGAAAACTCTCCATCTGAGTGGACAGTGTCTGAATTACCATTTTGTGGGAAAAGCATTACACTTCTGTGTCTGTCTTCTGTCGGAACCCTGTAAATGAACGGCTAACTTGGAAAAGATCCTCTTAAAGGAGCTCAGCTTACAGCACAAGAGATTGATTACTGCTGTAATATTATCTATCATTACCTCCTACATCATTTTTCACAGTAGATGCTCTCAGCTTTACCCAGTGCCTCTGCGGGGATCAGGAGAGTTTCATCTCATCCCATTTATCAGCAGGTCGGGGAGTCTTTAATGAAATGATTCATTTCTCCTCCCTGTCAACAGATTGTACATGAAAAAGAGATTCAGGCAGAAGATGACCAAGTGTTCCTGGTGAAACTGCAGGTCAGAAAACGTTTGTATCTTGCTGATGCCAGTTGGTTTGTTGCTTGTTGGTACTCCAGTGAAATATGACTGGAGAGTCCTGAGATGGTCATTAAATACTAATTGGAGCGAGTGTGCATGTTGTGCTCTCATTTGCAGTCGCTGCTCGCCAAACAGCCCGCTGTGACAGCAGGGCGGCCAGTGGTGAGTGCTCTTTTCTCTCCTAGTTTTCTCTCTTGGATAAAAAAACAAACAAACGCTGCCTTCAGTGTCCATATGTGTGAAATACACTCTTGCTTCTCGCAGGACACCACCAGCAGAGCGCCCACGGGTTCCCCCAGAACCAGCAACCGCTCCGCAGCCGCCAACGTAGCAAACGCCATGCCACAGTCGGGTACGTCAGTGCACGTCATCGCTCAGTGTGTGTGTCTCTGTGTGTGCTTCTGTGTGTGTGTGTTAAAGTCTCTTCTCTGTGCGCTGCAGGTCAGACCAGCGAGGGCGTGCTGGCCAACTTTTTCAACAGTCTCCTGACGAAGAAGGCGGGGACGGGAGGACCGGGGACGCCGGGCGGCGGAAACAACACTCCAGGAACAGTCCGCAAGTCAGGTGAGAACGCGCACGAGCTGTCGGCGGCTCTGTTGGATCATTCAGCAGTGATTTAATCCAATTACGTTTTAGGCTTTAATGTTATTTTCAGTCATCACTCAGCTTCTTGTTTCAGTTTTCACCTCCCATATTCCATCTTTCATTTTCTCCCTCCTTCACTGTCCTGTCCTCCACTCAGACATGAACTCAACACGGACAATCACTCAGCATCTCTATGATCATCTTACTTATCTTCACTCTTAACTGCTCATAGCCTGTTGTGCAGTCTCACTGTTAACATCATTCATAATGTTTGTATGTTTGTGTGTGTGTGTGTGTGCACTAGTCAGAGGATGCTGGCCACGTTAAGGTGTGTGTGAAAGACATAATCCTCCTGTATTAACGCTTGTGTACGTCATTCATCACTCTCAGAAGCATCTTCATGTCCTTTGACTCCCCTCTCCTCTCCCCCTCCTTCTCCGTCTCCCTCCCCCCGAGCCTCCAACTTTCTCCAGCACCTGAGGAGGATCAATGCTGGGATCAGGTCCTCCTGTATCACACATTTACATCTGATGAGCTATTCATTTATCGATTTAGATAATTAGATTATATGAAAGTCAGGAACTAAGCGACCTGAGAACTGTGGTTGTGGTTCAGGAGACGATCCCACGGCTGTTGAACACTTTTGCACCATATGCACTTCAGGGGGTCTTCTTAATGTGAAGGGAGGGATCTCACTGGGTCAAGCTTTAATGGATCAGTATAGGTGTTTGTTGGTTTCATAGAAGTGGCAAGATTGTTAACTGTGTAAGAAAAAAATGTAAAGAAGTGCGACATGTCTCATGGCTGCGCTCTTTCTTACCTCCTGTTCATTTGGGGAAGAAAGTCCCGGCCATGAGAGGATTTCACAGGATTGATTAATGATTTTATGACAGTTGCACCCTTTAATTTCTCTCCTCCTGACTTCCCTGTCTCCATTCTGCTCCTCCACATTTATTTTGGCATGCTGCATTGCATTTCTCATGACTGACATCTGCCACAAGCATTACACATGATTCTGACTAAGGCTGGACAATAAGGGACATTCTATATCTGACACTTGTCTTCCACTTTGGTCTGTTTAAACTAGATAATATCTATCTAGTCTATCTAGTTTACTGTCACAGAGGAACCCAAAGTCCAACCAAGTCATTGATTATTAATATAGTGGAAGATTAGTTTAATGGTTAGTAGTGATACATTTTTATAGAACTGAATGTTAAATAGATTAATATTCCGACAGTGTATAAGAGTAGTACAAGAGAAGAGACACTTTCTGGCATCCCTGCCCACTTTATCCAATCAGGACAGAGAACTCACTAAAGAGGCGGTCCTGTGTGCTGGTGGACACCAGTGCTGTGTTCATGTGGTGATGTAGCGAGGAGGTAGGGGCTGCTGACTTTACAACGGACAGGAAGTCGGTCATATCTCTCATTGTGTCGTATCAAACCACAACCTGAGTAACCCTTGTGTCCTTCTCATGAAACTGTGTGCCTGCCATTCAAAGGTTAACAAAAGGACAGTTTATACTGAAGGCATGATTGGCATATTTGGCGTAATGAGACGTTTCACCCAGCTCTTCTTTTCATCATGTGTAATCACTTTGTGTTTTTTGCATTGTGCCTTAACCGCTCACTGCTGCCAAAATGCACTCATTTATTGCACTGGTCGGAATGTTTTTATTTGTTTTTGTGCGTTCTCTCCGTGATGTAGAACTAACCTGTGTGTCTGCATGTACCTGACGCAGGTTCCAAACTGGGCCTGGGCGATGTACAGGCGGAGCTGGACCGCATATCCAGCCGGGAGACGGACTCCGACTTGCCCAATGCCAACGACACGCCTGCCGCCGACGGCCAGGACACATGAAGACCAACGCACTTCACCCTGCTCTCCTCCTCTCCTCCCACCCCCTCCTCCTCCACCTCAGTCATCTTCCATCTCCCTTGTCCTTCCTCCCTCCACTCTCACCCTCCACTCCATCACCACGACGTGGGGAGAAAGAGCGGTGTAAGGGGGGGAAAAGGAGGAGCGGACACACAGTTTTGCCTCCCCGTCGTCCTTTCACTTTCTCCTCACCCCTCGTTCTCCTCCTCCCCTCTCTCTCTCTCTCTCTCTCTCTCTTCTCCTCCTGGCTGTTTCGCTGAGGGCCAGTATTTGTCACTGTTACATACGAGACTGTCTGTTACATGAGAGTAAATGGGAATTGGGGTACCGATGTGGGGCGTGGAGGTCGGGATGAAGTGAGAGGCGGGTTGAAAAAAGATTGCTTGCAAGAGTGAAATCGAAGGCGTTTGATCCATCCATTTCTTGTGATGGTACAGTTAGTGTTTGTACTGTAGAACTGCTGAAGGGTGCATGTTGAAGAGTCTGCACTGAGGTACTGTAGGTGTGTGTGCGCGCGTGTGTGTGTGTATGTATGTATGTGTGTGTGTGCATGTGTGCGTGTGTTAGGGAGAATGACGCAGATCAGGATATTAAGGCAGTTCTTTGACCTTTTACGAGGAGAGATTTCAACCAAAAGGCAACAAGAACATTACCATGCTCACTTACTGACACTACAAGCTGTTGAAACTTTGAAACACTATTATTACACTACACAAACCAAACATGACAATACACACACATCAGAGCTCACATCTGAGAACTACTACAAGTTCTACGATTGGCCGAACCTGCATTCTGCTTACACCTGTAGATAACAGACGGTGCACTGGATTGGGGGGTGGTAGAGGGTAGTGGGGGGGGTAGCTGAGCTTTACTTGTACAGAAAAAAGCACTAGTGATTCAGTTCCATAGTTACTGCCGGCGGGCGGGTCAGTGGGTGGGGCGGGGGGGGGGTCCGAACGAGGGAGGGTCACACCAAGAATGTACAGTCATTGTCTCGCTGATTGGTCCTGTTATTTCAGAGCTCTGTGTTGGCGTTTGTATAATCAGATCTGTTACTCAGTCAAATAAAAGGTGTATTTATTCGGATTCATCCACCTGGCTTCCCTTTGTCTTGTCTTTTATCCTCTCCTCAGTCTGAATAATGATCAAGTCCCTTTCAGGTGAGGTTCTTCATCTGAGGTTGAAGCCCACGTTGGTAAGCATCCTCTATCTGTAGTGGCCAAATCTCCATGTTTAAAAGGCGAAGTTCTCCCAAAAATAAGTTGGTCACTCTCTACTCAGCCTTGTGTTGATGGAAAGTCAGGGAGGTTCTGTAGCTCAGACATCCTTAGGTGACCTTCACAGCTCCACAGTGTCAAGTTTTTGGCTTAGAAAAAGATTTAAATAATGTCCTCTCTAACCTCTGTGGGGTCTCAGGGCTTCTTGGACTACACCTGGTGAAACGTATGGAGCCCGTTTGTTCTGGTTTGGTGTTTTTCATGTGTGTTTGCAGCATCCACTAAAGCTGTTGAGGAGAATACTGCTGGTTTATCTTTTTACTGCCAAACTCCAAAAATGCTTTGTTGACCACGAAGAGTCACCGCCTGTCCATCAGCACGAGGGTGAGAGGATGATGCCTGAATTTTCTTTTTTGGTTGAACTTTAGCTTTGAGACAATGAAATACCAGACAGCTCAGTTCAGATCCATCAGGGTTGGTCGGCGCTGCTTTGTGTCGCACTGATCTTCACCTGGCACTGATCTTCACCTGGCAAAACAAAAGGGTACTCGTTGAACATCACTGGCCGCACAATAAAATTGCCTTTTCTTTTTTCTTTTTTTTTTTACGGGAAAATCAATTTCAGATTGTTGTCCTTAGGCTGGAATGACATCATCTCCAATCTAAACGATCTAATTTGTCTTTCCTCAGGTGAATGAAATGCGCTCGCTGCTCTCTACGACAGCTGAGACAGCAAATGAGCTTTGGATAGTTTTATTTCCGAGGCCGGTGATTTATCCCACAGACTGACAGACGCCTTAATAAATGTCATTGTCTCATGATAGATTCAATTAAAGAAGTGCAAGAGAAAGAATATATTTGCACACTTCCTCTGCTCTGGCAGCATGTGGTCTCTCTTATTACTGTAACATAATGCAATGAACATAGAACCTGCCTGTAGATTTTTGTGGTTTCCTGAATGAACTTGCAGTACGTTTATGTTCTTCATGTCCTGCTGTAACACCAACATGCTCCTCAATGACACTTTGGACTTTGACCTTATCTAGTCTACAGCACACGTCAGACGCGTGAACACGCAGCGACTGTCCAACACTTCCTCTTAAATGTAACGACAAGTAAGTGAAGTAGGTGCACATTATCATCAGATGTCAGACAGTTAATCAGACACACGTGTTGCAGTTTGATCACACAGCCTGTGATTATCGGCCCAAAATGAAAATGCATCAGAAATCTGATAGTTTCAAGGAAATAATGTCATATTTTCATTTCATTTTTAAGGCACTATGTTGTTAAGGAGATGAACATTAAACTTAGAATCTCAATATTTTCAATACAAAACATTTATTCGATCCATGACTGAATAAACCAGCTGCTCTCAGAGGGAAACAAGGTCCCAGAACACTGTTTGAAGCTAGAGAGGTGGCAGGGTCCGCCACATGTAAACATTATAAAACTGTGTTGTCCTTAAAGGTGAGTTTTTTTTAGTTTTTTTTAGTTGGATTAAAAAAAAAAAAGTCAATGAGGATCTTTCTCCTGTGACTCAAAGTGACCCTTCAGAGACCCGAGGAGCCCAGAACCAGAACCAGAACAGAGACAGAAGCTGCTGGTCTGTCTGGCTCACTCTCAGTGTTCTCACAGTTTGTACACAAAAGCTGTTCGGGTGACAAATGTTACTCAGAGTGCAGAACACATCATGTTACTGTGACAGTGGGATCAGTTATGGATCTCTATATGAATCAATAGTGACGTTCACAGCTTCTTGTACTTGGATCACAGGTT
Organism: Diplodus sargus; assembly: GCA_903131615.1. NCBI lineage: Eukaryota > Metazoa > Chordata > Actinopteri > Spariformes > Sparidae > Diplodus > Diplodus sargus. The sequence goes on from CAEMYA010002128.1 coordinate 347,508, forward strand.
ATCAATGATAACTGATGTGAGCGGTGGTCTGTCATATTGTGACGTCACTGAGTACTACAGCTGAAGGAGTAACACAGCTGTGGCGGGTCTCTCCGTTACCTGCATGTTACCTGCACCCCTCACCTCCATCACTCCATCACACCACCTCACCTCCATCTCACCAGCAGCTCGTGAGTCACATTCCTGTGTAATGAAGGCCCTCGCGCTCCCACCGCTCTGTAACTATCACACTTCTGTCCTTTGCGGGCAAAAATCTCCAAACTGCACCGACCGACTGCTAATAACGTAAAACGACATTGAGGTCTGACCACAGCTTTGAAATAATAGTTTACATGATTAAACTTTGTTTAAAATGGCGCCCTATTTTTTCGAGTGCGGCAGAATACTGTATTTTCTCCTTCGCCATCTTGATGGTCGGTCGCACAGGCGGAAGAAACATCTTCGGCGGAGCAGAGCGGGTGTGGTTCGGACTCGTACGGGTGGTTCACCTAGCAGCTCTTTTCCTATTTTCAGCCCAGAGAAAGGAGAACATTTCCCCGACAGGAACCACGGAGGAGCCGCTCGACTCTGGTAACGACCATATGTTCGATACATGTGTTATACAGCGGATGTAAAGCGCGTCAGTGTGTGCTCGACCAAAGAAAATCATCTTTGGACGGGGAGGGGGCTCCGGAGGGGTTTTCTGATCGGGCTGGCAGCACAGCAGGTTTTGTACGGTGGCGCTTGGATCTACTTTTCATACGTCCTGGTCGGCTAAGCTAATCGAACAAGAATTAAACATTTGGAGGGCTCGCTTGGAAGTCACAAAGCCAACAATGAATTGATTTGTAACGGTGCCTACTTCTAGCACCGGACAAGTCTTACGACAAGTCTTGACGGCTTAGACTTAGTGAGTGAAGCCCCAAACAGTGTTTGTTTATGTTAGCTAGTTAGCTAACTAGCGGAGAGGTTAGCTTGGCACGTTAGGTTAGCTTAGCGAGCTCCCAAGGTAAGCTAGCCAACCTGTTAGCTAGCAGGGGTGGCTAATGCACGCTAGCGCCCCGGTCGTAAATCGTTATGTCTTTAAAATGTGTTTGTTGAGTGATGTACTGTTTTCTCCGTTTCCTCTTAGCTTTCATTAGGCAGCCTGTTACGCTCGTAGTTAGACCCACCATGAGAGGAGGAGTCATGGAAGTGATTGCGGGGCGGAGGGGGTAGTTTCTCTCATTGGAAACCCAAGCTGCGAGGTCGGAACTTGGCCGTGGTGGGGGGAGGGGGAGAAATATGCCTTTGATGTTATTTGCCGCTGAATGGTGAATTGTGTTCATGCTGGCCTGGAAATACCCACCGCTTTGCTCTCTGGGCTGGAGGTGGAGGCTCGGCATTTCCCCTCGTAGCTACGTTAGCAGTGTGAATCGGAGGGTTCTGGCTCAGGTAGCCTAGAAGACGGCGCTTTGATTATCGAGATCACGGAGGGAGAAATGCAGGAACATCACGATTAGCTTTAACAAACAGGAACTCAAGGTTGAGTGCGAGGCTGATTTTTTCCTGTGGACTTTTTCTCTCCCCTCTTTTTTCACAGACATATCTGCTGTGCGGGCTGAGGGCAGGCAAGAACAATGGCGACACAGTGTGAGTATGAAAAAACTTTACCAACACGACCAGACATCAGTTGTTTTATTACGTTCACATGTGAGAGTTTCTCTGTAAATAAATACACACATTGCCAGAAGCCTGGAGGCACTGTGTAAATGGAAGAAGGGGATCTAGGTGAGCACATGTTACGGGATCCTGAGTGATTGTAATTCGTCTTTTGTTACATCAAAGTTCCCCCCCCTCAAAACGTGTCTGTGAGAGGAAATCAGATGTTTACAGGATTCAGTTCATGATCATTACATGATGGTAGAGGAACAGGCACTTTGCTTTGAGGGCCATTTGTCTCTGTTTGCTTCAACAGGATTAGTTATTTTGCTCCTCTTTATTTTCTTGTTAATTTACTTAAGTCCTTCATCTCCTTTCTGCATTAAGTCAAGATTATGAGTGTTGCAGTGTTACGAATGACATTGCTAAAACTTTCAAGCTTACAGTGAGAAAGTAAAGAGGGCATTTTTCCTAAAATCCTATTTTTTCTTTTGTGTAGCTGATTTAATGGAGTTGGACATGGCGATGGGGGACAGTAAGGCTGCAGTGAGCCAGTGGCAGCAGCAGTCCTACCTGGATTCAGGCATTCAGTCTGGAGTCACCACCACAGCACCATCTCTGAGTGGCAAGGGAAACCCTGATGCTGAAGAGGATGATCCGACTCTCTACGACTGGGAGTTCAACCAGCCATTCACTCCGGAGGCCCCAGGTACATGACATATTGGTATTTTATCACGCTACTTTGGCAAATATCTGTGCTCTTGTGATCAACATATCTCACACTTTCAGATATCGAGGGATATGCCATGACCCGGGCCCAGCGTGTGCGTGCTGCCATGTTCCCAGAGACCTTGGAGGAAGGCATCCAGATCCCACCAACTCAGCTGGATGCTGCCCACCCAACAGCAGTGCAGCGCCTGGCAGAGCCCTCTCAGATGCTGAAGCATGCTGTGGTCAACCTCATTAACTACCAAGATGATGCTGAGCTGGCCACTCGTGCAATCCCCGAGCTTACCAAACTGCTCAACGATGAGGACCAAGTATGTTTAGTGTGAATTCTCTTATGAATGTGCTCAAATGGCAATGCTGAGATACATAGCCATGCAGTTTACATCCCTTCTTGAATCATTCGCCCCCTAACCAAGTGTCTCTGTCCTAGGTTGTTGTGAATAAAGCAGCTGTAATGGTGCACCAGTTGTCGAAGAAGGAGGCATCGCGCCACGCCCTGATGCGCTCCCCACAAATGGTTTCGGCCGTTGTTCGCGCCATGCAGAACACCGGTGATGTGGAGACCGCTCGCTGCTCTGCTGGAACCCTGCACAACCTTTCCCACCATCGTGAGGGACTCCTTGCAATTTTCAAGTCTGGAGGCATCCCTGCCCTGGTCAAGATGTTGGGGTAGGTCACCGGAAGACTTGTAGTGCTCGTCACTGCTTATGTGAGATGGTCACTGTCCACACATCCAAGTTTAACTAAATCTGGAGACAAGACTGCAGAGAGTTTGTCTCGGAGTGTTTTTGGAATTTGATAGGGAGACGTTATAATTTTCATTGCAGCTCAAATTTGTGTTGGTGTACAATACTGCACGGTATCACTGAATCATAGCTCATAATGGAGCCTTTAATGTCATTTTATGGGCTTTGACTATTGATTACGTCCAATTTGCCGCTAATTGGCAAGACATGTTGGCAACATTCTTTTAATCACAGAGGCCTAGACAACAATGGCATGAATGAACTAAAGTACGATCCCATTTGTTGGTTTCAGAGCACATGAATTATGTATTAATTGACTGCATTGAAAAAATGTACATGAAGTACATGGTCTGGAGTTCAGGGCCCTTTATCACATACACTGACTGCAGTGTGTGTTGTCACTCCAACGTAAAATGGCCATACACTGCCAGGAAGCAGAACAGATCTGGAGTTCAGAATTTTAAAGGACGGATACAACTCTGTCTCACCACAGCCATTTAAATCTGTGTAAACTAAATGTCCACCACAATGAGTTATGAAGAAGTGACTAAGTCAGATTGGCTGGGGAATCTGAGTCAACTGCAAATAAAGACAAACAGTGGTTATGTCAAAACTTTAGCCTGATTAGTCACTTTCACCTGCACAGAGAAAGTATTTGACAAACAATGTTAAATAAAACTGACTCATCACTGTGTCATAGGGCTTCTCTTATTAGTGCCTTTATTCTCAATAACCAAATGTGACAAATGCCATCTATCAAAATGTCTTCCTTCCCTGCTCTACGCTTTGTTTTCTCCATGAAAAGCCAAAGCACAGAAGCAAAAACAGTTAACTGGCTGGCAGGTTGTGACCTGTTGGTGTTCAGGTGTGTGGTTGTGTTTGCACCTGGAGTCACATTACCACACTTCAAACGCTGGTGCAACATCTAACCAACCCAGAGAAAAACGGTAGTCTCTTTTTAGTGTAGTGAGTGTTTACATTATAAGTTACGTCAGTTTCAGTAGTTGATGATTGAGTTTCTTTGGTCTTACAATATGTGTCCACACGTGCCTTAATATACCAACATATAACCAATAGTCAACATATTGACAGAGTAGCTCACACTGTCCTCTGCTGCTGCTAAAGTGGCAGCGGTGATTAGTGTACAGTGGTTCTGAGCAGCATGTCGGATCAAGTCATCCTTTGTGAATTGCTTCCCTGTGCTAGTGTGTAGTCGCCAAGTTTGATTGTTGGTCTAAAGCATCCTCTGAAACTTTGCATCAATTCCTGTTGTTTTTCTGCTACTGTGCCTCCAACTCTAATTTAAAAGAACAACAAGATAAAATAGGCTTTTTATCATTTTATCCTTCAATGGCAACCTGCTGCACTGATTATCAAACATGAGGCAGATGCACTGTGTGACTTCATGATACTGATCAGGTCTCACCATTAGAGTTGCAAAGATGAATTGATTAGTTGTCAGCTATGAAATGCTATTAATCAATTTTTAGGATTTCTTGTGGACAAAAAACATTTAAGGATATCATTTTGGGTTTTTGGAAACCCTGGTCTACATTTTTAAACAATTTTCGGCCATTTTCCAGACCAAACAACAAATTGATTCATCGTGAAAATAATTGACTTTAGAATAATCTTTCCGTGTAGCCCTACTTGTTGGTATGCCCATTGAAGGAACACCTTTTCCAGGAGAATAACATGTATTTGTATGTGAAATGCCCGCTGTTAAAAGTGCTTTTGTCTGAATGTTGTCTGCTAATGTTTTGTTTGTGTAATGTCCAGCTCTCCAGTAGACAGTGTGTTGTTCTACGCCATCACCACGCTCCACAACCTGCTGCTGCATCAGGAAGGGGCAAAGATGGCCGTGCGCCTGGCTGGAGGACTGCAGAAGATGGTGGCCCTGTTGTCTAATACCAACGTCAAGTTCCTGGCAATCACTACTGACTGCCTGCAGATCCTGGCATACGGCAACCAGGAAAGCAAGGTAATGGACCAACACCTCACTTATGCATGAGTTTACATCAGTTTGGTCATGAAATCCCTCAGATGTCTGGCAGCAGTTAGTAGTATGCCTAAATGTAAACCTGTCTGTTTTTCATGTAGCTGATCATTCTGGCCAGCGGTGGCCCCCAGGCCCTGGTCAACATCATGAGGACCTTCACATATGAGAAGCTGCTGTGGACCACAAGTAGAGTGCTCAAGGTGCTCTCTGTGTGCTCAAGCAACAAACCTGCCATCGTAGAGGCTGGTACGTACACAAACACAATGGAAAGATGATACAGTAAGACAGTATTAGTCGTAGAACAGTAAAGGGGAAAAGCAAACAAATGTTCTCGTCTCACTCATTGAAGTTCAGTCAAAGGCATGATGTGAGGACATTTTGTTTGTGGTGGTCAGCGACTGAGGGGAGAGTGTCTGATGTTATGAATTTTGCCCGTGTGTGTAGGAGGCATGCAGGCCTTGGGGCTTCACCTGACAGACCCCAGCCAGCGTCTGGTCCAGAACTGCCTCTGGACTCTGAGGAATCTTTCAGATGCCGCCACCAAACAGGTACAACTCCTCAGTCTCAGAATATTGACTCCAGGTTCAATATTAAAGTGTTGCTCAGTAGTCGGTGTGTTCATAGATTAAAATAGAATACCAATATATAGGACACTTATTTTTCAGTTATATGAAGGGATTTTTCTTCTTTCTCATTATGACAACTGCATACATGAAACCTGCAGGAGCCTCATTGTTTGGACAGTATAAATCTTCTCCTCTCTGCTCTTCTGTTTTCTCTTGCCCTGTCCTCTGCTCTCTCCAGGAGGGAATGGAAGGTCTCCTGGGGACCCTGGTCCAGCTGCTGGGCAGTGATGACATCAATGTAGTGACATGTGCTGCTGGTATCCTCTCAAACCTGACCTGCAACAACTATAGTAACAAACTCATGGTCTGCCAGGTATGTACAACACGCACCGCTGTTTTGGAATATATGTAAGAAAACACATGACATTATCACTCTTTGAACTTCGCCATGTATCTCCATTAAACATATACTAGTATTATATACTTACGTTCCTCGTGTAGTTTTATTCATTCCACTGATTGATCTCTTCACCGATTAGGTCGGAGGCATTGAGGCTCTGGTGCGAACGGTGCTTAGAGCTGGCGACAGAGAGGACATCACAGAGCCAGCAGTCTGTGCTCTGCGTCACCTGACCTCCCGCCACCAGGATGCTGAGATGGCCCAGAATGCTGTGCGCCTTCATTACGGCCTGCCAGTGGTGGTCAAACTACTGCACCCTCCGTCCCACTGGCCACTAATCAAGGTTTTTAGCAGCACCTCTCTCCCAGTATCATTTTGATCAACCTTGCATGGCATATGTGATTAACAGGATTTAATCTAAAATATATTGAATTCCCCCCTATCTAGGCCACAGTTGGTCTGATCCGCAACCTGGCTCTTTGCCCAGCCAATCATAGCGCTCTGCGGGAGCAGGGAGCCATCCCCCGACTGGTGCAACTGCTGGTCAGGGCTCACCAGGACACCCAGAGGCGCACCAGCATGGGAGGCAACCAGCAGCAGTTTGTGGTGTGTAACTATGCCTACAACCACCCGAGGTTTATTTATCTGAACATTAAAGGTTTTTGTGTATTTGATTTCAACTGTGATTTTCCACATCCAGGAGGGTGTGCGTATGGAGGAAATTGTGGAAGGCTGCACAGGAGCTCTGCACATCCTGGCCCGGGATGTCCACAACAGAATTGTAATCAGAGGGCTTAACACCATTCCACTCTTTGTCCAGGTAAAATAAACTCTCAGTCTTACTGTAAAGACAAACATTAACACATTAGCTGCATGAAAGTGTACTTGTCCACATCTGACCTTTCTCTCTTCACTACCCCCAGTTGCTGTATTCTCCAGTGGAGAATATCCAGCGTGTGGCAGCAGGTGTGCTGTGTGAACTGGCTCAGGACAAGGAAGCTGCAGAGGCAATCGAAGCTGAAGGAGCCACTGCACCGCTCACTGAGCTGCTGCATTCCCGTAATGAAGGCGTTGGTGAGTATACGTGCCGAAAGAGATATGTTTAAGGGCACACATTGTATTCATGTGTTTGTCTATAGTGAAACTGCTTGTGTACTCTGTTTATGTGACGTGTGTTTCTGTGCATTGTCTCCTGTAGCAACCTATGCTGCAGCCGTCCTGTTCCGCATGTCTGAGGACAAACCTCAGGACTACAAGAAACGTCTGTCAGTGGAGCTGACCAGCTCTTTGTTCAGAACTGAGCCTATGGCCTGGAACGAGGTACACACGCACCTCACAACACAACATTTCTCACAAATGTCTTGTTGACAGCGGTGACAGTGAAATCATTCACTGGAATCAAACATGTCAATATATCCAAAACGTTTTACGACATTGATGTAAACTGCAACTTGATATTATTAATGGGATGCCAGTATTTTTGTAGTGTATATACTGTATACAGAGTCCTCCAAGTAGCCTGGCTTTGCTCATCGCAGTGTTTCCTTTGACAGACTGGAGACCTGGGACTGGATATGGGAGCTCAGGGAGACCCGCTGGCTTACAGGCAGGATGGTGAGTGCCTGTTTTTATCGCTAATGAAATCCCTTCTCCGTTTCCCACCTCTTATTTCATTTTCTTCTGATTTATGGATGCAATCTTTCTAAGCATCTGATGTTATGGTTTCTATTTATTGATAAAAAAGAAATTGTAGCTGTTGAATGTTGTGCAACAAAGTGGTTGTACTTGTGCACAGAGGCTTTTGTCTCTTCAGTTGAATTATTAATAAAAATCCAAATATCTCTCATCGGTATCAAAGTAGAATATGAAACAGTTTCATCATATCAACCCGCTGGTTCCGTTTTATTCAGGCAGTCAGCCTGTGTTTGTCCAGATTAAACACAGTCTAACCTAGACTTTTACCAATTCACCTTTCAGATGGAGCTTACCGGGCCTACCCAGCAGCCTACGGCCAGGACTCCCTTTTGGACCCGATGATGGAGGGAGCAGACTACCATACTGACACTCTGCCGGACTTGGGCCACCACACTGATCCATTGCCAGACCTTGGCCACACCCAAGACCTGATGGACAGCAACCAGCTGGCCTGGTTTGACACCGACCTGTAGGATTGGTAAGTCACACTCCCACAGTAAAGGCAATATTGATGCGCCAATAGCAAATTGTTGATTTATTGATTGATTGTCTGATTGTTTTTTTCCTGTTGCAGTTGTATTCTGATCGAACCTGCATTGTGATTGGCCTGTATTGTTTGAATGAGCATTATGATTGGCCTGAAGAGTTGTTGAAGGTAAAGAGGAACAAGGGGTCTTGGAAAGTGCCTGACACAAGAAAAACAAAGAAGATGGTTGCCACGGGAATGTTAAAGCAAGTCGAAGTGTGTGTGGGGGCGGGGGTGGGGGGGTAAAAGTCTCAGAGATGTGGAATCACACAATGGAGGTCTTGGAGCAGGTTACCTAAATGGATGAGTGCACATGAGGTGGATCTTAAAAGTTTGAAACACATATGTTTTAGCCTTGCCTGTATTCTATCAGTTTTTGTTTCTATTTTTCTTATTCTATTTTTTTATTTCTTTTTGTATTACTCATTCTCTGTTATGGTACTGACCCAGCTTGCCTTCGCACTAGCCATCTTCATTTTCACTTCAATGCTAATCATTTGTAATTTTTTTTTTTTTAAATACGTATATTACATGTAGTGTTAAGTTATAGTGATATTATACAATGTTCCTTTGGTTTATGGCCGAATGTGTAGAACACTAATAATCAGTTGAATTGTACTCTGACTTAAAGTGTAACATTGTGTAGTTTTTTTTATAATCTCAAAAATGGAGAATTATGCATTCTTAATATGTGCTTGTTGAAGCATAAAATATGTCGGTGTCACAAATGTTCTAAAGAGGGATGTGGGTGAAATTGAGGGAGGGCCGGGGAAAATCTAGAGACAAGTGTTTTATATACAGTATCACTGGTAGGTTAACAACTATTTTGTATGCTATCATTGGATGTCTGATAGAAAAGTCTTTAACTCTATCATTGGTGGTCTAATAAAACCCAGTTTTATGTGCTAGGCTATCAAGGGTAGCTAGGTTGATGAACCAGTTGTAGTCCTGCTGTGCTTATTTTGGAGACGAGGTTGTGACACGGCTGAACAATAAAATGGCATTTTATTTCATTTGGCGTCCGTCCTGTGTCTTCTGTGCTTCCATGTGATGTTTTCTACAGAACATAAGGTGAAATGTATAATATAATAAACGCTGTCACAGTTGTGCCATGAATTCATACGTCAGCATATTGCTGCCACCTCGGAAGAAAAATAATGTTAACTGACAAGACGACGCTTCCTATCACAAACTGTTCTTGATTTGGAGGTATAATATATATGTTGTTGTGACATAAACATACCACGTTCTTACAAATTTGAAAGCCAGAATCCTCAGCGCTTCATTGGTGACAGTTGAGAGACGAAATATCAGAGCTGTGCTACATGTTCATTTAAAATGAAGCAGATTTGGAGAGAGCACAGAGTAAAAACCTGAGCTGAAGATGAATTAAAATATGGACGTGACCTTCTACATAAAAATATTACTGAAATAGTTTGCTGCTCTCTTATTGGCCGGGGGGTAATGGATAAAGGGTTAGGGTCAAAGCCCACAATGTGAATGTGACGCCTAAAGAGAAACTCATAACTGCCTCCAGTCACATCACACACTGTTCTAGTTGTGAAGTGTACAGCATTGTAAGTCAGCAGAAAAGCTTAACACTGCTGCATCACTGAGGTCAAGGTTCCTGCAGATTCTCCTGCTGTTGTGTGCTTCAGAAACATTGAAGCAGGACCTGACAGACACATGTAACTCGTTCAACGGATGGAAACATTGCTTTAAAAAGAAAAGAACTTCACAGGCTCATCTGCAGCGCACATCCAGAGCTGTTCTGTCCTCAAAGGGAGCTTTCACATCGTTTTTTAGTTGAATTAACTTAAATAGAGAAGCAAATCAAAATCTTGAGCGAGAGTCAGTGCTCTGAAGAGTGAAGGCCACAAAGACTTTCTGAATCAGAAGCCTGGCGCTTTTTATCATGAGAGCGAAAACAGGAGACACAGCTTCACTCTCAAACAAGAGAGCTGTATGTAAACGGCTGTTTATAAATGTGAATACGACCCGTGTTGTACTGTAAGCAGCTCTGCTCCAGCGGACCTCACATGTGCACCACGTCAACACAGTTCATCCCCATATTTATCATTTATTCAACAACACACTGCTGTCTATTTATATTTCTTACTTTCTTTTTGAATTGTTTTTTACAGTCTTTCTGTCCTTTTGGCTGCTGGGATGAAGACATTTCCCCGTTTGCAGGACAAATAAAGGAAATTCTGATTCTGAACATGAGTCAATCCTCTCAGGTTGCCAGTTCTGTTAACAGTGACTTGTGTTTATAACGATAATATTTGAGTTTTTATGTTTTTAGATTGACAGTGAAAATGGAAGATGAGCTCCTCTAGCAGAACAAGAGAAAAGTCCTCCATGTGGACTCTGATTGGACGACGGCAGCGAGAAACACAAAACAAAGACACATCCCACATGTTGTAGAATGAAGACAGCACACCTGCAGTGTAAAGCTCATTTATGTAATTGCACTGAAAATGATGTTGCTTAAAGGTGCACATGAGTTATTTTTTCATGTTGTCAGCTAACATTCTTGTATATTGCACCGTATTGCACGGAGTCACTCTGGGCCTTAAATTAAATGACTATTCACAGAAACAGGAGATTTTCTGTTGACATAGTTGAAAGCCTGCGACGAGGGCTGATGGAAAAACCGGCACCGCTGCACCAGAGTAACAACTGAAGCTCCCCGTCTGCTCAGCAGGGGGCAGCACACTCCACACACTCACTGCTGATGGAGCTGCTGGGCCCATCAGGAGGAAGCATGTGTGCGCTGAGGCCTCTGAAGTCATGAGGATCAGAGGAGAGGTAACACGCCCTTCATCTGTGAGAACTGGACTTTATCAGAGTGTCTGGACTCTGGTTGGGTCAGACTTCCCTCAGTCTCCTGTGAATTATCCAGTTGATCAGTAACTCATGATGTGAGCTAAGTGTGGGTTTGTTTCAGGGCTTTTTGCACTAACTGGAAGAAAAACAACAAAAAACCCCCAATAATTTCTTTTGACATTTTATTAAAAACATGAAGTGCTCAGAAAGCTGGTATATTCGGTACCAAGCATGTTCACAGCCAGACACAGAGAGCATCATGGGTAAATGCGGGTACAGAGTAAGTGATGTAACTGCTGTGTGGGCTGCTGAAATAAGGAGCAGCGCCGGCTCTTGTGTAGACGGAGACGGGGAGCGAGGCCTCGGCGCACACAGGCATCCTCCTGATGGGCTTAGCAGCTCCATCAGCAGTGAGTCTTTGGTGTGTGCTGCCCCCTGCTGAGCTCCCAGCCCAAGCTTGAAGGAGGAGAGGCTCCTCACAGTCCCAGCTGAAGCTCCTCTCTGTGGAGCGATGCTGCTGCTGCTGCTGCTCCGCTCTGAGCGGCACACTGGACAGAGGAGAAGCTCTGGAGGCCCGAGCAGAGGGACCGTCTCTCTCCAGGAGGGACTCGATGGAGAAGGGACTGCTGAACTTCACCTCACACCTGATCTGAACAGCTCTGCAGGCCGCAGCGTCAGGAGAGCGGAGAGACGAGCGGCGCTCTGATGCTCTGCTCGGGTTCTCCGTTTCCACTTTGGAGGCCAACTCGGGGAAGAGCCGCAGGATTCCCTTGAAGTGACGACGCACCATCTTGGCCGTGATGTGACTGGGCTCCAGCTTCCAGTAGTTTCTCTTGCTGTACAGCGAGTGTGGAACCACTGGAACCTGACAGACACAGCACAGGGTGTTCAGAGACAGAGGTGCAGCTGTGCCTTTAACACAATTCCAGAAGCAGAAAGGTGAAAAGGTGTGGACTGAAAACTTACCTTGACAAAACATCTGTTGGCTGACAAACAGACTCTGATGTTGTTCTCGATAGATTTTCTGTCCTCACAAATGAGCGGTGCCAGTTTGTCCATCAGCTAGAAAACAGCAGGATGAAATTAGAGCCTCTAAAAATCACTCTGCGTGTCTTAAAGAAGGTGGTTGCAAAAAGTTCTCGACTCCTTCTTACCTGAGTAAAAGTGAGCATCTTGCCCGGAGCTTCTTGGAGGACAACGGCGACATTAGCCAGGTAGGTGGTGCTCTTCCTGAACAGATGCTGCTGAGAGCTGCTGGCTGGAGCGCAGAGAGGCAGCTGAGCTCCACACTTCTCCTTCCTGTCCTGCATCTCGTCGTTCTCTTGATGAACCAGACAGAGCGATGTGAGCACAACCTCACGGAGGGCCGATGTGGACCTGTAGTGCTCAGCTGTGGGTAGAAGTCCTGTTGGGACAATAGGAGGACATCAGGGGCTGTGCACTGCAGCTTAATGAGGACCTTTTGAGGAGCAGATGAGCCGTTACTGCTGGAGGTGGAGCCGGCGGTCACAGTTCATCAGCATGTCCGTGTGAATCTTCTGACTTGTTTAGATTAGAGGAAGCACCTCTGCAATTAAATATTAAGTGAAAAGATGGTATGAATGTTGTTTGTCGATGTGTTTTGTGTTCAGGGCACTCAGTCTGATTTCACTGTCAGTCCGTACAGGAAGGTGGTAAACAAAACATTCTCATTTAATAAAGTTTTAAATGTTACTGTATGTGACATTAAGGTACAGTCATGTGACATATTTCTTTTTACCCTGACCTCGTAGTCAAACTTCGATCATGTATTTTCTTTGTTTGATTCCCATTCTGTCTTCTCTGACACGTACATCTTGATGTGGAATTTGTTCAGCGTGAATAAATGCTCTCTCTTACAGGTTGGTAAAACTGTTTGAATATCTAAAGATCCTGACTCTGCCTTTAAAGGTGTAATATGAAATGCTTTTAGCTGAATTAACAGCAGCTACAGTAAGCGACGTGCTGCACGCTAGTTGCTTTGATTTCAAAAGGTGCTCAATTCTTACATACTGCACCTTTAAAGCAAGCCGAGGAGATGCTGAGGTGACAAGTCAGCAGTCAGATGGACATGAATATTATTTTTAAACTAACCTGAACGCAATTCACAGTACATGAAACGTTGCGGCGGCTGTAAGAGAGTTTGAATGTACGACACGTGGCTTCCTGTGACAGAGCAGTCAACACGCCATCTGGAACACAGGTGGGTCTTTTATTATTAGTGTCACACGAGTTGAGATGACTGGAGGCACCGGCAGGATTTGGGGAATTCTCCATTAAATATTGGCACCTTACAAAGCCTTATGTTCAGAGTCAGGATCAGAATTGAGTATTTTGTTATGGGGGTGTTCACACATAAGTTATTGCCTTAGCACATTGTTGAAAACCATTCAACATATTACAGGAAAATATAAAATGAAGACAAAGTTAGAATATTGTGCAGGAATGTGCAGAAATATGTTCAGTATTAGCTATAATTTACAAACAGTTTTTGATTTATCAAACATTTTTTACTTTCTCTTATATTTTGTGCGAAGGTGATTTAAGGAATGCATAATAAATATTTAAGCTGAAAGGCAAATCAACCCCTCTCACAGACAAAGAGCTCTGATGAACGAGGTGATCATCGCTGGAATGTGACGCTTTAAATGGGCGATTACAATAAACACAAAGCTTCCGCTGGACTGTAACTCGAGTCATTTCACTAACACACCACAGACAGCAGATCAGTTTGTAAAAACTCTGCAGGCCTCAGTGGAACCTTGACCACCTATGGTTATCATTGCAATTACCCCAAACTCTGACACCTTATGAAACAGAACTCAGAGCAGCTGAGCGGCTCAGCTCCAATCACACACAAGTGAAATCAGCTGGTTAATGTCTGGTCCTGCAGACTCTCAGCCCGCCACCAGAGTCCACTTCAAAACTGTTTTTTTGCATAAAGCATTGAGTCCAGGTAATGTGTTGACGCATGCGAACGAGGATCACTGGTGTAAATGACCTCGGTCATTATGTGGGACAGTGGGCCTGACTTTAGAGAGTGATGATGTGCAAACTGCAGGAATGTGATTGGATTGCTCAGTGGAATGTGTGTATTATGTAGATTATCAGAGCAGAGGCTGACAAACAACTGCATCCAGTCTCCTATGGCGGCTCGAGAGACCGTGCTGAGGGAAGTTTAGGATGGAGCCTCGTGTTTGAAATGGTCTTGGTGTCACAGCTGCAGATTGTTGAGAATCAGCTGAAGTTGGTCTGCTGCTCCACCCTGAGCGCAGCGTCAGTGGGAGTACTGACTGACATGGGCCGACACACTTGAGTGTGAGTTCACCTTTAAGATTATTTGATGAAATGTATTCTGAAGCTGATCATGTTAAAATGTAGACTTGGAGAGTTTATTAGCTAAGGCTGTGAACACAATTTTTGTATTTGTAACGTATACACAGCTCTGAGAGTCCTTCTAGTAGATATGTTGTGCTTCCATTGTCTTATTTAACAGAATTTAGCTTCTTCTAAGAGGCAGATCACTCTCAGAACTGAATTTTTTGGAAATGGACTGTTGCTGTGCCCGCTGGCTCCACCTCCAGCAGTAACGGCTCATCTGCTCCTACAAAAGGTCCTCATTAAGCTGCAGTGCACAGCCCCTGATGTCCTCCTATTGTCCCAACAGGACTTCTACCCACAGCTGAGCACTACAGGTCCACATCGGCCCTCCGTGAGGTTGTGCTCACATCGCTCTGTCTGGTTCTCCAAGAGAACGACGAGATGCAGGACAGGAAGGAGAAGTGTGGAGCTCAGCTGCCTCTCTGCGCTCCAGCCAGCAGCTCTCAGCAGCATCTGTTCAGGAAGAGCACCACCTACCTGGCTAAGGTCGCCGTCGTCCTCCAAGAAGCTCCGGGCAAGATGCTCACTTTTACTCAGGTAAGAAGGAGTCGAGAACTTTTTGCAACCACCTTCTTTAAGACGCGCAGTGTGATTTTTCGAGGCTCTAAATTCATCTGGCTGTTTTCTAGCTGATGGACAAACTGGCACCGCTCATTTGTGAGGACAGAAAATCTATCGAGAACAACATCAGAGTCTGTTTGTCAGCCAACAGATGTTTTGTCAAGGTAAGTTTTCAGTCCACA
>CAEMYA010002128.1:368164-378318 GCA_903131615.1 Diplodus sargus
TGCGCAGAGGATCCTCACTGTATCTGCCGTGAAGGCCCGCGTCGCTCTGGGTGTCACAGATTTCCTGACCTTACTCTGTGCGTTTTTAATGCGTCACTAATCGATTCATAAATTGATCTTCCTCTTCCAAGCTGCAGTTATGAACTTCTTCTCTCCTTCCGACTAAGAGTTGTGTTCAGGGTCAATAATATGAGCACATGCAGAGTGATGTTTGAACGTCCCGGTGCTGCTGTTTTGATGACCTGTACGAGTAATAAAGTTTCCATTCCACCACGATTCACCTGATCGACTTTGGCCCTCGCCTCCCAGCACGGATCTATTGTTAAAGCGCGTGTGTGTGTGTGCGCATGTGTGTGTTTCAGGCTAATCCTCAACAGTTGCTCTGGAGCTTGTTTACATGTAGGCCAGGAGACTTCATGGGAGCCGCTGCACTGAGCACAAATGCACTAATATTAGCCCTCAAACTTCCATTTCCTCCCACGTGGCAGTGGAGTCTCAGGAGGAATGTTGTTGTTACTTAATGTCTCGTGCTTTGTGGAATCTGAGCAGATACGCAAAGAGCTAATCATTTAGCTGCCCGTAAAAAAAAAAAAAAGAAAGAAAAGAGGCAGGATGGTAAATTATACAAAGTAAATAAACATAAAATCAAAATACTTGAATGAATATGTATGTTACAATATGAAAAATAAATGTACATAATTTAAGTTTAAACCATAAACCAGTGTTGGAAAGCAAATATTTAATTTCTGTACTGAAGCACAGTTTTAAGGAACTTAGTAGTATTAGTATTTACATTTTCTGCTACTTTATACTTCTTCTGCATTACATTATGGAGGCAAATAATATACTTTTTACAGCGCTTTTTTCCTCTTAACTTTAATTAGTTGCTTGGCAGACTTGGTTCAATAATACAAAATATTACCGACAAATGAATTATGATTTAGTTTCCCAAGTTCACGATCTTTATTCGTCACACTTGACATTCGTGTGAGCAAAAGATTGTTTTTCCACAGCAACAATGTTCAACAGACAGGACCCACAAAGTCCCTGAAAGAAAGAATAACCCAGCAGATTAAATATTAAAGTGATGAAAACATTATTGCATCAATCATTTATTCTTCACTTAAAGGTGCAATGTGTAAGAAATTTAGTTAAAAGCATAAAAAAAAAAGCTACAATGATCAACAGAATGTGAAGAAGTAACTCTACTGATGTAGAGATATCCACTGAGGTTAGCATGCTAACCAGCTAGCCCGGCCTCTGCTGGCCCAGAGCTCCTGTGCTGGTGATGTGAACACCAGTGCTGTGTTCCAATATCCATACTTCCATGAGTACACTTAAACGTAGTGCACTGTCCAAACTTACTAAGTACGCAGATTTCAGCCGGTGAGTGTTGTTTCAAATTTAATACTCCGTGGTGCACTTACCGGAAATTACGATCGCAACAGCCGCCGCGGCTCGTTACCCGCCAAACACATCCCGCTTTAAACGGTGAACAAAAAGACAGCTATGGCTTTACGTTTTAACAATTACAATCCTACAATCCTGCAATATGGCTCAGCTGCAGGCGCTGTTGTCACGGTAGCTATTTAAAAAAAAAAATCCGAGCTGAGCGCCTCTGCCTGGCTCCACTTCTTCCGCTACGTAGACAAGATGGCGACCGTTGAGTGCGTATAGTGTACATCAATGCACACTCAACGTGTTTGCCGTTATGAGGGCGACATCCGGGTCCTTTAAGTACACTTCTTTTCGCCGCGATCGCGATCGGAACACCCTACGTACTCAAACTAAGTACAGTAAGTACGGTAAGTATGGATGTTGGAACACGGCACAACACTTCCCGAGCTCACAGTCCAGACTGCTAGCTGCACGGCTAACTCAGCTAACAGTGGCTACAGTTAGCAGCGGTTAGTGATTACTCTAGTGAAATGCTGCTGCCTGCTGGCTTTTTGTATGACATGAATATGAAGCCCACTCTTATGTGATGCATGGCTGCTTTCTGTCCCTGTTTGTTTTATGTGTGCTGCATGTCTGCAGTTACCTTCAGTAACAGACTAATGTAACTATATTCAGTTGCATGTACTTGTGTAAATGGACAATTTTACGTGTAACAGTATTTTCTATACAATACAAGCTCTGAGTACCTCAGTCCTCCACCTCTGATGCCTGAAGCCCCCTGACATGGAGATAGATTATTAAATGTCCAGCTCATCATGTGACAGTCAACTCCTGTCAGCAGGTCTACATAAGTCTACTGGAGGTGTACTGAAGTCTACTGGAGGTCTACTGAAGGTCTACTGTATGTGTGGCAGCTCAACACGGACTGACGTCAGAGGATAAACACGCACCACGTCCACATCCGCTCACAACAACAAACAACAATCGCGGCAGTCACGTCTCGCTCGTCCCGGTCCCGCCCGGCTCCGCCCACAGCTGCTGCTGTCATCCTCAAATTACCGTATCATCGTTACAGCCGCCGTGCTGCGTTCACGTGCAGCCCGCAGTGTAGGCACACTCTGTACATGTTTACGTCTGCTGTTGTTGTTGTTGTTGTTGCTGTGGCTGCTGTCTTATTTGGACGCTACTTTACTCGTAGTTGTAGTTGTTGTAATAAAGAGAGTGATGCGAATATACAGTCCGTGAATCAATAGATAAATACATACATTTAAAGAACTAAACCCTTTATAATGTTTATTATCTTATTATCTCTGGCGCATCAACACAACATCACAAAATTCCCTATTTTCCAGTGTGGAAATGTAATGAAGTATTTACACTCAAGTGTTTAAAGACTTATCAAAACTTACCACATGAAGTCTGCTTTCAGTGGGAAATATTGTGCTTTTTACTCCATCACGTTTTCCTGACAGCTTTAGTTACTGCTTATAAGAATTTTTACACAACATACAATATGTGTCACAAATGACAATATGTATAAGTGTAAATTGTTAGAAATGAACAAAATCATGTGAGATCAGCAATAAGTACACTGTGCTTAAAATGAATTTATGTATGTTTGCATTTTGAATACAGCACATTTACTGGTAATGATATTTATTCATATATTTCAGTATCGTGTTACTTCTTCTCAAATAATACATTAACAATTCCTCCACCACTGTCTTTTTCCTGCTCAGCTTAATTCGAGGTCCAATCTCAGAGGAAATATTTACAACAGCACCTGAAGGCAGCATTACACACAATGAATCAGCCCTTGTTGTGCTAACTCTGAACTGTGCTTTTGAGTCGACCTAAAACTGGGAGAAGTTCACTTATTTGGTATCTAGTCATGGGGATCGTTCCAGTCAAGAGAAACGTGGTCTTTAAATGCCGAATGATATTCAGGCTGTGTGTGTGATGTGCAGTAGCCTTGCTATCACAGTTCATAACTGTTATCAACAGTCCTATTACCTGTCCTGTCCTGAGGGGATGTGAGAGTGACCTTTGATTTACAACAGTGATTTGTGTGTTGTGGGTTGATATCACTGCTTGTCTTTGGAGAACATGCTGTTTCTGTATTAGGTTAATAAGCAATAATTAACAGCCGTTCAATCTGGGTCACCAGCTAATTCTTCACTCACCATTAACAACAACTCCGGCAGTAAAGCAGGTTAAAAAGAAATTCACAGTGTACCAATTTTGTGTCCAACTTTTCTAAAACAACCTGTCAATCATTGGCACAGTGTGCTCCGGACGGCGCTGAGTTAATCAACGGTACGATCGCTCGGCTGTGAAAAAATCTGTAACGTTGCGGACAGGCGCTCAGACAAACATCCTTCACACAGGCAGTCTTAAGCTACCCGCACCCCAAACAGTCTACCTGTTGAATCGGTAGTTTTCATTTCATTTTGTGAAATGTGTTCATTTGCTTAGCTTAATACTAGCAGCTGATTGAATTATCTGAGCATAAAGACTTGAAACACGGGGAAACAGCTAGCTTTCCTCTTCACTCCAAGGTAACAATATCCACCTACCCGCATCTCACAGATTAACACGTTATATCTCAAAAACTGAAGGGTATAAACAACAAGGTTTTTTTTCGGCGAGGCTACTTAATGGAGAGAAGTACGCCAGACCAGGCCTAACCTCTGGAAGTTTCCGCAGGTCGATTGGTCACCTTACAGTGACAACAAATCTAGATTAGAGACCTTTAAAGGTGCTGATAGACGGTTTTGGTTACCTACACACATAGCCACGTTAGCTGTTTCCCTGTTTCCTGTTGATTGGTATTGGGGGTTCGCTTAGCTTAGCGCAATCAACTTGATAGAAACTCTATCAACCTGTGTGTTGAATGTCCAATCCATATTCTACTGAGTTCATATCTCTGCAGTGACGTTTGAATCTATCCCGGTGCAGTCTCACCCACCAGCTGACGTTCTGTCATCCTGACCTCACATATTTTCCTCAGGAATCAAAACAGAAGCTGGTTAGGTGCAGTTTATCTACGAGCTGACCTGCTGCTGCAGGAATGTGTTGCTCCTGCCAGCAGATAAAAGACTTTGTAATTAGGTGGAACAGTGGTGGACTCAGGATGTTGAAGGGCAGGGGCCAATAATAATAGGGCCCTGGTTATATGGGGGGGAGGGACACAGTGTCGATATTATGAAGCAGTGAAGAGAAGCCACTTCACCACATTTTGTCCACTGGAAGGGCGGCCTGGAGGGCCCCTCAATCTGTTTCTCTACCACAGCATCCAGGAGGTTGAATATCTACATGCGTGTGTTTGTGAACCAAAGGGGAGTGTCTGTGAAACAGCACTCGCATAATAAAGCTATTTGTTTCCAGTGCAACCAAATTAGATTTTGAACTCATAGTGATTCCTGTATCGACCCTGCCAAGTCTGCACACAGCTACAGTAGAGCGTGACACAGTGTGAAATCCCACTGAGAGTGTTGCCCCAGCTTTACTGTGTCATCAGCACCCGGTGTGCCTGGACATGTTTACTGGGTCTAAAAGCGGTGCTGCTGATAAAGACTTTACAGCTACGACGGGGAACCCGATGAACAGTGACTGCGGCTCTGGGAGGATTAGGTCCACTCACTGTTTGTTTATCTGCTCGTCTTATGCAACGTTGAACGCATGCTGGTCATTCATACAACCTCCGTCCTCTTAGTATTCAGTGGCATGGCTGCATGCCGATTATTTCCTTATTAACCCTGATGGGTCTCAGTGTTTAGACTGGAACAAAAGGGCAACATGTCAGATTGTCACTTGACTGCTCGGCATGTAATCATCTGTTAGGATTCAGTTACACAGTGTGAACACATGAACGAACACAATGTGATTTGTTACTAGTCTTTTCTAAAAAAAGTGATGGTCATTAGTGTCTTTTTAAGACACAGTGCTTTAATAACTACACACACTTTCTTGTCCGGCTGCTTTGAGAAGCTGACTGTCAGCGCAGTTGTGTCACTCTGAGCTTTTTTCATTTAAACAAGTCTGCTTTGATAACTATCAAAAAAACAATTGACTTTCTTTAAAATGGTTGACAGTTTGTGAGATTACACCATCCGCCTCAGACAGCAGCATAAACTCAGTGGGTTAGTTTTGTAGGTGTAGTTGGTTTAACCTTTGTCCCGAGGAGCACGCAGACCAAACACACAACGTTATTAAGGCTTTACTGTTTAATGATGACTGTTTTACATCAGCCTGGTTAGTCAATCAGTAACACGCTTATCATCATCAAGAGAAAAGAGGACAGTCTTATCACACCCGTAAATGCACCTTATTGAGATTATCACTATTGAATATAGGTCGTGCTGAGGAGAACTGAGGCGCAGAAACCACCTACTACAACAGCACTACACTCACTTTACAGCCAAATAAAAATCCACTGTTTGTTTGTCTGATGACCTATAAACTGTAATGAGCTGCATCACATGTGTAACACCTAGATTCTGGCTGCCGGGAAGTAAGAAGGACTCCTTCGACCAGCTCTACCTCCTGAGCTACAGCTGATCTTTTTGTTTCCCTTTTGCCTGTTACCAGTCCGGTACTCATGCGAAGCTAGGCTAACTAACTCCTTGCTGTTGCAGCATAATTAACAGAAACAGGTTGTGAAGTAGCCAGACTGGCTTTTAGGCTACTTAGGTTTGTGTAACCTCCACATTAAACACATGATATAGCTTAGGTTAAATACTAAGCTAAGCTAACAAACTGCTTGCTTCATATTTAACGGACCAGAAACCAAACTGGGCCACACACTGCTTGTAATTGTTGATTGTGGACACCGCCGGTAACCTCGGAAAGTGGGTTAACTTTTCTTAGTTAATTTTACAAAAAAAGATTAGAGATTTACCTTGGAGGCCAACAGACTTTGCCAGTGCTGCAACATTTGTGTTGTCTGGCTTTTCATTGACATTTTTTTTTTACATCAACTAATCAACCTTTTACTACGTGACACTAGGCACATTTCATGTCATGTGTGTCTGAATCACCAGTTCCTGTTGAGAGTCGGTTGCGTCACGCGGCTGCAAGCGCAGGCTGAATCCACGGAGGAGGGCCTCACACACACTCTGGGATGGGCGTGTAATGAATAAAGGTGAGGAACAAACAGATGTTAGGAAACAGCCCATTATCATACATTTTCTGAAAATACATTTGCTGTACAGGATTCAACAAATAGAAGGAGGAACCAATAAGCTTTGACCTTCGGTGCTACTAATTATGTCTATAACTATCTGCTCTGTCTGCAGTGAACAGCAGTGCACCGTGCTGACCGTCATGAACACACTTCAACTGGGTGAGCCCTGACTGACACACAGCACAGAGGAGACGCAGAGGGCAGGACGCAGGTCAGCTGGTGCTGCTGCTGGATGTAAATCACAGGCCTACTGTGTTATCATGGAGAGGGGAGAAAGAGAAAAAGAGCAACGTGACCAATGAACGACACGAAACGGAGGGTCGAATTTGCTTTAGTTATTCCTCGAAAAGCCTTTGCGTTAACGTGCCGTGTCCTTACGTCACCTCATCCAATGATTTATTTCTCTTTACTTAAACCAAAACGCCATGAAATCACAGCTGTCACTACAAGTAATGAAAGCTTTATTTGTTTAGCACTTTTCGCAAAGGAAGTCAGGAAAACACGAGAGTGAATGAAGAATGAGACTACATCAAGAAAATAAATTACAAGCGATATAAGACTTGAAGGGGTGAAGTCCAGGGGGGGAGCTGAGGCGGGGAGTTGGGGGGAGAGCTGGGTGGCCTGGCCTTATTTTGCCTTGTAAAGTCGGCCAGCTGCTCCTACAAACACTGCAATCAGCCAGGTGAAAGTCCACTGGTTTTATCAATCATTAAGTCACCCTGCGACCCACATATGCTGCACTAAATCTCTCACAGTTGACAGGCCCTCAGACACGGTCTTTGTCTCATAGTGATGGCCGGACAGTAACTGTAGAGCCAAGAGACAAGAACTCGCTCACAGTGTCAGTGATTTGTACGAATATCCAGATGTAAGAATTTTCGTCTGCTGGATTTGTGTCGGTCAGCGTTGCTCCCAGCGCTTTTGCAGTGTCTAAAGTGACTGACCTGAAATTAGCATAGCGGTTATATTTTCCCCCCTCCAATGCGCCTATTGTCCGACGTGTTCCTATTGAGGGCCTCACATTACAAGCCCACAGTGCGGCTATTGTATCTTGACAAGGACCTTTCACACACTCATTGCCAATACTAGCACTTATTGGCAGATTCACAGTGTAACAGCCAGACGCTTGGATGCAGGTGTGGACATTTCCATGGAGAGCCATGCACAGTAGTGCACGCTCGCAAAGTGAAACGAACAGCGCGAACAACATGCTTAGAAGAAAGATGTTGAGGGACGCACTCAGATAACGTGTGCATGCGTGCACGATAACACATGTCACACCACGAAGAGCACATTCAACACAGGACTTTACTTCCAACAAGTTATCTTTTTAAAAGTCACTCACAGCGCTGATTGTTGCAGATAACATGTCTTACATCTGTACAGCAGCTCACACAAGAGCTTAAACTGTCTCTTTTGTGGTATTGATCAGAACATCTTTAAGACATGCTAACTTTGATTAGACAACAGCAATGTGCTATCAAGGAACAGCAATATGACCCAAGGAGAGGGAAGGGCTTCCCTTTGTACAGACTTATCTCCTCCTGGCCTCAATCAAGGTTGCAGGCCTGGCTGCATTCCTCACACCGCCACAGCAGACAATGGCTCAAACACATCTTTAAACAACATGTCAGCTGCTGGGGTTGCAGGAGACTGTAAAATTACTGTAATGAATGTGACTCTTCAGTTAGAGTGAGATGAATTATAGTCAAAAGGACAAGCAGCTTTGCCCAGATCCTGCCTACGCTCTGCTAGGAGAGAAGAAGCTCTGTCACGCCGGTGTAATTAAAGTGATGGAACGTCACTTAGTACTGTTACGTACAATTTTGAGCTACTTGTACTTTACTTGGGTATTTGGGTTTTCTGCTGCTTTATGCTTTATGGAGGCAGGACTCTGCACGTGATGAGTTTAGTTGTTGGTTTTGTCTCAGATTACAGGCTGCATCAGAACCAAAATAACAAGTTTACCCCTAATCGAGTGGAGTCAGCTATCAGTTGATCCCCAGTATACAGTGTATACATATTACAAATGTATAATTCACTTGTATTTGTACATTTGGTAATTATGTACATCTACTGCCAGAAAGTGACTTTTGTTACTTTAAAAGGTACTATATGTAAGAATTGTTCACAAGTCAAATTCATAAACAAAACAAATGAGGGCAGAATGTGACCAGAGAAACTGCTAATGGCGCTAACTTTATCTGCTGTTTATTAGCTCCTCAAGTAGTTACCTTGTTAGCTCAATTAGCCATGCAGTTAGCGATATGAAATGCATTCTTGGAGTACTAATGGGACTGTTGGTGCTTACACCCCTAGCATGGTAGCTTTGGACTGTGGTGGCTTGGGGCTAGCTGGTTAGCATGCTAACTACATGTAAACATAGGTATAATTTACGTTTACTTGTACTTCTGATACTTAAGTATATCTATTACCAGAAGTAAACAATGAACATAAACAAAACAAATGGGTGAAATAGTATAATCAGAGTAACCGCTAACTGCTGTGAGTTAGTTTACATAGTTAGTTAGCTCAGTTAGCCATGCAGATAGCAGTCTGCAATGTAAGCTTTGAGCTCTGGTGTTGGTCCTTATACAGCTACGGTAGCTGCGGACCGGGACAGGTTTGGGCCTCGCTGGTTAGCACGCTAACTTCAGTAGATATCTCTTTAACATAATTCAACGTAATTTCTTTGCGTTAGTTTTTTAATGTTTTGGCTAAAATTCGAGAGAGATCAAATTCTTATGACTGGGTCCATTTTTGTGATAAAAGAATGGAGATTTGGATTACATTACTGATTACAAAAGAAAACGATTCATATTTCTTACTTTAAAAATGATATATTTTCAATAAAATTCTTAATAATAATATCATTCAGGTACTGTTCGGGTGACTTTTTCTCTGTAACTACCAGCTGACCATGAGAGTCCAGTCCACTGTCACACTTTTTACCTCAGGAGACGGAGGACCGGACTATCAGAATAATGACACTTAGAACTAAACTGTTGCATCAGCACTCATGCGAGAAAATCAAGCACCACACCCGCCGTGACTGTGACCGCACCGAGAGGCAGCGGTGAGTCAAAGCCGTGGAAGTCCCAGTTAATCCAGCGGCAGTTTGTAACTGAGCGGCTGAGTCTCATCACGCAACCGCTGGAAACAGTCGGTGATCAGTCCCACAGCTGCTGTTGCCCAATCGAGAGAGCAGCGGGGGAAGTGGGCCGGGCTGCACCGCCCGAAGCTTTATAAAGTCCCTCACACATCCGCCTTGTTGCGCTGCACGTTATAAACAAAGCGACACGTCCGTCACCCGAACCAGAACACAGAACCCGAGAGGCGACAAGAAAGTCCCGGTTTTGATTTTTGAGTGGAGTTTTTGTGAGTGTGTGTGGGACTTCTCGACCAGGACAATCACACGCCCAACCAACAGGTAGGTGTCCTCAGCCACACCACTTTATGTGCTCATCATGCTTCTCTACAGGCTGTTCGGTTCGGTTCTGTTCGCAGCACGTCTGAGCACGTTTTACTTCTGTTCGGCAGAACACCCTAAAATCACTCAACTTTTTTTTTT
>CAEMYA010002128.1:380488-424168 GCA_903131615.1 Diplodus sargus
TTTTCCTGATCTGAAACACCCGGATTGTGTTGTTGCTCTCTCTCTCTCTCTCTCTCTCGCTCTCTCTAGTCTCATGGCTGTGGAATCTCAGCGGGGGCCGATTTCTTGTCCTCTCCAACAAAGCCCCTGCAGTGTGACGGCGGCCATGTTTTTGAAGGCCTCGGCAGAAAAATGAACCTGTTGTTTGATACTCCTCTTCCTCTCTGCTATTGTGAGATCCGGCTGGCTCCGGTCTCTGTTCCTCCAGACAGAGGAGCATGTGTGTGTGTGTGTGTGTCTGTTTGCGTGCGTCCAGGGCGTACTCTGCCGGACAACCGTCATCTCCACATTTGAAATGTGATGAATCACTTCCTCTGCAAAGACCACCTCGATCTGTCGACCACACTGCGATCCTGTAGGTTGATGTTGATGAGTAGCTCTGCGAGCAAAGAGAGGCGGAGGGCGCAGGAACAGATGGAAGGAGTCTGGAAGAGAGCAAACACAGCGACTGCAACCGAGCAGAAAAGCAAGACAAACAGAGAAGCGAGAGAGCCAGCGGAGGGGCTGAAAAGAGGCCGGGGCGTGTTGATGGGAACCAGGGTGTCCGTTGCTTCCTGTGTGGGGGCGTCAGTGAAGGCCCCCCCCCCTCAGCAGGGTCCTGGCTCTCAGGAGACACCGGTGCCAGCGGACAAAGAGCCCTCTTAACTGGCTAATTTGATTTGCATGCAGAGCCGCAGCCTGAGCGCTCTCCGCCAAACATCATCGTCAACGCCTGGCTTTCTCACCCTCTGTCCCCCGTTTTCCTCTCGAGTCATTCACATTGAGCAGGACGTCAGTGCCCTCTCTTGAAACTTAGAAAATAAAGGCCGCACTCCGGATAAAGCTCCTGTGAAGACGTATTACCCGTTTCATGCAGCTTTATTAAGTTTTAATTAACAAATAAATGCTCCTGTCCAGCATCTTGCATTGATCACGGTTGGATTTGAACTCATCATCAGGGAGGGGCTGCTTCAGTTCTCCCCCCCTGTGGGTTAGAGTTCAGCCCTTCTGTGTTTCAAGGTGCGGCCCATTATACAGTACGCATGTTAGCGCAGATCACAGCGCCAGCCTCTGCATGCCCCTGGTGTCTGTACACCTGTGTGTGTGTGTGTGTGTGTGTGTGTGCGCGCGAGTGTGTGATCAGGTATCTGGTTCTGGTCTCTTTGTGAGCTTTGTGTGGATAAGAAACACGCCCACCCGGGCGTTCAAACAACCTGTTCATTTCATTGTGGGCAAGTAAGTCTCCTAAAGCCCGGCAAACCTTTGCCGCACCTTTTTTAAGAGCTTTGAGACCCAGTGAAAAGTTAGAACATCAGACTTTATCGTGTTTTGTGGCGTTAGGGAAGGCCAACATACCTTTTCCCCACATATTATCCAAGATCAGGCTATCTCAACTTGTGGAACTCGGGTTGAACCAGTCCCTCACTAACTCTGTTCTCTCCCACGTCAGGCTCCTCAGCTTTTCGAGATGGACGACATCCAGGTTGTCTCCAAACCGCTGCTTGTTGACAGGGAACTGCCGGTATGTATTCTGAACAGAGCCAAGTCAATGTTTGAAAAAGGCTTCTCACAGATGTGTTGTGACCTGCTCAAGCAATGTATCTGCTCAGGTTGGGATGATTTATAGTCGACACATTCCTTGTGTTCAATAAACACACAAAAATGGCCCGTACTGTATATCCCTTCTCTAAATGTTGGCATTGTTCTGTCAGCAGTAAAGAATTATAAAGCATATTTTGAGGGTTTTTGGTGATTAAATACAACAAAAGATGTGCCTCCCGGTAGATAAATGAACTGGTTAGAACTCAGAGAAGAAAATATGCATATGGATTTGCATTAATGTGAAACTCTCACCAAAATGCAACCAAGGCTTTTTTGTATGAATGTATATGAGTCAAACCTTCGTGTAAAAGCATAATTACGATGAAAGAGGCACGTTTAAGAATGACCGTACACACAGAGTTTACTAAAAAGAAAGATTTTGAACAACTCACGTTAGCAGTTTCGTGTTCCGCTCGCCGCCGTCATGGCGGCCGAGAAGTATCGATCTCCGTGTACGTCTGGGCTGCCATGACGACGGCGAGCGGGACAAGCTACTGCTAAGGTGAGTTGTTCAAAAACGTTCTTTTTAGTAAACTCTGTACACAAACAATGTTCTCAATGCTCGTGTTCATGTGCAGAGACCCTGGTGACACCACGAGCACAGTTTCATGTTGTGTCGAGCCTTCTTAGTGTTTTGAAAATAGCGATTTTGATGGTAGTGTTAAAGTGCCCATAGCACTCACATTGAAAATGAGTTTGACCCGAAAACGAAAATACCTTTTACACAAAGGTTTGACTCACATAAATTCACTAAAAAAAAGGTTAGGTCGCATTTTGGCGAGAGTTTTGCTTTAAAGGTGCAATATGTAAGACTTGGCCAACTGTCAAATTCATTGTCAAAACAAATAGAGGGCGGCATATCACTGTTAACGGCTGCCAAATGGAGCTAGTTGGCTCCGTTAGCTGTGCAGCTAGCAATCCAGACTGAGAGATTTGGCAGTGGGGGCGTTTACACCACGAGCAAAAGAACTTCGACACTGTAACCAGAACCAGAACTTTACTCCCATTATTCACGTTATTTATTTTAGTCACTTACTTTAAACCTAACCCTAACTAAAAAATTATAACAATGTATGTAGATGAAGCAGTTAATCACAAAACACAGAATCTTAGAAATCTTACAAAATCTTACAAAGCTTAGGGTTATAATAATGTGATAGGGTGAATGGTGTCTCTGCCTCAGATTTAATGTAGGTGCTATGTATAAAAGATGCTATGTGTTGAAAACTTATATAGTGCAGACACACTATATATGATGGGCAGCAAATTGTGACAGACCCGGGATTTGTATTCACAACAGTGGTGTTGCACAGAATTGCAATGTCCAAATAATGTTGCTTTAACTATGTGCACAAAAACCCCCAAAATACAAGAATCGTGCAAGAACATCAGCTTCATCAAATAAGCCAAACTGCTTCTTGTGCTGCATTAAGAAACCAAGACGTATGAATGTTGGAGCCATCCTCTAACGTGTCTTAAATCTGTCTTCAAAAATGTTTCATTTACCATCTTAGGACTTAAATGGGCCTCAATAGGTTCATATAGATGTTTCTGTAAAGTTACTAGCTGACCTAGTTTCTACTAATCACTCCAACAGTGAGTTCTACAAAGAACAGCTCAGTGGTGAATCTTTTGCCCCCCACCACAGAGCAGTGCAATAGAAATGATATGATGGAGCTCATATGGATGTGAAGATACATTCAGTGACAGGATGACGCCCTCAGGATATTAGATTATAGCACGCTACACTGTAATTGCATTAGTTTTATTTTTTCATCCCTCTGTTGTTCTTTCCTTGCAGGGCCTGAGAGAGGCGGTGCAGCAGCTCGTTGTCAAGGTACGTCGGTCAAGATCCAACATTTATTTTTTTGCCACCTGTCGTAAACCCAGTTTTAATATTAGATGCTGATGTGTCCAGGCGATGCCAGTCACTGGTTGTGTAAATCCCTGGTTCTATTCTATATCTTATTGTTTGAGCTTGTCTGGTACCATCTAGTGGTTGAGAACTAGAAACCTTCAGCCTCTGACCAACATAGCTGTGGCAGCGGCTCATTTATCTTGGTGATGACCCTTCATCCACTGTGATTTCATTAGGACTCAAATCTAATTGGGCCTCCGCTAATTCAGTCAGCTGCTGAAAGTGATGAAACACAGTTTGGTCTGGATTTGTAAGATAACACGGCTATAGTGCATCGACTTTTTCACTTTCTTCTCCGGCACGTTGACCCTCGCGCAACGTTTGGTTAGTATGTGGGTGCTGCAGATTCCGGGGGCTTCTCAGCACCCTGGACAGTGCTCAGACCCCTCGACCTGAGAGGGACCAGTGTCAGTACTAGTCCCATCAAAGAGTCAAAAAAATTTGCTCTTGAAGCTCTTCTGACTTATTTTGGTGTCACACTGAAGTATCCGGGGCAAGTCTTTGATGCCTCTGCGGCAGCTAAGCTGAGCTGCTAACAAGAAGTTGAAGGTGACACTATTGCATAGCAAATACACAAATGCGTTTTCTACATGCACACACAGGCATAAAATGCAAGCGTGCTCTTAGACACGCTGCAGGATTACGCGTAGCTTATGTGCCTGAGAGTGCGTCCTGTGGAGGTGGAGGGTAGGTGGAGCCAGGTGAATCCTGAGATGTTTACGTGCACATTGTGCCCAGTAAATAGGCTACATACACCTCCCTGGATGTTCCTGAGGAGCAAATCACATGCTGTTAGCGTTGTTTTTCCATCAGGTTGTCCTGTACAGTACGTTAGGCCTGCAGGTCAGGTCACTACGGGACAGATTTATGTGATTTATTTTTTGATCCGATCTGCACACAGGCCCGTTAATAAGATGTTATCTGAGTGAAAATACATTAAATTAAGGCTGTGTATGGGGCACTACACTCACCAGTATATTTTCAACAGAGCGGAATGATTTAGACAGGACGTCGTCTCTATTTTTGGAAGAAAGTTCTTCAAAAGCAACTTTTAGGACAACACGTAATTTGGGGCAATAACTGTAATTCTTTTAAAATAATATCTACCAAAAAGAACCACTAGAATAAACAGAGCCTTTATTTTGAAAAAAACACTTTGTGTACTGCTTCAGGCTACGGTTTTGTGGAGAGATGTTTATGACGTTCATCCCAAGTCTTTGTTTAGCTCTTTGTATTTCCAGATTTTACTCGCAGCCATTCATTTGAAAACATCTCCCTGAAATAAAGCTGAATAATGACGGCCGTTCTCCTCTTCCTCATTCATTCAGCATGCTTTCCCATTGATCACACTCACCCAGCCTTACTCATCACGTCAACACAGTAGCCAATTCCCCCCTCCCTTCAGACGCTGGCTGATCCAATTTAGGGATCTCTTCATCTAGAGTTAGCTTGTTTTGACCAGCCTGCAGGCACCATGGGAGGCCAGGAGCTTAGGCCAACTGGTAAGCAGGGGGGGTATAAAAACGCAGCTCACAGAGCGGGGCTAAACAACTTCGGAGGCTTACCAACAATTGGATCTATAGCTCAGGGAGCCTCTGCGACGACCCTTTTTTCAGTAGCGAGTGGCGTTGAACTCCTCTCCTGCAAACATGGTCCTGGAGGATTCTGATGTGGAAATGATTGTGGCTGAGATCGAAGTCAGCGTGAGTAGACTGACACTGAAATGTTTGTGCTGAGCTGTGGATTTGGTGGATTATGCCGCCTGCCGTCGAAGCACTGATTAGAAAATAACTGTTGCGTTTTTGTTTCGCGGCTTGTTGAAAAAAAATGGCTGGGATTCGAATAAGTGGACAATCTTTGCGATGGTTGGAGAGGAACTGAAAGAAAAAAGCTTAAGATGATGATGGCTGGATGAAGCAATAATGAAAAATGTTGTGAATGCATCATTGCAAAACGTAGACCCTGTGCGGTTTATTGGGTTTTGACTGTGGGGCAACATTTTTTTCTCATTTACTGGAACTGAAAGCTGAACTCGCTGATACACTTGCTCTGAATTTTGTTAAATTATTTTAACTGCTTGACAAAATCAGGTACCAGGTTATTATTGACCGAATACGTTGATGTTGACATTGCAACAATATTTTAAGGATGACCACTGGTACCTTCACAGAATATTAAAATATAAATATTATTCACCGGTTATGTGGATATACTGACTGATTGGGTAAAGACAAGCGTTAGAACAAGTAGAAGAAGGAAAAGACACTTAAGACATATAAGATATGATGACATCCAATATATAATCATATCACTATAATTATTACCAGCTCTTATTGGTTTTTAATCCATTTGTATCCATTTATGCTTTTTTTCTTGCACCTGCAGGAGCATGACGTGGAGACTCCTCATGGAAGAATCCACTGTACAATGAAGGGGGTTCCCAAGGCCGACAGACCATGCATCCTCACCATGCATGACATCGGACTGAACCGTAAGTCTGGTTCCTTATAGAGCACCAACTAGGTGAACCATTTCCTCTCGTGCCTAAAACCTGTCGCATCAGGAGCTCATTGTCAAATCTGCTACATTACGGTATCTCGACCCAAATCGTGCACGTCGATGAGGCGCAACAGCTGCAGGTTACTTCAGGTTGTTCCTTATTATCAGCCCACCGATCGCTCATCCACCTCCGCCTCCTTTATTCCCTCATCCAGACAAAACCTGCTGGGACATGCTCTTCAGCCACGAGGACATGGCAGAGATCATGCAGCACTTTGCGGTGTGTCACGTCGACGCCCCCGGGCAGCATGAGGGAGCGAACACCTTCTCCACTGGGTGAGTCAGACGGGCGCACCAACACCAACCGTCGCAAAACGCGCACACGCGGGTCACGCGCCTTTCAATGTATGTCAAGCAGTCTGTGACCTTTGACGCGACAGGTAGATCACTGCGGATGTACTTAAGACGACCTAATTTGACAGGAGTGATGTTGGGACAGGGCTTTATCTCGGTCAGCCTAATCTCTGCTTTGATGGTGGGACCTTGCCGCGCGTTAATGCTACCTGAGCCGAACATGTTACACACAGGTGGCTATTACAGGCAGAGATCACCACAACAGAGCAATATACACCTGTGATAAGATAAGGGGTTATTATTATATTGCTAACACAGTGAGTTCTTTGTTTTTTCCAGATATGAGTACCCTTCAATGGACCAGCTCTCTGAGACACTCCCACTGGTGCTGAAGCACTTTGGGTAAGTGGAGCGGCAGTTTTTCACCCTCACTGTTCACACTCGTTTTTAAGAATTTCCTCTAACCTGTTGTTCTAACAGTACCCATGTATGTTTGACCTCAGGCTGAAGAGTGTTATTGGAATGGGCATCGGAGCCGGGGCCTACATTCTGACCAGATTCGCTGTAAGTTTCCCCTCTCCATCAGTCTCAATAATTATGAGTTTAATCATTTTGGGATTAGCTTCGCCCGCTAATGTGTTTCTCCTTTTTGCTGATTTTGGCAATATAACGCTGCTTATAGCTTGAGCCTGCTGAGCCATAAAAACCCCAGGAATGTTCCAGATCAGCTCAACACTAACACTGTGCCCAGTAGGAAGTCTCGCTCTGTTGACACAGAGATACAACCCTTTAACTCCTTGCTGCAACATAATCGAGCGTGCATCAGTGCACTTAACTACAAATTTGGTGTGCTTGAAGTTTACTTGAGTGCTCCAATTTTACATTTTAGAGGGACATATTGTACTCTCTACTGCATTACATTTATTTAAGCGCTTTAGTTTACCAGTTACTGGTAAGATCAAGAATTCACACAATGGATAATATAACAAGCATGTCAAATACAAGACACTGTTAAAGACTAAGACATTAGTTTCTAACTTTTTAGGCCTCTGACATCTTACAAAAAGCTCAGCGTAGTCAGTTTCTCCCTCCAAACTGCTCTCATGGTCTTATTTCAAGGTTCTAGATGGATTAGAGAATAATGTACAAAAGTAAAATAGATCTAAAATAGTCAGCATTTATTTACACATATCCTATTGAACAGTAACACATGATGATGGAAAACAATCCAAAACTCTCACAAAAATCGAATTGTATTGAAAAGGTCCAACAACTTGTGTGTTAGAATGGTGTTTTTTCTGATGTACTTTTACATAAAGAGGATTTCTCATGCAGGACTTTTACTTGTAATATAGTATTTTCTTACATCCCTGTATTGGTACATTTACTTCAGTAAAGGATCTGAATCCTTGTTCCACCAATGAAAATGACACCAAATTATAGTGAGACAGAAAAATAATATAAGAAATCATGTCTTATTAGACTTGAACATCAAGATATATAAATAACATTAGTTTACATTAATCTATGTTTAGCACATGAATGTAGCTAAGTGCAGCATTGTGTGCTAATTAATCACACTTTCCATGTTTGTGTTTCAGCTGGACTACCCCAACATGATGGAGGGGGTGATGCTCCTCAACATCAACCCGTGTGCTGAGGGATGGATGGACTGGGCTGCACACAAGGTAACACACACACACACACACACACACACACATTAATAAAGGGTCTGTACAAAGCGTTGAATGATTGGAGATCCTCATCTACACAATCAGTCATGTAACCATCTAAGTTTTTGCTGTGGGTATAAAGGAGTTGGAGCTGAGATTTTTGGTTTAGGCGCCTTGAAAGTGCTTGAAACATGCCTGAACTTGACTTTTAAAATGCAGTACGAGCCCCATTTGTGGCTGAAACATGCAGACATATCTTACCTTTTAAATGATTTTCTTAAAGATCAACAGAAGCAAACTAGAAATTGACACTATACAAAAAATGTTTGCATTCTGGCTAAATGTTGTTTCTGTGTGTAATTTCAGATCAGCGGCTGGACTCACGCCATGCCTGACATGATCATCAGCCACCTCTTCGGAAAGGTACGGATTCTGTTTGGGTTTGTCAAGATCTTTCTTTTGCCTACATTCACCCCACTGGCGCAGTTGAAAACAGATCCTATGTTTTGTCGCCGCAGGAGGAGATCCACCACAACCAGGACCTGATCGGAACATACCGCCACCACATCCTCAACGACATGAACCAGTTCAACTTGCAGCTCTTTGTCAAGTCCTACGAAAGGTAAAGAGAACTCATAAAAGTCACAAGTGGTGGGGTGAGTAGCTGTGGAGTAACATTCCACTGACAAAACACCTCTCTCTCTACAGCCGGAGGGATCTGGAGATTGAGAGGCCGGTCCCCGGAAGCAACGTCAGAACCCTCAAGTGAGTCGAGGAGGACCGATCAGACATCACCTGCTGAATATCTTATTTTTGATCACAGCTTTATCGGAAGAACATCACTGATTTGTAACTGAACATATTTCCTTCACCCAGGTGCCCTTCTCTGCTGGTGGTTGGCGACAAC
This sequence comes from Diplodus sargus, assembly GCA_903131615.1. NCBI lineage: Eukaryota > Metazoa > Chordata > Actinopteri > Spariformes > Sparidae > Diplodus > Diplodus sargus. The sequence goes on from CAEMYA010002128.1 coordinate 389,460, forward strand.
TCTCCTGCCGTGGAGGCTGTGGTGAGTTGATGGCCTGACCACTGATTTTAACCCAGCTAGCTTGTGCTGGACACGATTTCTGTTCACTTCAGTTGACTGTCTAAAGGGGCACCATGTTGTTATCGAGAAGAAATTCAAACGTCAATATTGAGCATGTTAGTGAGGTAATAACACACTCAACTCAGAAATATGTGTCTTTCCATAAGTGAATAAACCAGCTGTTCTCAGAGGAAAATAAGTTCCCAGAACACTGTTTGAAGCTAGAAAGGTGGCAGGGTCCGCCACATATATATAAAGTAAAACGGTATGAAACAGTGTTGTCCTTTAAAGTTGTGAACTGACCATAAAAATGACACATTGTACCTTTAAAACTCTGGAACACTGGAACACATTTGGAAACCAAAATGGGGTTTAAATCTGTTTAGAATGAAATGTTGAAGGTTGCTGCTTTCAGCTCAGGGAAGCCAAACAGCATTACTCAAGTTACTCAAAATGAATTATTAGCAAGAGCATTATTTTATAGCCTATAGCAATACGACCGCTGCTTTACTGAACAGATCTATTTATACCCACAGGTTGAGTGCAACACCAAGCTGGACCCAACAAAGACTACCCTGCTCAAGGTAAAGGCCCGCTTCTCCTCCCTCCCTCCGCCTCCTCTCTCATATCCCCGCTGGGATTATAATAGCCTCGATGGAAACCCATCTGCTGATAAGATTCCACTGGCTCAGCATTTACCTGGTGACACATTAACCAGGGGTTAGGGCAGCTGAATGCGTCCTCAGAGGCGACGTGCGTACTCACGGCTCCTCTGAGGACGCAATCTGCTGCAGTTGACCTATTTTTGTTGGCCTATGGCAATCTTTTATGATCCACAACTGAAGCCGAATGGCCGTCGGAGCTAAAACGGGCGCCATTTATTGGGGTTAACTGCTCAGGGGTAGCAGGGACGAGGTGTTCGGTGTGTTCCAGCGGGACATGTATAGTGTAATGAGGGGTAATGGTGTGTGTCTGCTGCTGCATGTACAAGCGGCAAACATGCTAAATGCTAATGGTCTCTTTTGTGTTTTCCCTCCTCTCTCCAGATGGCCGACTGCGGAGGCATGCCCCAGGTTGACCAGGTGTGTACGTCTGTGTTTGTGTGACAGGAACAGAGACGCGGTTCATGTTGTCGAGCAGGCTGCTCAGGGCTGGATAATCGGGCGCAGAGGGTCAGGTGGACACGGGTGGATGGTATAAGAAGGTTACGCTTAAGAGCATTAGCAAGTGGCAGACATGAACCACAGTTGTCAGGTTGTAATCCTCCGCCCCGCGCTGCACCTGCTGCTAGCAGCTGTCATATCTCAGACCCTGAGCAGTGAGCTGCTGGATGAGAGATTGAGTCAGTCACTGTGTTGTAAGCAAGTGTAGTAATTAATGACAGGAGGACTAATTATCCCACTCCTTGTGTTTTCCTCTCTGCAGCCCGGCAAACTGACAGAGGCGTTCAAGTACTTCATTCAGGGCATGGGATACAGTAAGTATTCAAGACATGCGATGCGTATGTTTCCCACTTTGGTGAAGATAAATCTTCCACTGCCATCACTGTTACATGCAGGGCAGCACCCTGCCAGAGAGCTTTCTGCCACCTTGTGGTGAGATGACCATCTGTTTCCTCACAGTCCCAAGTCACCTTTTACTGCTCCATCCATGGAGTTATGTTTCTAACCCATTTAATAATAATAATTATAATAATAATAATAATAATAATAATAATAATAATAATAATAATTATAACAATAATAATAATGATGGTGATAATAGCTTGTAATTATAAAGCTTATTTGAGGTGACCTAATGTTTTACCCATATGGATTGAACCTTTAAATGGATGTTTTTTGAGCAACAACCTCTGAATTTGTACTTTATAGAACATTTTGAGGGGCCAAATACATGCCAAGATATAGAACCCTAAAGGTTCTATAAAGAACCAGTTGTTGTTAGAGTGCTAGTTACAATGTTGTGGTATTACCACGTAAAAATAAATATTTAGAACTGTATTTAAAAAAACAAAAAAAAGCATGCTTTTTAATATCAAGCTCTTAGGTGTATGTAGTGGAGTAAAAAGTACAATATTTACCTCTTAAATGTGTGGAGTAGACATACAGAACAACATTAAACACTCACAGTACAATTAACATATTTGAATTAGCCGCAGGATAATCTTCACTGATTTACTAAATCCTCCTCTTCCTCCTCCTCAGTGCCCTCTGCCAGCATGACCCGCCTGGTCCGCTCCCGCACCGCCTCCGGCTCCAGCGTCACCTCCTTCGAGGGCAACCGCTCGCGCTCCCACACCAGCGAGGGGAACCGCTCCCGCTCGCACACCAACGAGGGCAGCCGCAGCCGCAGCCACACGGCCGACAACCAGCGCGGCCGCTCCCACACGGGCGGCTCCATGGACGGCACGGCCAACAGCAACGTGGACCAAGCCGTGCCCAAGTCCACCGAAGTGTCGTGCTAAGTGACCCTCTGCTCTCCGGACGCCCGAAATGTCTCAAGGTCCCTCCGCTTGTGCTGCGCTGCCTCTAACTGACACACTGACGCACATTTCTTACGCACATACACATCGACACGGAGAAGGAGACAAACATAGCATACCTGGAATTGTGAAAAACGCACAACGGACTCTGGCCTGCAGACTATTCAGTGCAGCCGAGAAGCCAAGATTTGAAATTCTGATGTGTTTTGAGTGAGAGGTCAGCCTGTTCTGTCGCTCTGAGCTCATCGGTCAGGTGCAGTCAGGGGCATCGCAGCACCTGGGGACGCCGGAGCAGAGAATGTCGGAGGAAGCTGTGGCCACGAGTACACCAGCTTGTACATGTATCTCTCATAATCTCTCATACATATAAAAAAAAAAAAATGTTTTAATTTCCATCTCTGCATTCCCTCATCCTGTTTTTATCCATTTTTACCATATTGATACAGCTTTCTCAAATATACCTGACTGTAAATGACTGTTGTCTGTTCTCACTTGTAATTGTTTGATCATTTTATTCTTTATTTTCCATTGTTTTAAGTGTTGTCGTTTGTACGTAGGAGCAGATGTGTAGGTGTGGAGAGAGAGAGAACGGGAGGCACTTGGAGAAACCAAACTGGCAGTTTGCCTCACAAACCGCCACACAACTTTGAAAAATTAAGGGACAGACTTCATCTTGCCAATGTCCATTATCCTTGAGTTTTCTCAAAACATCCTCTTGTTATTTCGAACAATTATACGTCCGTTCGCTGGTGACCTTTAAATCTCGTCGGGAATTAAATCATCGTGTTTAGTACTCTTCCAGCGAGGCTGTATGCTTTGTCATTAATCAAAACAAAGTCTGAAACACAAATTCAAAAGCTTATACTTCATATGCTTTATTAATGGATCGTGGCTTCAGACAAAAATGTTTTTCTTCTTTTTTTACGCTGATTTCTATGCAATCAAGCACAATGGAACAAAGACGTGCCATGGAATTGTTCACTTTTAAGATGTGATGCTCCTATGTGGTTGTGGATTTTTGGGTGAGTGACGTGATAGGTCCACATGTTAACATGAGGATAGCCATAGAACTGACCTGACATCTTCTACTCCCGTATTTTACTTGCACTACAGCAACATTTCGCTTTGTAGAATACATACACAGCTTTGTAAAGATGCGATGCTCAACCTGTCTAATGCTGTAGAAAAGCATTAAAATGACATAACATAACGTTTGTATTTATTAAAAAAATGACAATAAAAAACTTGTAACTGATCTTTTCTGATCCTGTCATTATTGGTTGTATACGGTTTTTGTCTTTGGCATCTCAGTCCATTTATCACATAGCAAGTTTCGTGGAATATAAAGGAAAATATATTCAGTTAAGCTTTATAATCTAAGCTGACTTGTGAGTTTAAAGACAGACAAAGGTTTGACCGTTCTTGAATGCAATTCAAGGACATCGCATGTGTTATTACAAATGCAAAAAGCGACATAAATAAATTAAGCCTTCAATACTTCACACACAGTCACTGGATGAAAAGCAGGTCCTCAAATATTCCTTGAAGGCACATTCATCAATTCTGGAGACACACATATATATATACATTTCATATTTACAGATTTTTACAATAGGAAAAAAGGCCACAGGAAAATCCCTCGTACATAATCATACACGTTACAAACACAGAACATATGCATAAGAAAAAGAAGTCATAAGAAAGACTGGGGCTGAGGACGTGACGGCCACCTGCTAGTTCATGACTTCTGGGTAACCGTAGTAACTCTCCAGCTCTGAGAAGATGTCGTTGGGGTTTTTGCAGCTGAGGTTGCAGAAGCAGGCCTGCACCCACAGCATCTTCCAGGTGAACCCCGTCCCGTTGGGACACTCAAACTCCACGTCGATGGTTTTGGACTTGTAGGGGATGCAGCAGCGCTCGTCGGTGCACACGCCGCAGTATTTGGGCCTGTACGGCTTCGTGCTGGTGCAGCCGGAGATGGTGAGGTTTGAGGGCTGGTCTTCTCTGTAGATGTTCAGACATTTCTTTCCCGGCTGATGGAGGAAGAGAGTGGAAAGAGGTCAAGCCCGGGAACCTTTTTTAAAAAATCCAGTTTTTATCATATAGCTGCTGAAGGGACAGAGGTGCTACCTTGATATGTTTGGTGATGTCGACCTCACAGGGCCGCAGGTTGCAGAGGCGAGACTCTTTGACCAGCTCGCACTGCTCGTTGGCGTTAGAGATCCTCAGGGACAGACCGCGGCCACAGGTCTTTGAGCAGGGGCTCCATGAGGTAGTCTGGGTAATGCAGTTCTTGTGCCAGCTCCTGGTCTCAGCTGGGGCGGCTGGATCAAAAAAGGGAAGTGAGGTATAGAGATCACATCTACAAACTGCTACAGATGTCACATTTAAAGGGGCACTATGTAGTTTTGGAGAATATATTAAAATGTTCATATTTGCAATATTAGTGAGGTAAATACACAAACTCAGAGGCTGTTCTCAGAGGACAATAAGGTCCCAAGAACACTGTTTGTTAATGTGTGGCGGACCCTGCCACCTCTCTAGATTCAAAGTAAACATAATTAAATTGTCCTTCAAGGTCATTTTGTATGTTAAGGCTTAAAAATTCATTCGATACACGTTGATACATCTTGGTTCCTTTTAACAATATTTACAGTGCAATACGTAAGAATTTAATTGAAAACATTAAAAAGTTGTGTCGACAGAATGTGAAGAAATAATAGCGCGGAGCTACTCTTGCATATGGTACCTTTATGAAAAAATTTACAAAATAAAGAACTAATGCATTAAATCATGTGGAGGCTGTCAAACGTCTTGAAAACAGATTAAAAGGTTCTGAGAAATGGGTTCAGAAAAGCAGATTGACTCCTAAAAGGGGTACGCTTAATTTTTAACATCACCACTAGATGCCACCAAATCCTACACAATGCTCCTTCAAATTGTGTTTGTCATGCAGTAATCTGGATCTGATTAGAGGACAAAGAGGTCTTCTTTCACATTCTTACTCCCGCCGCACTGCTGCACTAAATGACTGGAAACTGGATGTGACCCAAAAGCAATTTCAAACACAGCAGCTGCTGTGTTACTTCGTATTCATCCACAGCACGTTTTCTCTCTTTCTTTGTTTTAAAGGTGCAATATGTAAGAATTGGCCACCTGCTGAGTTCACCATCGAAACAAGCAGATGGCAGCATGTTACCAGAGTAGCTGCTGATTGCCTCTCACTTTAGCTGGTGTTAGCTGTTAGCTCAGTTAGCTGTGAGAGCGGGCGAGCCAGGGGCTAAGTGATTAGCATGCTTACGTCATACTTTCATTATCAAAAACAACCCTGTAAACCATATGAAACCAATGGGCCACAGAGGACTTTTTTCAGTCTTTGCATTCCCTGGCTTCTTACAACCTTTTTTAATAAGTACAATACATTCAACTGCACATACCAAGTTCAGAGAGCTGCAACCACTCATGAACAAAATTAGCTACATCCCTCGTCTGCCAGGAGTCCTCTAAAAAAGCTTCCTGAACCTATAAATTAGCGACATAACTAAGTTTATAAAGCAATGGCAGAGAAAAAAATGATGAGTCCCTAAGAAGACTAGTAATTACAAAAATAACCCCTCATTTATTCGTAAGCATTCCCGGTTCGAGTGTCCTCCTACAACACTTGAAACGTTCTCAGACTCAACGGCAGAATGCATCTCAGTGAGCTGGGAGGAGATCTGGGTGTCTTATGGGATTTGTACAAAGAAGAGATTGAAATAGAAAATACTGCGTCCTGCTAGTAGATGCACTGCACATCCAAGGTGTCTCACCCTCTACTGCGTGTCGCAGCGCCGTCTTGCGCCCTCTTTTGGGTTCGTCACAGATCCACTTCTCGCAGCACTCTCCCCGGACTTTGACCCGGCGTGGGGTCTGGCACCACACCCGCGGAGGCTGGGACTCCGTGCACAGCGCCACACAGCCAATGGCGCCGTTCACGCACACACACTGGTATTTACAGCTGGGTTTGAAGCTCTGCCCGTTGCGGTAGATCACACCGTCGTACTCGCAGCCTGTTCCCACCATATCTGGCAGAGAGGAACGACAAGCAGCAAGATGTTATAGAGGCGTGCAAGGAAAACTGACAAAGCCTGGAAGCTGTAGTCATATATTTGAATGTATTATCCAAATGATTGTAAATGAAAATATTCTAAGAGGTAAAAAATTAGTTATGGTTGAATATGTATGTGAATGGACTCCACCCACATGTCAGTTTGGTGAGCAGGATTACACATTCCACATTGCACTTGGGCGGAGGATGGTCTCGGCCCACAACAGACACCAGTAACCCGATGTGGGACCAGGAATCTTTCTTTGATGTTGTGAGACGGGCCATAACGCACCATCTTTGTTCATTTCCCAGGGAATTATTCATGGATCATGATGAAAAACAATCAGGCCTGTTTAGGTGGCGGATATCAATGAGTGAGTACATTTTTAGTGCAGATACGCGGGACTGCTGGGCCTTGGTGGAGGTTTGCCTTCTACAGAGTGCTACGCTAGTTTATATATCCTTTTCTTTCCCTTGCTGCCGAACCAAATTTCATTTTCATGCAATGACAGAAAAGCATCTTAGTCTTAAACACCAGCGTCAGACAGACCTTTGAAACATGCATCAACCGTCACAATAACAAAGAGGCACAGAAGTGATAAAACACAAGACACAAAAAATAAAAACAAACCTGATCCACTGAGCTATCACTTTAAATGTATCTAATAAGAGTAACATCATCACAACTTGAACCACAAACTCTGCCTCCTTCGTTGCAATTATATGTTAATGTATGTCTCAAAAATATGCATTTCAGTGTGAAAAGTAAGACATAGGGAAACATCTGAATTAGATTCAGGCACAGGTTTGGGCAGCTGTTAGGTCTGTAGCAAGTCACACAAGTGAACACTGGTTACACTTTCTTGTAATGTATTAAAATACATCACCAACGCATTACAATGTGCCTATAGTGGCGAATAATCATCGTTAAAAAGACTTTCTTTCTTCATGACAATAATTGTAAAACATTGTTAAAAGGGTTAGCATCATAAAAATGAGTGCTTAAAGCTCCATTCATACGTCACTTAAGGTGCAGTATACCATGTAATAGACTTTTACTTTATTGAAAGTATTATAAAATATGATTGAGAAAACATTGATTTTGCAGGTCCAGCAGTTTGACACTGAATAAACATATGGAATTCAGGGCTGGATGTGAACAGTTCACTTTCATATATATATATATGTAATCTGATCTGATCTGATCACCCTTGTGACATGCTGCTGCTGTCATCATATGTCGGTGCCGACGACCCCTCATGCAGCTAGAAGCTACTGAAATAACAAACAAATCACAGATCGGAGTGAGAGTGCATGCTGCTGCCTGCGGCTTCGAGCAGACCACATTTACATGCATCAGCATTCTGTTCAAGTGACACCTGCGTTGCTATCACGACAACTGCTGTTGACATGACAGCAAGCACCTGCTCTCCTCAAACACAACCTGGCCACCTGCATCCTGTACAGACATCGGACCTGAAACCCCACATCAGAAAATACATCCTGACTACGTTTCCTGCTGTGTGAGAACTGTTTGTTTTGTCGGTTTGGGTGAGTGACACTTACATGCACACACTCCTTTTTCGTACCTAGGCTTGTCCGAGCTGTAGTCACAGTACAGTCCCTTGTGGTAGTCGCAGGTGTCTGCCTCGTTGCACACCTCGCCCACCTGCCGGGCGCAGGTCTTGCAGCAGTCACAGCCGTCCATGAGGAGGCTCACGCCCGGCGGACATTTCGGGGCGATCGCGGGACACTCGCAGGGCCACTTGCAGTACTGGGTCCGGTTGTAGAGGTCCACAGCTGGGGATGTGACGGCTGTGGCAGGCGGCATGGCAGTGGAATTCTGGGAGTAGGCCTGGAGGGGAGGGAAAGGACAAATAAGACAGGCTCCACAACAACTTTCTCCAAGGTGACATTTTTAATGCTCAATGTCAGGTTTACTTTGGATTCTTGCTAAAATAGGGTTACATGCTTTAATGTCTTCTCATGCTGTCCAGTGCTCTGCCTGAAACACTCTGTTTTAGCTTCTGTTTCTTTCATTACGTTGAAAATACAATACTTCAACATAAACTCCAGTAACCACTCTCCATGTTTGTGCGAAATCAAAAAGCCATCTTTTATTACATGAAAGGGATTCGACTCCCTGTAGCGAGGCAATACATCCATCCCTCTTTGGTAACGTTGCTGATGAAACACATGTCAGGCCGTAAACGTCTGATCACGCGGTGCAATAAATCAAATAAGGCCATAAAAATGAATGAAACACCCAGTGGGGATAATCTCATTATATCAATCACAACATCTAATCTTGTATGTGCGTTACACCCTGGAAGTGATCCATCCCCATATTTATAACTGAGCCGAACAGTTACAAAAATCCTGCCAATGAAACTTAATCGCCGTCTCCCCCTCAGTGTGCTCGGACTCTTACAAGCTGCTCGGTGAAGCCAAGACCGCTCAGTAAAGAGCTCCGCAGCTCTTAAAAGCAGATGTTCTCACTGAAACGGGCCACATGAGCCGCATTAACGGCCCGGCGCTCGGAGGTTAGTGTTGGACGCCGGACGTACGGGTCTCACCAGAGGAAACTTTCTGACAAACAAATATCACTATTTAAGGCCCAAATTCGACTCTGCTTGTTTTGAGAACGCAGTGTGCTCAGAACACGCCAGATGATTATTAGCACTGAGGAGAAAAGTGACGTGTCTGCTGCAGATACTCTCAGACAAATGGCAACATCCTCTAAACCAGTGATGGAATGTAACTAAGTACATTTACTCAAGTACTATTCACACGGGTAACTTTCACTTACACCACAGTAATATTTTTCCAAGTATATCCTAGTTGACATGACTTTTGGATACTTTCTACAACACTGCTTAAAAATAATATGGCATTTGGGGGCAGAAATGCAGAATATGTTAAAATACATTAAACACACATGAAGTGAGGCTAAAATCATGAAAGATCTTTATGATGAGGACACACTGAAGCTCTGCATTAGACCTCCAGTATTTTCCATACACTTGGAACAGGAAGGCACTGCACTATAATAAGGAGCCTGGTCCACACACACACACACACACACACACACACACACACACACACACACACACACACACACACACACACGCATGTGCAGGCACACTTAATCTGCAATTAATTGCGAGGACGCATGCTTAATCATTTTATGCAAGCCGCACCCGGTGTCACATCCCTGAGCTTGTTCTCGACACTTCGATTGGAATTACGGTCATATTAATAACTGCTGTGCACGGTGCTGAAAGCTAATGCAGATAAATGAGCTCTAATCACGGCTGCGCCACAAAGCCATTCCTCAGAAGAGTTAATTTAGCCCACAGCTAATTTAGGGGGAGGAGAAGAAGAAGAAGAAGAAGAAGAAGAAGAAAAAACTGCTGAAAAAATGAAAAAAACTGTTCATCATCTTTGCTGACTAAATACAGCATGATTTCATATCAGAAGTTTCCATAGTCAGAAAAGGGCAAAGTTACAGAGCAATAAATCAATTATAGAAACAGGCTTTAAGGAAACTATAAGCGGGTCAGGGTTAGGGTCATTTTTCAATATATATTTCAGATATTTGTGATAAAACCCTTTAATATAATCGCCTCTGAATGTTTCCATACGTGACCTCGATCCGATGTCATGTTTCAGTGATTGCCAGGTTAATTAAAACGGTGTGTTCTCTGCTGTGAGGAGTGACAAGGAAGGATGACCCTGCTGGTTTGATCTTCTGGCTCCTGTCAGAGTCCGGTCACATGAGGAATAGATGACCTCTGATCTGTGCACAGGCTCAGGCTAAGCCTTCGTCAGGGAAGTGGGAAAACATTTGAAAAAGGAACTTGCTTTTTTCAAAAATGCCAAGGGGGAAACGGACAAGCTGTCTCTCATCATCTCATCATCGTTTCTCACAGATTTCCACCTCAGAGGGTCGAGATGTTTAACAGGGGAACGTGGCTTTAAGCAGTTATGTTCATTATTGCATAGTAGCAATGTAAGTAAGAAGAATGTAATCAACTGCATGACTAGCTTACATTATATTTTATTTACATTCCGACGTTTATCACATTGATGACTCTTTCTAGTTGCTTAATGGCCTAAAACTCATTGTTTTATTGATCTACACAAGCATCCTATGTGTAAAAGCTGATCTAAGAGATAGATAACAGGCGGGAAAAACCCTGTGGATGGAGCCATTAAAGGAGCTGTTTGCTATTTAACCACGAGGTGGCACTAAAATACAACAAAAGATGGAGAGGGAAGCTGCAGTGAGGCAGCTGCCAGCATCTCATCTGCAAGTTTAACCCCAGGAAGAAGGAAAAATGACTCCGCTTCAGTGAAATCGGGCACATTTAGAGGGAATAATTGGATAAAGGTGAGTCAAGTTGACCCTTTCCAACAAGAGGACAACTTTCCATTGTTAGTCAGCAGTGAATTATCTTTCGGGGGCCACGTCTACAGATATGAGTAATAATGGAAACCCTGTAAGAGGAGGAATGGTGTGCTGTCAGGAGGAAAAGAGCTAGTCAGTGTCGTTCCTCATCGTCAAGCATCAGTCCCTGAAGGAGTAGAGTCAACTTTGCTTTATGTCATTCCATGAATGTTTGTCACCGTCAAGAAATCCCTCAGGATACCAGCTATAAACCGCTCTATACACTATTCCAAAAGCTGGGGAAATAAAATAAAAACAGAATATTAGAGGCTCTAGAGAGAGTGCCTTCTAGTGTTATGTCTTTAATATAGATATTGTATTAAATAGTAGTTTGCTAAAAGTACAAGTCACCCATACAAATAGTACTTCAGTAAAAGTCTTAAAGTATCTCACATCAAACTAACTCAAGTAACAAAAGTTATTTTCTGGCATTAAAAATGACATCAAAAGTAAATTATACATTTTTTCCTACTGAATAAATTATTGTTATATACTTTGGCTCTGAGCTGGCAGTCTGTAGAGTAACAAGTACAAAACGCTACCACATCAATGTAGTGAAGAGTCAAACTTTAGTGGAGTGGAAATAGTTGTGTAAGGTCACACTAATGTACTTAGAACTTAAATATAGTACTTTAGTAGATATACTTAGTCACATTCCATCACTGCTCTTTAGCACAAAAACTCTTAGTCACACAGTAATAATGTGGGCTGGAGGAAAAGTCCCCCGACACCAGCCAGCACTTTCTACGATTTGAATATCTGCCAGCTTCGGTACTTATTTCGATTATCGATATAACCGAATGTGATGTGATGTTGTTTTAATGGAGAATGAATCCAGTCGGCTGTCTGCAGCCGTGCTGAGTCCCTACAGGAACTTCTTCCTCGCCTCTCGCGACTCCCACCATGATAAGAAACAGTGTCTATGCTCAACGAGCCTCATCTGACCAGAATCATGAGCTCGCTGCTGCTCCTGCGGCTCGGCCCACCTGTTGAATCCCGGCTGCTGTTAGAATCCACACCAGGAGCCAACTCATCACTGGTGCCGAACTGCAAATGCATTGAATCCAGAAAGAGTCCGCTGTCTACAGGCTCCACGCGCCGCTCTCCGCAGGTGAGCTACATCCTCGTCCCGTCGCTGTCATCCTGCTGTCTGTGCGGCCGGACCGGGACCGACAGCCTGATAAAGAGTCCGGGCTGACGTAAGGTCTGAAAGGACGAGCCCCGCATACTTCTGACAGCCAGAGGCCGGTTTTTTCCTTCTTCCCTCTCCCTCCGCTCCACTTTCACCCGATCCTCCTCCTCCTCCTCCTCCTCCTCCTCCTCAGAGCAGAGCGCTGCAGCCCGCTGGTTAGGGCGTGTCGGGTCCGCCACAGGTCCCGTTGACTGTCGCGCCACTTCGGCTTCGTTTCAGATTACAGGACGCACTTCAACGTGCGCGTGGAAACTGTCACCGGCTGCTTTAATCAGTTATCGCTGCTTTTCCTCCAGTGTGAGAAACTCCTACAGTGTGAAGTTCCTTCAGCTCCCTGAGCTCAGCGCCAATAAGGAGCCCTGGAATGTAGTTAAGTACAATTACTCAAGTACAGTACTTAAGTTCAAATGTGAGGTACAGAGTGCTACTGCACTTAAAATCAGAAGGAAATACTGCAATGCTACATGTATTTTTTACTTTGCAGACTGCAGTTACAAAGTAAAAACATATAGCCTAATTGACTTATCAAACTTAATGTTTTCTACAGAGAGGATGTTAAACTCGCCAACAGCATGTTAGATATCCACCCCGTTTCCTCAGGAGCCTCTGGGTGCTGCCATGACAGATAACTACTTCCGCCCGGCGGTTTTCTGTTTCCGGTTGCCTGCACCTGCATGACTGACCAGCGCCGCCAAGCTAGCCCTAAACAACTAGTGTTATGTCATAAATGCTAAATTGTTTTCAAAATGAGCTCAGGTGTATCGTGTGCCGAACAATTCATGAAAGTGAGGGTTTTTTTCAGAAACTTCTTGTGTAGAACATCCCAGAATTCCACTGCCCTGCGCGCTACACGCCATGCCGAGGAGGGGGGAACGTAGACTAGCGTGGCTCGTGGCTTTGAGGCTAAAATAAATATTTGGGTTTATGAATATCTTCCACAGAATAGCTGCTGAATGACTGCATGACGTCTCTAACCCGGCAATGCACGAGCGGCCGCCTGTCGCCACGACTCCACTTTCCTTCAGCATCATCCACGCTGTATGTTTAGCTTGATTGACGCTCTGGCTGGGCTCTACTGCTGCCCTCAGAAATATAAACTTGTTTCTTCAACAGTACTTTCCCTATTTTGTTGCTGTGCAGGAGTTGTATGCTTCTGTGCTTTTGTAACTGCGTAATTCTCCGCAGAAAAACAAGATAACTTACTACGTCGATGTAGCTAACGTCGGGCCATTGCTTCGTGAGAACTGACGGGTGAGGCACTGTCACAGAATTGTCCTTTCGACTTTATAAAACATCCGTACTGTGTATGCACCTCCGATTTTTGTCAATTTTGTCACTTTGTTTGTGTTAAAAGCCGTTTTTTATAGTGAGCATGACAGCTATGCTAGCGTAAACACCGAGTTTAACCAGTTCAACCGGAAGAGCAAAGCCGACTACCGCTATGAACCATGGGTAAACTCACAAAGTCAGGAATAAGGTGCATAGGCACTGGCTCTTTATACAGTATGTGTTAGTATCACAGGTCATTTCTCTGCATTATGAATTATTTTACTTTGATAACTTATAGTGTGGGGTTTCTGCTTATACACACTGTAACCCTACGCTGTTAGTGTTTGTCAGCTATTGCAAAGACAAACAAACTGTTCCCTTTTTCCTCAGTGTTGCAAATTCCAACAACACGAGAAAAGTGTGACATTATTGATTAGCTTAGTCTGTAGTGAGACGTGAGCACAGACAGTAACAGTGCTGGGCGACCAGGGGGATTTCACGCCCAGCGACAGATACAATTGCATCATGAAGGCAAGGTTCATCAATCAATCAATCAATCAATCGAGGCATTCTTGAGATTAATTCGGCATCCCCAGGGACCGGACGGACGGCCCGAAAACATGTCAAAGGTAGTAAAATGTGTCTCCTGCCAGTTTGAGTGAAGGATCCATATACGTCCTCCACCTGCTGACAGCTCTTCAAACATGCTGTTCATATGAGATTAGTTTCAAAACAGACCTGAAACATCTTGTGGGCTCACAGGAAGCTCATCTGTGCTGAATGTGCGCTGTAGGATTGTGACTCTCCAGCCAAGCCCCTAAGAGTCGCTGCTGTTGCCTTCAGCAGCGTCTGATCATTTCTCACCTCGTCTAAACTAACCACATCTTCTCACACGTAATGGCCTCAGATGACTCAGCTGTTCCAAGTCAACCCTAAACCCTGACCCCGCACACAAACCGGTCAAATGAAGATGTGCTTTTAGAAGAAATTGGTAAGTGCAGTGCACGCTTGCAGGTCGCCTACCTCCTACCTACAGCACCTATTTTAAGGCTGGAGCTGTGTCTGGCCCACAGATGTTCCCTTTAAATCAATGATGTCATCATCTCAAAGTCTGCTACTTTCCTTTCCTCTCATTTTCCTGGAAATCTGACTGTTATTCTTTGAGTGGACGCAGGCCAGAGGAATTCCACTTTACACTGCTGTTCAACCATATGGAAAGTATCTCTTCTCCTCAGTTATGCCGAGCGTCTCGTGTCACCGCTCTGCTGATGAAAACATCACAGAATGTAACTTCAGCTCTGCGAGGATTGGACACGTCAGGCAACAAAGAGAGAGGGAAAGAGTGATAGATGAGGAATGAGCACTTTGTCAGAGATCAGGTGCCCCAGGTCTGAACTCTGATCGCTGTCAGGGAGCCGTCAGCCTCTGAGCTGGTCTGAGCAGAGCCTCTCTCTCTCCGCTGTGACCGGACGACCTCTCCACATCACAATGTGCCCCCTCTCTGCCTCTGTTGCTCTCTTGCTACCTCTTTAATCCTTTTCATTCTTTGTTCATTTGTATATTTGTTCAATCTAAGTATCTTTTGTCTGTGTATGAATGTAGAAAATCTCATACAACGTCCTTGTTTATAGCGCTGATAGAACAGAATCAGTTTCATATTCTGTGCAGTCAAACCCTATCTGACACCTTTGTCTGTCGTTTTTAGTGACTTCTTTAATCATTCCCAGTGTGCACAATAATAATCTGTGAGTTTTGTTTGCTCATTTGGCATAATCAATGTCTGTAGAAGCCCAAATATCCTAAATTGCTTTGAAGAGATGTCATTTACACCCTTTATAAAGCCACAAAATGTCACTGTAGCTGCTGAGCAAAAGGCATCAGGGGTGGAAACACTCCTTTTTGCATTGCTGTTTCACTGTTAAGCTCCAGAAATGTTTTTGGACTGTAGAAATTCACCCAACTTGACCGATCAGCATGGGGCTGAGTAGATCATGACAATGAATTTTCATTTTTGGGTGAAATGATCCTTTAGCAACATTGCCCTTGTTTTAGATGCACAAGGTAAAATGATTTAAAACAAAATACACAAAAGTAGCACCATTACTGTCTGTGTGTTCACCTTTAGTAGTGATCTCAGTCCTAGTAGCTTTTGCCCTGCATTTATACACACATATAGAAGTTATAAATCAGTTAACAGCTCATTATTATTCGTGAATGAAAAGAAAACTTGAAAATGAGCTGTTCTGTTGGTCATTTATAGAGATTCGACACTGACAGATTTTCTGTGCATTACTCACTTTTTTAGTCTGTCTCATTGCTTCCCTCTCTAATCCTTTAACCGTTTACTTGTCGGTCTCAAACTGACTCTCTTGCACAGCAAAGCGGCTTTTCTATCCACAACTGAAACAATGCAGAGACAGGACAGAGACGTCTCAAACCCCAGGTGGCATTAATCGCGCCCAACATCTGTCCTCAATTTTCTGGTCTGATATGATAGCGGTAGTCGTGTTAGCTGCAGAGCTTTACATGAACCAACAGTATGCCTCATTAGGTGACGTCAATCAAAGCGCCTCTCCGTGCCAGCTCGTCTGCTCTCATCTCGTGTCTGTTGTGGTGAATTGGTCAGAAGTAGCTCATAATGAAAGCCAGGTCTGAGGCAACCGCTTTGCTCTCACAGAAAGTGGAAAAAGGGCTCAGTGCACCAACTGAATTGAATTCAAGGTATTATCATAATGATTTTCATATAACTTTCTTAAGTCATATCAGGGTTTAAACTTATGCGGGGCTGCTTTTGTGACAGCTAGCCACTAGCTGTCTAGCTAGCTGTTAGCAACCAGTCTTCACCTGGCTTCACTTCTTTGCACATGTTTGGCTCAGCCAGGAGTGAGGTGAGGGCAGGCACTGCCAACATGGCGACAGATAGATAGAGTGGTTTAGGGATATGACGTATTTTTGTAGGCTAGCATGGAGGTTAGCATCGCCATGGCCCCCTCAACTAACATAAACCGAAAATAAGCTGCAAAAGGACGTCACAGCAGCACGACATTATCCCAGGATTCAAGTGTCCCACCCTGAATGTGATGTTGGAGGAAAATGGCCGCCTAGTGATTATGGTCTATAGGCCCATAACACCTGAAGTTAGACAACATCCATTCCGATTCACAGCAGTTAAGTTTACTTCCCCTAGCTTAGTGGAATGCTAGCGCAAGCAGCACAGAGTTAACCCAGTCCCTTGTTCATCTGCCTTAAATATGGCAAGACAGTTCGGTTCCACGCACTTGTTCTAAACAATAATGCTCTTCCGAAACTTGTGGGTGACGTCACAGAGACTACATCCATGTTTTATATGGTATTCAGTAGCCTATATCTTGCTCGTTTGATCCACACTCTGCTAGGCTAATGTAATCACCTGCTAGGTGAAAGGATTGATGAAATCCCAGCATGCACTGGGTGGAAAGTTGGAGAAACTAAATATATATATATGAGATAAAAGCCCCCCACTAGATTTCTATGGACTTAAAGTCCAGTTAAAGACATGCATCTGCACACACACATGCCAACAGTGCTAATCGCTGACCGACTGTGTCACCCTATAATAGCATGTGCAGCCTTGGACTGTCTGGGTTGCATCACATTCCTTCATGTGAGGGAGAATAACACAGCACAGTCTTGGAGCACTGTGCAGGAGGCCTATCCGTCCCACAGGAGTGAAGGAGCCAGCACAGCACTCCAGGTATAAAAGTGTGATAGACGGCCTGATTACGGGATCTGGCCATCTATGACTCAAGTCTTGCATAGCTGGTCAAACTGAAAATCCGCTCATTAAAATCCCCTCAACTCACAGAGAAGCCTTGAAGTCAAACCGTGTTTTGGAAATCTTCGAGCTTCAAAGTCAGGTGGAGTCGGTAATCCTCCTTAGAATGGGAGAATGAATTTACAACACCTTGAGGCGACCAGAAACTGCTGAGGTGACACATAAGAAAAACAGTCCCTCCACAGCACACCACTTGTGTGGGAAAATGTTCTGAACATCACATCGCTCCTGTGCAGCCAGTGGCCTCATAATAGATTGTAAACAGTTTAAAAAAGCAGAGTGTGTTTTCTCTCAAGCTTGAAATAGCTCAAGATCAGAACAGTCAGTCTTGCTGAAAAAAACAAGAGTGTTACAGTTAAAGGGAGGTTTTAAAGTTAAAGTGCAGCGATTAAAAGAATATTACTACAACGTGTATTTACGGGAATGATTAAATGAAATCCAACGAATCAGACATTAGGGTAAATACAAAGCTCCCTCCAGCGGGCAGATAGCTTAGCTTAGCACGAACTGTATATGAGCAAACAGCTAGCCTACAAACTTGATAATCATTTCATTCGTTTGTTCCTTTCAAAAGAAGAACAAGATTGTGGTTTCACGTGGTGATCTGAAATGACTGCGCACCACTAAAAATAGTCCCTGTGAAACCACAGTCTTCTGTTTCAAGACGTTGGTTTTTAAACCAAAGTTACCTCGTAAAGAGCTAGGCTAGCTGGTTTATTTTGTGCTAAGCTAAGCTAACTGGTTGTAGCTTGAGCTTTAGCATACAGACGATAGCATGACAGTCTTCTCAGCTAACCGTCAACAAGATGTTTCTCCAAATCTCCAACTATTCCTTTTAACTTGATTGAACTTTGTGAACCATATGTGTCGGCCTTCGTGCTTTAAGTATATGAGTGGCTTGTTTGTTTCTGCTTATGTGTGTGTGACAGAGAAAGGGCATGGCAGGCTGCGCTCAGACCAGTCCAGTAATTACACTGTCTTTATATAGCTGTGGTCTGGGACTCATGGACTAAGGAAAACATCTGCTGGGCTCCACAGATAGAAGAAACCTACACGAACTCGAAGCAGTTTATTAGAGAGCGATTTCTCACGTGGCTCGCTGTGTTGGTTTTATTTGTGTTCTTGTCTACATCGCACAGCTTAAACAAAGCTGGTTTGAATAATGGCACCTGGTCAGCTATTCATAATATTTATTTGTGACATGACACATTTTTTATGTAAGGTTGAGTCTACAACACGTATTTGATAAACATACCGTATATATTAATCGTTAAGGTTTTATTCTTTTTGACAGATTGCACAGGTCTCGAGGAACCTCTTGACGACAGATGTTTAATAAAAAACAAGTTTCAGTCATGTGTTTTTGGTGTTAAGTGGAAAATCCACACGCATCGTGCAGTCATTTAGTCAGTCACAGCCCTGCATTAAAGTTTTAATGCTGTCGTCTCTCTATAATGGTGATGTTATACACATACACACTCAATTACTGTATGTGCAAATGCATGCAGACATTGTCCACAAGCACACACACCAGGACTAAAATCTGAACAATAATTTACTTCAGATTAAAGTGATTTACAGCGAAGGCTTTTAATGTCTGTCATTATTTTCTCCTGGCGGGTTTTTTCCACTGGCTGGTCCAGCTAGGCTCGATTTATACGTTTTGTGAAACGTTTTTGTCTGACATTTCCTTTTCCTATCAGTGACCTGCTTTTATATCAGATATTTAACTGCCCACAGCTGTTGTAATAACAGATCTATGTGGCGGGCAATAGTTAAACTAAATGGAAATAGAAGGCTTCAGGAGGCCATCTTTAGTCCATGACAGTAAACCTTATCGTCTAAAATGACGTCAGCACAGCAAGACTTAGTGAACTTACTGGGAATGTAATAAATATGGTAAGTTAAGTTAAGTTATCCCAAGCATTCTGCATTATCTTTAAAAAAACAGCACACATAGGCCAACATATACAGCACACAGCTACCGATATATCTGTGAGAGGCCAAAATCTGCTGATAACGTTGGCTGCAAGATATGCGTATGTGTCAGGCTCTATTGGACAAATGGTTCGCCATAGCATCATGTCATCAAAGAACCAACATCTGTGTAAAATACAGCTTTGGTCCAGGTAACTTATGTTAAAATTCCTCGCTTCACGTCAGCCTTGTCCTGCGATTTAAGTCCAGGCTCAGACATGTCTCGTGAAAGTGAATGTATTGCACATGCTGGTACTGTGCCAGCCTGCAAGCATTAGTTTGACAGCGTGTGTGTGTGAGTGTGTACATAAGGACATCAAGTGCCTGCGTGCGTGTATGAATACGTGTCCCTCAAACACACATTTCTCCAGACGGCCTCTGACGCACCGCGTCGAGCTCTTGTGCTGCTCTGCTCACTTGTTTAGCTTTTGGCAGGTGAGAGCTGACATGGAGACAAAGCCGAGGGTTTAGGATGCTGCTGGATCCAAACTGCTCTCCAGATCATGGCTTTTAACAAAAGCTGCCTTTTAGAGCATCTGTGTGTGGGTCAATAATAAGCGGCCCAGCGAGGCGTATACGTTTCAGCTCAGTATGGCTTTGGCTGTGATTCAAACCAAACACCGTCTCGAGTTGCTTTTAGCTCCGTGCAGCTTGTACGTTTCAAAAACACAAACATGTGACTGGATATAAATGGCTGACTTGTTGAGTTCCAGGCATCTTTTGATCGCATGAGCCCAGCCCACTGCGGGAATGCTTTGTCTTTGAGTGTTTTTTCTGGCCGACCTGCTATCTCTGAGGGCCTAGACTCAGGATATGTGGTTTTGAAAAGCTTCCACTTACAAATGAGAATCGCCACACGGCGCTATCTGACTTACAGATGGGGACACGGCACGGAGATCAGATCTCTGCCGAGGCTTTTCAGCAGTTGTTTACCAGAATCCCTTTGGAAATGACTGAGAGGGGTAAATGACTTTGAGGCATTCTCCGGGCTTTAACGCCAGATCTCTTACATCTGCTGCTAATCCCTTCAGCATTCATGGAATCAGTCACTGACACTTCTTCAGGTATTAACCTTCAGTCTGATGTGATCAAGTCTGTGGTTGGAAAATGACAAATTTCCAAAAACACCCACGTTTGGATGGCTTAGGTCTGATTTGTGATAAGCTCGAAAGGCTAGAGGAATCAGATGCACTGTCAACGGCACAAGGAAAGCAGGAGAGGTAAAAGATTATAAGTCAGCCTTATCTGCTCCATCTGCTTAGAAAATGCAAAAGGTTAGGGGGAATCTTGGAGCCGTCGTGGCTGAACGGATTTCGTCAAAGTGAAGTGAGGCCGTAAACAGGATTTAGAGCTGAGCACATCCCTGGAGAACCCGCCGCAGCAGAAAACCGCACTTTAAACTTCTGTCTGGTTTACGCAATCACAACTCCAAACCTGCAGGGACCAGTTTGAAAGTGAGACGGTATGACAGGGCTTCCTTTAATGCCACACACACACACATATATATATATTTGAAAAGACTGCAAAGCTGTCAGCAATCATCCCAGATAGCTAGAGTTTTTTTTTTTCCTTTGACCTTTCCAGCTCTGTGAAGTTAGTAACGAGAGAGAAAGAGGGCCAATTCCACACTGGGATGAAACACAACCTGCACACATTTGAAGTCCCTTCAGCAGCTTCTGCACTCGGCCATGAAATATGTTTCTACACAGCAGTTCATAGCCAGACACTAAGTCAGTATATTGCTTCGACCCAGGATCAGATTCTCCTCAGTGCATGTGGCTGCTGACAAGTGAAGTATGGCCTCTAGAGTTTCCTGCCCACAGTTTGTATCACTCTGACATCACAAAACAAGTGACTGAATTAGTCTTTGAGATATCATCTCGAAGATTCACTGAACTACTTGAGTGAGGAGGATGAGGGTAAAGTTGAAGGACAACACGGCACATAAAGTGCATGATTTGAGTGTGTTGTAATCCTGGAGCTCAGCGCTGGTCAGCTCTGGCTCGATAGCTGGCACACAGATGACAAGGTGAATTCCAAAGTTAAAAACATCAGGCTGGAATGTCAGGAACGAGGGAAATGACCGGAATCACGTTACATGTATTCAGTGACGGTTACAATAGCGGAATGAACACCGGGAAGCATTTGCTCCCACAAAGAAGTTACAGAAAATGTGTTACACTTTTTGCTCTTTTTTTTTTAAAATTACAACCTGAATCACTTGTGCCTCCATACGAAAGATTTCACATTTTGAGCATATACATTTTTATGTTTACTGCTGCATTAAGAGAAAAAAAAGGTTTATTATGAAGGATAATTTTTTTGTGGGGTATTCTGACAAGTAAAGGTCATTAAGGCTAATAGGTCAAGCTAGACTACGTCACATAGCAGTCACTGTGGCCGCCACAGTCAATGAAAGGGTAACAAGAAGTGCTGAAACCTTGACTCACAACAGCACAAGTACACCAGAGTCTTAAAATCGGAGAGATATTTTTGGTGGTATCAGTCAGTATTGCAATAAGTTTGCTAGCATTAACTCCCTATTTTCACCCCTTTTTCCTGCTGTGCTTGATAAGTAATTCCTCTGGTAAATCTCCAGATTTTCTAGTGATGCAAATCAAATGGGTGTTTCTGTTTCTCATGTCGTAGTACCTGGCAACCCGACCCAGAAAATCCCCTTTATTGTGTCTTCTTCACCTCTTCTTCTTTTTGGAGGTCTACCTGACAACGATGGCTTCACAACACACACCTTTTCTCACTATGTTTACAGTTCAGATCAGATGTTCTGAGTTTAAAACTAAGGAACATTGACGGTAGGTCAGCCTCTTTTTCACAGCCTAATGTTGGCTGATATGCATGACTCTAAAACCCAGAGTTGAACTGAACCAGGGTGTGTTTGCTTATGAGTTCATTTGTAAAAGGAGGACTGTGTTATTCATTCTTTCAAAAGTTACACGGTCTCGCTATAAAGAAAAAAAGGAAACATATTTTCACTGTTGTGCCTACAAACTCTGCAGAAGACATTTGTTTTCACACTTAAAGGAGCTCTGAGTGTTGCCAGTTGTGCGCTCTAGATTACAGTCTGCATTTCAATCTGCTCTGTTTCACATCACATGCACCAGCGTAATGCGTTGAGCTTTCCTCCGCACACATCCTGCATCCACGACAGGGTATATATACTGCATTCTAGGAAGCCAGCGAGCGTAGACAGCCATGGTTAAACAATTAATGCAGCATAAATTTAAAGAATTGTCAGCAATTCATTTTCACAGCTCCACTGTGGGTTGTTTCTCAGAAAAGCAATAAAGCAAATGATCTGCCTGAAGTGCCAGCAGGAGCTGAACGATTTGAAAAGCAGCCAGTGGAAAAATAAGTCAGAGTGTTTCCTGTATTATGTAACAGTTGCCTGGATCTACTTTTCCTCAGAAGGTGCCATCATCAGTCGAGACCCAGCTAATATCAGTTCAGTGCGTCTGTGTCCCAGGCAGCTTTACCTTGACCGAGCTGAATGAGTGAAATATTCTTGGACGTCAAGCGGTTTTACATAAGTGAACAACCCGAACACGTGGCACCCCTGAAAATACAACTTCTGTCAAGTGAAGACAGTTAACATGACATGGATCTGTGAATTATTACATTCCCCGCAGTTAGACGTCGCTCATTACACGTTCCCAGTTAGCAAACACACTCTTCCACCACAGCTGACAACAGCATTAAAGTCTTTATCAGATCTGGCTCTGGGGCTTTTTAGGGATTTACATGTCTTAAAAACAGCAGTGTTCCTGCATGTTTTTAGAGGGGGTGGATGCACTTTCACAGGTGCACAGTGAAAACATGCATCATGAAAATAGCTCGCTGGCCAGTAATGACTGGGTAATAGATGATGACGCAGAGATTCACGGTGAACTCCCATCTGGAGCGCTGAAGAGAGCGACTTCGTCGTCCGATGCAGACTCTCATTATGGGCTTGGAAGGGCTGGCTGGCAAGGCAACCGATAGTTACCCTGCCCTGCATGTGAAGGCAGGCATTATCCTTGATATGTGCATGTGCATGAGGTGGAGATGGAGGGCGGGGCTGCCAGAATACACAGGTGGGCTTCATGGTGCCGCTGATGAAAGAGCCTAAATGACATCAACACATCCCCTCTTTGCACGGCACACCACAGGGTGACTTGTAAGTTTAATGGCTCAATTCGTGCAAAACTCCTCATCCACTGATGGATACGTGATGCCGAATCTGTGCCGGAATAACCTGAGGCGACCTCTCTGACTTTGAGAATCTGAAAGGGGCTCTCCGAAGATTTTACACATCAAAGTCAGTTTTCTCGTCAGGGGGAGTGCTACGCAGCCAGTGAAAACAGTTGTATAAAGTCTCCCGTGGCTCGGGAGGGAGACTTCTCAAGTCTGAGAAAATAACCCAGACACAGTCATCAGGGTTATCAGGGTAACAGAGAGCCGGGACATGTTGGCGCTACGGCAAAACTTCCCCCGAGCAACTGCTTTGTAAGAAGAACAACAACAACTGGCGCAGTTGTTTACGCTGCGACCGAACAAACTCGTGTTTTAACTGTTATAAATATGAATATTATTAGCTTCAGCGCTAACTGTGGGAACAAAAACATTGCATTTGCTTTTGATGCAAAGCAGCAGCCGAAAGAATTGTTGGGTTTGCCTTCAGATAAGTTACCCCACGACGGGAATTCTTCCCACTGTGCAAAAACATTTCCAAATGACATCAAGTCAAAGCCTTTTTTGAAGTGGAAAAGACGTCCAGTGGGGGACTAAAAATCTTATTTTTTTGTCTATTACAGACGTCTTTTCAACCTTCACTAGTGATGTCCAGGTGACATCCTTACAGGATCACTTGGACCAGTAACTCTTCACTGGACTATACGTCTACACGTCTTCTGGACATGTCTTTGCACAGTTGGTTCTTCAAGGACGTCTAAAATATGCAAGGGTATTTATTTTTCTTCTCCATCTCCACTTCACTTTCACTTACAAAAAGAGGGATAGAGTGTGAAAATGTGTCATGAAACAGGAGAAATACAGAGGAATTGTCACCCCGGATAGACACCAAGAGAGGGCAATGAAAAGCTGGAGTCTACCAGGAAAATCATGCAGGTTATCAGGTCTGGATATGGCTGTAAACTGTATATCTCATATCAGTGATAATTAAAACTAGTAACGCTTGATTGAATTCTGCTCTGTTTCCTCTGAATCCCTCACACATGGAAAGACATTTCAAGGCCAGCTCCGAAATGACGGACCCTGCCACAAACAATGAAAACAACTATATAGTGAGTTAATTACAGACTGCAAGTAAGTTCAACTGGCAACAGACAATTTTTACTTCAACTTATCATTATGAAGTAAACAATGAATGCATATATAGAATAATGACACTTTGGTGATGACATTGGTTTCCTTATAAATCCTATTTTGTCTGCCACTGGTCGCAAAGTCTCCTGGGAAAACGACGGCTGACTGATACTGCAGTAAGGCGGGCAGCCTGGCACCGTTTCTATCATATTTCTGGCACCATTTTTTTTAGGCCTCCATTATAGACTAAATGAATGAATAAACTAGCGTTATGTCCTGTGTTGTTGGTAGTTGCTACTCTGAGGACAAAAGAAAGTGATTCAGTTGTCTTTAATACCATGTGGAAATGCTGGAGGGAAGTTAGAGTTGGCTGTCTCTATTTACAGTTTTTTTTTTATTGCTGACAATAAGTCTAATCTAAAATAGGCTGGATTTTGTTTCACGATGGTCTAGCCGCAGTTCTCTCAAGTACCCTGACTTCACTAAATGCCATCACATGGCCCTGCGCTGAAGTTCTTTTAATGGTGGCTGTGGTTCACAAAAAAATGCAAGTGATGTAATTCTTATGAGTAACATTTTCCAATGGATGTCTGAAAAAAAAGAAAAAAAAGAAAAAGAAAAACGAAAAGTACGCCATTAAGTCAGGTCTAATTATCATAGCAGACTGGAATGAATGTTTCAGGTCTGGAAAGATTCTCAAGTCTGAGAGTTGTTGTTGTTGATCCGCTGGGGAACGTTGCTTTCACTTCCCTGCCAGAAAAGACTAAACAGAGGACAACGCTCTCCTCACAAAACTCAGCCGTAATGATGCAGCGGTTTGCAAGTACAGGCTCAGATTTCTTAATGCAATTTCATCCAATTATGTCCCCATCAAAATCACCCAAATGGTTCTGCTGAAGTGTGCTTGGGGATAATGTGCTGTGTTATTATAGTCATTTTAAATCACAACATAAGCAAATAGAAATAACACTGCTGCTGCGATTCATCAGAAAATGAGCTGGGTGGAATGCATAAATGGACAAGAGGAGCAGGGGAGGGCTGATTACTGGTGCAGATGGTTTGGAGGATAAGATGCTCCAGATGCCTGAATGACCCACGTATAGCACCCACGTTACATTAATGATTACAGGCTAACCGGTGGAGGATTTGGGGGGCCTTTATATGTTGAGTATTTTTGGCTCTCAGTGTGATCCAAAACATCAGTCTGTGGATAAAACTGTGGCGGAGAAAGCTGCAGATACGTCCACATGCACATATAGGAAACACACGCCCCGTTCCTGTCAATCCTGTGGTTTCGAGTCCAGTGGGGTCAGCCTTACTTCTGTATTTAGATACTGCTCATTACAGCGAGAGGACACAGTAACCACAGTTGGGCTAACAACCGGTGTCCGAGCATGTGGAACGTGTATTGTTTTTAGGAAAAGAGGAACTGTGGACTCACCTCTGGCTTCCACTTTCACCCAAAAGAGCCTTCAAGCCATATGAGCGTGTCTTGATTTAGACCTAAAATAAATTATGAAGGGAATTCCTCACAGTCAGTAATTTTGTAATTTTAGACAGAGGGCGTGGAAGTCACTTCGCCTTGGGATGTTCAAACACATCCAGTCTCCCAGTCACAGCAGCCAACTGTGTCCACAGACAGGGCAGCTGTCTTTACGAGAGGCAGAGACGGAGTGCTGCTCGGAAGAAAACGTGCTTACAAATCACTGACCATCTTCAAAGTTTGAGCTCAACTTCCCCAACATGTGTTATAAAACTGCCGATGGGACATCAATCATGCGGACCGCTTTAGCAATTATCCACGTGAGGAAAATTTCTGACAGCTAAATATCAGCTTTACAAGCAGCGCAACACCTGCTGCGCTGCTTTTATGAGCATTTCGCAAATAAAGACATTTTTTTACAAGTGTCTCAACATGGATCTATGAAAAAAAAACGTTTGAATGGTTGTACCATTAATGTCAACAGTGTGTGGCAGCTAAATGCTCATATAAAGTTGGATTTCTTCCTTTCTGTACCTGCACAAGCATTGGATATGATATTCATGCAATTTGCCAAATTAACACCTGCCTAATCCAAT
This sequence comes from Diplodus sargus, assembly GCA_903131615.1. NCBI lineage: Eukaryota > Metazoa > Chordata > Actinopteri > Spariformes > Sparidae > Diplodus > Diplodus sargus. Next base: position 416,171 of record CAEMYA010002128.1, read on the forward strand.
TTTAGACAGATCTTACTATGCAATTCAGATGGGAAGAAGTTCCGATTTATTACCTTAACTGCTTGAATATGCTTCTCATCCCTCTGTAACAAAGAGTCCATTGAGCTGGAGGTCGACGTGGTCCGCCCCCACTGGTCGAGTTCCACCTGTGTTATGTCTGCTAGTGACTAAGTGACTCATTCAAAGACACACACAGCCTTGGCACTGTCGGTGACAGATGCCAGGACCTGAATAGAAAAACAGGAAATTAAACAGCTGTGTAGCCAAGGTGCAAAATGTTCCACAGTGAAGTGGAATAGCCTTGTAGTCCTAAAAACTGCTTATTTTAAAACCTGTTGTGTCAAATCCTTTCAAATTGCACATTTGTCCTCTAAAGTTTGCGTGTGTTAAACTTGTCCCTTCTATGTCTCTCCTTTAAATCCTTGTCACTGTTTTGTTATTTGTCACTGTGTTAGCATTTAGCATTAACATTCACTGGCAAATAAAGGAAAAAAAGTATGAATGGTAGTAGCCCATCCAATTGTCTCATTGGGCCAGTTTGAAAAAGATTATCTGTCTGCATGCACTCTTCATGAGTCTTCCACATTGTTAGGCAAATATATTGCTAAACTTGTTAGCGAGCTAGTGGCACAAGAATGGCAGAGAAAGTGCACGCAAATTGTCCCAATGCTAGCATGCTAGCTTGAGAGCATTGCATACTAACATTAGCTATGTTTGTGATTTTTTAAGTTCATTTTGACAATGTTAAGTGTTCCCTTAGTAAATGAGGTATTTAGATAGGTTAGCAATGACAACAACATGCTGCGCTCAAGGTACACAGCCCCGTTGTTCTGCAGCTGGCTAAGCTAATGCAAAAAAGCACACAGCAGTGTGTGCGTACAGCAGTAAGGCGTAACTGTCATATCGGGTAGCCTTTTTGGACTAAGGAACGTAGATGACTGGTATTTTGCTTGTGTTTACATGGCTGTATCATTCAATAGGGATGTTTATGGACAAGAGAGCTTGTTGAATGTAGCTAACTGCTAACATACCTCCCTTTGAGACTTTACTGTGAGGTCCGATGAGCATCATTCCAGTGCCAGAACTTTGTTTAAACCAGGAACCATCAGCATTATTACAAACCTTAATAGGTACGTGAGAAGATATGTTGTGTTTTGTTTGTTTCTTTGTCTTATAATTCGCTCAAACCAGCCCTCTAATAAACAGTTCACAAACGATCTTTGTTTGTAACATTTCCACCACAGAAACACAAGTAATATCTGCTTGGCAACATGAATAAACCTTCCACAGGAAATGTCTCAAATTCTGTTCTAAACATGAAACTCTTTAAACTGTCGCCACACAAGCTACATATTGACCGTGTATTTTTTTTTCATCTAAAGCCAGTGACTTCCTTCCTTCTTTGCAGCCACAACAGTTAGTGTCCTGGCAGCTGTCACCAGCTACCACCCATCAAACCGCAGTCAGCAGCTGCTTTTTTTCTCTACATCCAGCAGTCTTCGCGTCAGCCTGAAATGCAGTTTAGTTGCAGATTGGTTCAGACGCGATGTGACGTTAGTTCCCCGTCTACTTCCTCTGAGGAATATTTATCTCTCTGCACTGCCCCTCACACTCATACAGTGTGAAGCCAACAAAAGAAACTGCCAGCTCAGTGTCCACCTAATATCTGCCAAAGCTTTAAAACTCAGTGACGCAAATATGCAAAGGGTTTATATGACACCCCTATTTAACTACTTTTATAAAATCCCTGCACGGTTTGAAGATAACTTTACTTCCACAATGAAGCTAATCTCTTGCTCCGTCTCTGTTTTCTATTTTATTTTATGGCACCACTGTCCTGCATTCATAAAGGAAAGGTGGCAGAGGAAAGAGGCCTAATGGTCTGCAGCAGTTTTATCCAGATGTGAATACGGAAAATACAGCTAAGTTGTCCTGAGAATAATAAAGTGGCACAGAAGAATACTCTTACGTAACCGGTGAACCAGGCTTCCGATACACTCAATCCATCCTTATGTAAGGTTTGAACCTGATAAATAGCAAACATTGTGACCGAGGGTGTTTTGTCAAAATAAAAGTTTTCAGCTCGACTTTAGTTTAAAACGATGTGATTCAGAGAGATATTTCTGGAGCTGATTTACGCAAAAATGCTATTACATAAATCCCCGTCTTCAAGACGACTAAAAGGGGAAAAAAAATCTGAAATGGGGGAGAAATAATGAACTACAGAACTCAAAAGGTTTGTCAGTCATGGCTGGAAGGGAAAGAAAAGTCTGGACAGGAGTTTGTGTTTTGAGACATACATTTGTGAGCAGTTTGTCCGACTGATCGAATGCATCGTGCACATACCATGCATTTCCTGACACATTTAACGCAGAACATCTAAAGATAAAGATTTAAGTGTGATGTGAGGTCAGAATACAGATCTGAAACTCTGAGAGATTTCCGCTTCCTAATTTGAAACTTTAGCAGTGTCATTCTTGGACACAGATACCAGATAAACACAGCGGGTACAGATAACTTCCAGTTTCCATTCTGCAGATTCATGAGAGTTTAACTCATGGGCTAAAGAAGCAATCTGACTTAAAATCACTTGGTGCAGCAGTTCCCATAAATAGAAAGTTGTTTTAAGAAAGATATTTATGTTTTATCTTGTCGGTATTTCTGATGACCCTTAAGAAAGAGGAACTGAGTTTTGATCTACGCTTTAACACAGATGGTTGAAATGCTTGAGCGTAGCCGGGTGTGATGACGGGTGTGAAGGAGAGTTTTACTGAGTCCTGATGCCTTTCGCACATCTCTTCTAAACTGCAGTGAAGCCTAAACACAGAGAGCACAAAGAGAGTCAAACAGACTGAGACCTTGGAACAACAAGGAATGACACATCTGAGGATCTCAGGGAGCGGAAAGGGAGATAATGACTCTCATGTCTGTAAATATGAAGCTACCACCAGCAGCTGGTTAGCTTAGCGTAGTTGTTAAGTTGTTTACCCTAGTTTCAGGCCTTTGTGCTAAGCTAAGCAAACGGGCAGCTGGCTGTAGCCAAACATTTAGCAAAGAGACAAGAGATCTTCTCCGTCTCCTCATTTGACACCTGGCATGAGTGAGACTCAATGTATTTACCAGGATGTTGAACTTTTCCTTTAATTTAGTCCATACACTGTCAGAAAAGAGTAAGAAAAGTCATCCTCTTCTTTTTTTTAGTGTCTTAAGGCAAAGAATTCAACTAATCAAATCTTTACAGTGGAATAGGTAAAACAGTAAAATCAAATCAAATCAATTTTCCAAACAGTTAATAATTGAGTCATTTTCTGCCAACTGAAACATTTCAGATCTTATTTACTGTAATTGCCTTCCCACACTTTCTATAAAAACAAATAGGCAAACGACAGCCATACCTTCATTATCATATCCACACAGATTAAACATTTTGACAAGTACTTCACAATCTAAAAAACGTCTGATGTCTGACTGTTGACAGGATACCACAGAAAACACTACAACAGTGCTCTGAGTGACTCGAAATAACTACAGTAGTGTGAACCCCTCCTCTCTCTGGTGTGTCTCAACACTTTTGCTAGCCCTCTTCCTCGTTCCATTACAGGAAGTGAGTTTGCAGTATGATGCAGCGCTGTCCCTGCAGTCTGTGACAGGTCACCGCTGTAAACTCTTGTGAAGATGGTACTTCTGTAGCGCCACACTCTGCTGCTGCCACCATGCCTCGTTTGGGCCTTCATCTCTCTCAGCGCTGTTGATGTCCATCACAGCAGGCGAGCTACCACTCCTACAGGTACTTTGTCTATACTTTATCACATTTGCTACAGAGTTTCCGTATCAGAGGAACTGCTATTGCTCCATACTGGTGAGCTTAACACTGGTGTGTGATGTAACCTAAGAATATGATCCACGCAGACAGAATGTGTTTTAATACATGTTTTTTTTTAAGAGTGTATGATTGTATGTTCTTTTTTTTTTGCCATATGACTACAGTATCACTAATCAATGTTCGCTGTCTGGTTCTGCAATGGAAAACTGAGTCCGATAGCATCTAGCCTCAGCTTCCCCATTCTGAGTCTGTCAGTTGATGTTGTTCAATGGCCAGCGCGTAGGAAGTCACAGACCTGATGGTGCAGCAGAAGAGAGAAGTGTAGCGCTACATGAGAATACTCACATTCATATATCTATGCGCTCGCTTCAGGCTGGAAGATGGGGAATATGGTGCGAGGCGCGATTGACAAAAACGACAAGGTCAACTCAGATAATGGTGACAGCTCTCTGAAGGGTAAGATTATTAAAGTAACAGCATTTGTTTTGTTTTCTCAATTGCAGTACACACATTTGTGTCATCGTGACAAGTGTGTTTAAAAAGTGTGACATTGTGCGCTCTCCCTGCACACAGCATGGTTGACTGAAGCGTTACAATATGCACAGCTAGAGATGTCGGCCACAAAGCTACAGCAGACATTTGACTAAGACAATCAGCAGTAATCTCTGAGGATTGGTCTTGGACATTTTTTGGTATTCGCATTTGGCCGTGTTTGTTAACACTGTAAATCTTGTTCTTGGCAGGTTTGGAGGACGACATGGTGGTGGTGCTTCAGGACTACCCGTCTGCTGAAATCGGCAAGCCCATCTACAAGATGGGAGAGAAGCTCAGACTTATCGCTCAGTACGACGATGTTTTTTGTAATCTTGCTTGAAAATCCGGACATAAGTAAAATCTCAAATAGCTATGAGGAAACAATAAGTCCAAAAGAACTTAAAAAAGAAAGGATTACTTTGTAACTTGACGTCGTTAGTTTGCAGTATAGAGAAGTGGTCAGACTAAAAGGTCAGTGATCGATTCCTCTTTGTCTGTTTATGGTGTTCAGGGAGGCCTATTGGTGGAGAGTCCGCTCCGTCCAAACAGGGAAGGAAAACTACATACCCAACAGCCACGTCGCAAAAGTGTACCATGGGTGCGTATAGTTAAACTTACACTATCCTCTAGTATTATACTATGAATTTTTTCCCACTACGTTCTCTAAGATCTCTCTCTGCTGGAAAAGGGAGGTGTTAGATATGTTGTTTATCTTATAGCTCAAGGTTATGACCTTAATATGAAAAGGATTTCCCTGCTTATGGATTTAACCAATGTTTTTTTGTTACTGCGTCAGTTGGCTGTTTGAGGGAGTGGGGAGGCAGAAGGCCGAGGAGCTGCTCTGTCTACCGGGGAACAGACAGGGCTCCTTTCTGGTTCGAGAGAGCAGCGGGGAGAGGGGTGAGTACGTTCTCTTACACAGCGGTCAGCCAGCCTGCCAGTCAGATCTGGTGGTGTGGTTGGACTGTTTCTTTAAAATGAAAAGTCTGCAGAAGGAAAAGAAATGCTTGTCAACAAGAAGGCATGTGTGGAGATTAGATAAGGATGGTGTTGAAATCAGAGCCCCATCCAAAGCATGAAGAGGAAACAAAAACTAAAAACTAGCTAAAGTCACATTTTGACAAACTAGAGAATCAGAATCAGCCCCGGGGAAAAATTGGTCTTCCTGGAAAGAAATATCACACTATAGAGAGATTTCAATAAGATATGAAGAGAGAAGACAATAAGAAATAAGTGAAGGTAAAAAAAAATATATACAAGTAATGAAATATAAATTATAATATTACAACTATAACAGATACCACTCTGATGATGGTACAATATGAAGCTACACAGGACTGTCTAAAGTTGGGTCCGTGGGCCAAAGTTGGCCCGTCATAAAGTTCAATTTGGCCGTCAGATTTTTCTAGACAGTATATATATATATATATATATCTATCTATATATATATATATATATATATATATATATATATATATAAAAAATTTTTTAGCTTCAGGTATAAGTTATTCATTTTTACTTCTACTTTATTTTGGAGATTTTTGTTTTAGAACTGAAATAGAATGCAAAGCTGAACAAACAGGTCACTGGGTAATACAATAAAACTCATACATTATCAAAAGTGAGCCTTATGCTAAAGGTGCAATATGTAAGATTTGGCCACCTGAACTCATCCTCCAAATTGGCAGCATATTGCCTGAGTAGCTAACTGCTGCTAACTGTATTGTCTAAAGTTCTCAGCTATTGCACCTTTAAGGTTACTTTTACAATACATATTTATGTGTAATTTATAACTGACAAGCTGCTTGATTCATTTGTTATGTTTTTGGGTTAAATACTTCAATACTCTTTAAATATGCAGGATCAGTCTGTTTTGTAATCGGAGCACAGTGGCAAAGTGACACTTTTTGTAGGAAGTCTGTCAGTTAATGGAACTTGCGACTAGTTGCTCGCTTTTCCTGCGGTCAGCTTTTGCCCTCTACGGGACAAAGTTTGGACATCCCTGAGTAGGGCTGGCTCGAGCCATTTTGGTGCCCTAGGCGAGATTTGGACTTGCACCAGTGGTTCAACATAACAAATGATTACCTACTTGTAATTACACAATAAAATAAAAGAGGCTGCACTACAACTAAATAGTTTCACATGCATAAAAATATGCATAATTACTAGTCCATATTGGTCAGCAAATTTCAGCACAATGTTTAACATTCTAGGGAGGAGGAAGACTGGACAGCCAGCAGCAGCAGAATAAAGGTCCAAAGGCATCAAAATCAGAACCGCTATAGTGTTGAAATTAAAATGTCATATCATTATCACTGTGACTTTTCTTGGCCTTTGACGAGATGCATCAGGGAAATTACTTGTGGATTCTCCCCTGAGAAATTCTGTGTGGTCATATTTGATCTTTTCTTTCCTCTTCATACAAAAACACACGGTGACAAAGCGAGTGAGTAGGTGAAAGTTACAGTGCAGGACTGACATTTCGTTGTGTGTGTGTGTGTGTGTGTGTGTGTGTGTGTGTGTGGGTGTCGTGCCCTCAGGTCTGTATTCGCTGTCGGTGAAGCACATGATCGTGAAGCACTATCGCATCTTCAGACTGGACAACAGCTGGTACTATATCTCCCCTCGCCTCACTTTCCAGTGCCTTGAAGATATGATCAACCACTACTCTGGTGGGTCAATGCACAAGCGATGCACATGTAGTGTTCTACAAACGTACATAACAGACACGCAGTCGCACTTAAAATAATTCATCAGGTTCTTAATATAGAAGCATTTCTTATCAGCGGTTGTCACTCTATATGTTTCCTGCTCTTGACAGAACGCTCTTGATTCAAAACAGGAAATGAGATACAATATGCGTGCTTGATAATGACCACTGGTGCATACACAGTGAGAAGTGTTGATGTTACGTTCTGTAATAATGCATATTCTGGGCCAATATGGACTGTGTGGTTCTGTCTGAGCAGTCGAGTGTGAAAGTGTTTTATGCAAATTATGCAACATTTGTTTGTGGTTGTTCGTAAGCTGGCGAGCTATACTTTACTTCCTTATCCTTGCATTTTCAGACTTTGCAGATGGCCTGTGTTGTGCCTTAACCTCCCCCTGTCTGTCGAGCACAATCCCGCCATCAGATGCAACGCTTGAAGGGCCACCTGTCGTCATGAGACGCAACTTTGACTGGAAGAAAGTGGACAGGTACGATAGAGGCTTGGTGACGACATCTATTCGCTCCGATCTGTCTGTCAGCATAAAAGAGCCTATTGAATTGATTGCCATCGCTTTTGATAATTGGATGATCATTTTAAGTGTTTTTCAATCAAAAAAAGGGCAATATCTCTGATTCCAGCATATTTACAGTGTTTCATTATAGATAAAGGCTGCAATTAATGATTATTTCTTTCTTAGATTAATCTGCTGATTGCTTTCTCAGTTGATCGGTATCGGTATCATTGCTAATTATTTTATTTTAGTTGTATTAAGTTTATTTATTTTACTTCATTTATCCTACTTTATTGTTATTTACACTATATTTCTTACTCTATCGCAAGTTCTATCTCATCTTATGTCATCCTCCATATGTTTTTTGCATTTCCTCTTGAAAAATGTGTGGAACAATAAAACACTTAAACACAATATAT
>CAEMYA010002128.1:424221-449173 GCA_903131615.1 Diplodus sargus
TCTATATATATATATATATATATGTATATATATATGCGATAGAGTATATATATATATTACAATACTGATGCTCTGTTGTCAATGTTCCATGTCCTCCCTGTACAGGAGACAGCTGGTCAGCACAGAGAGCTGTGATGACAACATGGTGAGCTACGGAGTCAGGAACAGCATCGCTGCATACCTGTCCTTTTCTAGGAATCAGCAGCCCACACAGATGGGAGCAGAGAGCAGGAAGAAGAAGAGTAAATCTCTTTATGTGCTCCCTGAGGGCAGCCTCGCAAACACGGACTATGATGATGACTTCTAGAGGCGGCAGAGGGATTCAAAAGACTAGAATACCTGCAGGTGGAGGGCAGAAGTCTGAATGTCTGCAGTGGCTGGCGCTGAAGCATCCCCACACACTGAAGTGTGTGATAATTTCTAATGTGAGCACTATGAAGTACTTTAACAATAACTTGAATGCATGACCACATACATGTTGACTCAACTTATGAAGAAGGACTATATGGAGTTGAAGTGGACAACGGTGCAATTGAACTGTGAAGTGTGTTCAGTTAACACTGAGCAAGAAAAACGACCAGCCTGGCATTATGAAGGTTGAAAAGGAGACTTGAATGCTGTGTGTGTTGTTGTAATGTTGATGCGTGTATGAGCATTAGTGGCTTTCAAACTAATTCCTGCTTCTTAATAAATTGTCAGAAGGTGGGATGGATTGTGAAACCAGCTTGACACAAACATACAGTGATTTTTTTAATTTAATTTAATTTTTCTTTTTACCTCATTTGTTCCTAGTTTGTATGGAAAACATGTTTCAAACAGTGACAAATCCAGCAGATATGGAGAAACATTAGCAATAATTTGGAGTAGCGTTTCGACCTTTTTTTTGAGTATTTTCAGGGGCCTGAACAGGTGAAGCGGTCCAGTACTAACCCAAAAAGCCAAGATGATAGAAAAGTTGGAAAAATTGAAATATTCATATAGATTATCATTCATACACAGGCAATGCTCTTGCAACCCCTTTGGATCTACATACTGACTCTGCTGTGTTCCTGCTTACATTGTCAGACATATGTATCATGATTTACTCTCATGACTCTTGACTCAGATGCAGCAGCAAAGAGCAGAAAGCTATACATAACGACAAATGCTGCTCTCTTTATTTAGACCCAACTTTATGTTTTCACACACAGTCTGCTCTTTGGGGTTAGTGGTTATTAACATTCAAGGTCAAGCTCTTGACTACAGAAGAGGAAGTAAGTTTTAGGTTTTTCTGGCACTAATGATTCAGCAGTGTTGATAAATGTCTACTGCTTGCATGCCTTTAATAAAGATATGCTGCCATTTATCATCCTTTTGAATAGCAGTCGCCCAGTCAGCCTGTCATATGGTAAACACGTGAAGTTAGTGAGACAATCTGGCAAAAATCTGACACTGGTGAGAATCAGCCCAACAGAAGATGTTCAACAATATCAACCGTTTGGCCAGATGTTTGTTGGGACTGTAGGGACTCTGAGAGCATCTGTGGCTCATATCCTCTGAATTCTGTCTTATAAGACACATAACTACTCATTTGAAAATGGTCTAGAAATTATAGACTGCTTATCAACATTATTTCAAGGTCATATGGATAACATTTTTATGGAGAAAACCAAAAATAATACATATACAGATACTTGTAGAAATAAAATCAGCAGTTTTCGGTAAAAACATTATGGTTACATATAATGCCGTTGGTACTAGTGTTAGCTAGTGCATGAACTGGCAGCCACTTAAAGGGGCAGACGGGTTTTCAGTTTAACCTCAAAAGGGAAGTGATGATAGAATATGTACTAACACAATTTTTTCATGGGATCCTATAGCACCACACAGAATGATAAAAATCCATGGTGGAGACTGGACCTGCTGGAGAACTATAAAATCAACACTGTCACCATCACATACAGAAGAGATTTGTTGCCAAGAAAGGATCAAATTACACTTTAAAAACAATGAAAAATGATTACGGTTTAATCAATTTACAGTTATTACATTCATGATTCTGTCTTTACTCAATTATATTAATCTGCAGAATATTTTCTACCATATAACAAAGTAACTTACTCCTCTCAGGTTGCCAGTTTTGTTATGGGTGACTTAACTACTATATTTTTAGGGGGTGTTTTAATGATGAAAAATGCTACATATATGTATGTAACTGTACAATGTAAATACAAATTTATACTGAAAGTAGAAGATGAACATTTGGATATTCTTGCATTATGAGAGCAAAGTCCCTCATGTGAGCAGCAACACAAACATGTATTTTTCTCAGCACAGTCGACCTGTGATGTGAGCCAGTACTGTTTATCTAAGGGTACGTTTATTTTCGACCAACTACTTAATGATTAATAAACAAAATGCATCACTTTATCCAAGTGATCGAAAAGAAACCAGATTGTGTTCCATTTTTGAATAGATTGGATTCTTGATTACAAAAGCTACCATGTGACTTGTATCCAGTAACAGACCAGCTATGCCATGGCTAGAAGTCCCATATACATGGCATCGATTGCACTTTAATTACATGTAACTGTGTCTACGTGTAGTGCATGACTTGCATACTCATTTTTGTTTTTCTAATCTCAATCTGCCAGAAAAATCTTGTTTTTCTGTAGATTTGTATCTATCCACTCAGTATCTTTTCTGTGTGTCATTTCCTCTCAGTGCTTAGTGTGAGCACTGTATCATTGTAGCACATCAGTATGTCCGAGCTATTCTCAGGTAATTTCTACCATGAGGCACGACACATCATCCATCAATCTCTCACCAACATTAAGCAGTCTATAAATTGTTAATAATTTTCAAATAAGTAGTTATGTGTCTTATAAGACGACAATAAATGCATTAATTTTGCCACTGTTAACCCTTATGGAGCTGTTGATGATATAAAGATGAGGATATAAAGTGTTACCATATATTTTTTAAAGAATTCAGAGGATATGAGCCACACTGGCTTCAATGGGCAGATGCTCTCAGAGTCCCTACAGTCAAACAAACATCTGGCTAAACGGTTGGCTGAACATCCTCAGTTGGGCTGATTCTCACCAGCGTGATTGTCTCACTAACTTCACGTGTTTACCATATGACAGGCTGACTGAGCGACTGCTATTCAAAAGGACCATAAATGGCAGCATATCTTTATTAAAGGCATGCAAGCAGTAGACATGTATCAACACTGCTGAATCATTAGTGCCAGAAAAACCTAAAACCTACTTCCTCTTCTGTAGTCAAGAGCTTGACCTTGAATGTTAATAACCACTAACCCCAAAGAGCAGACTCTGTGTGAAAACATAAAGTTGGGTCTAAATAAGGAGAGCAGCATTCGTCGTTTTCTATCGCTTTCTGCTCTTTGCTGCTGCAAGAGTCATGAGAGTAAATCATGATACATATGTCTGACAATGTGAGCAGGAACACAGCAGAGTCAGTTAGTCGGTGTAGAGGAGACGTCAAGCTAACAGTGTGTTAGTTCTCTTCAAACAGATGTTTCCAACATGGGCGATACAAGTGGTCCAAGAGGATTACCTGTGTATGACTACTACCTTATATAAGTATTTCAATTTTTTCAAACTTTCTATGATCTTCCTCTCTAAAACCACTCAAATAAACCAGTCCATAGACAAATAACAAGCAGCAAGACGTGTGTTAAGCTGTCACAAGCATTACAAAGTTCGGGAGGAACTGGTTAAAAACAGTTTCGACAGCTCGTGGCTGCTGTGTTCACTTTCCTGGGAAACATGTACACAAAACCACAATTTTCAGGAAGTTGGTGTACATCCTACAAACGTTGCTCGCTCTTTCAATATAATTTTATACGTTTTCATTAAATTCATGAGCCAACTGTGTGTGACTAGTTGAGGTCAGCACTTTCTTCTCAGTTTAAAAAGCAGGATCAAATACTCGTGCTTCCCCCTGGGTTTAAAGTGTCGTAAAATACCTGCAAGTAACCAACTGGGATAGATGCAAGCAATGTGTGTGCGTGTGTGCGTGTGTGTGTTTGTGTGTTTGCGTTAAGTGGAACAAGCAGTGATGCAGATGCACACACATCTGGCCGCGGACTGCTGCACCATGCAGAGACTGCAGTCCAGTCAGCAATACTCACTCCTCACATCAGGCTGCCTCCCCAGACCATGTGGAACCAGTTTGAGAAAGACTAGAGAGTGGAAGATCTTGCTCTCAGTGAATTTGCTGTTGAGAAATTACTGTATAGTGTGACTGACTGGACAAAAAAAAATTCTACACCCGACTCTGGTCTTCAATTACTCCAAGGTCAAAAGACTTCATTGTCACGGGTGTCTATGGCCTCCAGCTCCAGTCGGCTGTGATGGAGACACGACGACCAGGGGTAGCACTTCATCATAACCGCCATTAGTTATTTCACCATTATCAAACAATGGCATGCTTTATAAAGCATTTATTGAGCATTTTTAAAGGTTAAGAAACATCCAGGCAACTTTATAATCTAAATCCATCCAAATAATGTTAATAGATGAACTACAATATTTTTAACCATTGACAAAGTATCATAAAACTCAGTAGTCATAGTAAGCAGTTTTTTTAAAAGTATATGTAAGAATAAAAACATAATTCAATGATAAAATAATTCAATGATCAACAGAAAGTGAAGATAGAGCAGGATCAAATATGTGTGTTTTTTTGTACCTGCAAGTAACCAATTGAAAGAGATTCAAGCGATGTTTGTGTGTGCGAGTGTGTGCAGTAATGGCTTTTCTTTTTGAAAAAGATGTTTTTCACTCTTCTCCCAGGTGGTTGTCGGCTAGAGTTTGATTGTAAATTGTTCAATGCAGCAAACCGTCGGCGGTGTCAGCTAATAGGACAGGAGTGGATCCCCTATTTTTAAGGCTTGTATAAGCATTTAAAAAACCTGCATATACGTGCTCACTTTGGTATAAAATGGTATCAGTTGGATGTGCGTTGCAAAAAAAAGTGGGAACGTTCTAGAGTTCATCCCTGAATCTGAATTATGGAAAAGTTATGAAAAACATTCCCTATCAAATGCCACTTGTATATTCATCATAAACCCCCTGACTGATCTGACCATCCATATTCACATCAGTGAACATTCAACAAAAAAGCTCCCCTTCCCTGAAGTCTTGCAGCCATTTACTGTAATATCAATGCAGACAAGAAAGACAATACTTTGTCTTCCTGCCAATCATCACACATTTGTGTGTGGACATGGTGAAAACAAAGGCTTCCAGTGGGCTGAAAAGCCGAAGAACTACAACGATAAAAGAAGCCTGCCAGTGCATGTTGTCTTATGAGAAAGCCCTGGGTTTGAGATGACTCAGTGATGAGACAGAATGGATCCGAAGTTGAATCCCTTGTCCTCCATCTGATTCTTGTTTGATGTTACAGTGGATGTAAGCACCAAGGAAAACACTCAAACGATGCACTCTGCCCTTAGACTTTTCCCCCTCCGCAAACGAAAACAAGATGAGGAAGGAGAGTCGAGGCCCGTCGACGTCTCTGTCCCCTGAATGGGGATCAAGGCTTGGAGAGAAAAGGGGTTGGATAAGCAAAGGAAATTAACAAATGGACGGAGATTCTTCTTCCTCCAGCCTGTTTTCTGTTAATCAGCTTCTTCTAATCTCGCCACATCCTCCCCTCACCCCGGGCCCCAGCTGTCCAAACCTCTGACTTCACCACTAGCACTAGTGCACTGGATGCTCACTGGTGAGCTGCAAAGAAATCCTGAAAAATGTTTGCTTTGCTCAAATAGAAAACCCTTTCTGTTCTTTGTCTTTTGTTAATTAAACTGCTGCCTTCCGTCTGCGTGACTTCATCACATCCAACTGTGGCTGCTTAGTGAAGTGAGATCACCTTGAAGAGCAGGGGCTTCTGTCGGGGATTTCAGATGTAAGAGCAATTCGTTTTTCTTATATATAGTCCAGGTGTTCATTTCCCGTGAAAAAATCGAACAACCTTACACTGTAAGCTGGTGTTGCTCTCACAGCTTATTTTGGTGCAAAATGTGATGTTCCACTCTAAGTTTAACTCTGACCACTTCCTGCAGGTGTAGAATAGAAACAGATTTGTATCTAGCTCTTACACCGAAATGGACACAAACATGGCGGCTACAGAGTGAAAGACAATAACAGCGATTTACTGCGAAGGGAGGTTAAAAACCAACAAATTAACAAACCCAAACTGCAATCTTTCTTGACAGTTTTTTACCAAACTTCCCCAAATAGCACTGCCAACAACATAGTCCTCGCTTCAGAAACAGCACATGAGAACATGTCCTTTAGTGCTGCACCAAGGGACTCAGCCAACACACACACAACCATATCCAAGGCTGCTGTCCAGAGAGCTACGGGAAAACAAACAAAAACCAAAAAAGAAAGCTCCAAAAGTCCGCATCTTTGCCAGGGAATGGAGAGCCCTTATGTGACCTGCCAGGAATCTGTGCTCATTTCTCCCACTGAAAACACCGCTCCTGAAACGCTTCGTTGGTCGTCCTGCCGTCGACTCTGTGACGTTGTGACATCACACAACGTCACAGAGTCGCACATGCAACATTTAAGACAGGCAGCTAGTTTGGCACATAAGAATCAGTTTAGCACAGCCACTTTGTTGTTGCCAGCAGTGCTGGGTCATGCCTGTGTGTGGGTGTTCAGGAGGAGGGGCCTTAAAGGGACAGGAGCCAAAACAGAGCGTTTCTGACAGAGGAGGAATATGGTGCTGCAGCACTGGATGGCATGAGAAAACTGATTTGTTTTTGAGCATTAAAGCGTGATAACCCTATTTTAGTAGTACTCCAAAATAAAATTATGAACCTGCAAATGAGCATAACATGTCTTTCTGTGTGGTAAAATAAAGGAGAAACAGGCAAAAAAAAATCAAAAAATCTAATTATCGCTACAAAACTGCAGCATGAGTAGGCAGTGCTGTGCTTTGTGTGCTTTCCCTGACATTTTCTGGAGTGGACAGGTTTGTACAGTTAACTTTGTAATTTCAGAATGGGGAAACTTTTACCTTTCTCGTAACAGCTGCCATATGAGCTGGACTCAAGTGATCTTGTTACAAGTTTGGTCTTCCTGGAATTTTTCCATTGAGAGCAAACTTACACCTGAATGAAGCTGAACAATATGGGACCATTTCCACACAAATGAAAGGCTGAAGATCCCCAACCTAGCAGGGTGGTTTTGAAGAAAATGTTGATGTGGAACGCTTCAGTATAAGTGGGAGAGGCCTGAGTGAGTTTTTCTGGGAAGCAGTTGAAGGATTTGGATTTCTGGAGACACATAAGCGACCTGGCTCTGCTGTCATTCAGCTCAGAGCATCCTGCCTGCTGCTGCTGCTGCGCTACAAGCTAACACGAGAAGTGGAAAGCTCCTCTTCCCTTTCCGTGAGGAGGTTTTCAAGCAGTATGCCACGTGGCTTCGTTTAATTCACACAAGCCCAGGCGCTTGCAGGCACTTTTAATTAGAAATGCAATTACTGGTAAACCCAAATAAGCCCAGTTGGTGACACAATATTCATGCATGCATCCCTTTCAGTGCCTCATAAAAAAAGTCTTGTTAAGTTTTAGTGTTGTTGCAAGAGAAAGCATGTGGTAAGACTCTAAAGCTGGAACGCTGTAATACCTGTAAATTACTGCTCGCGTGTGCATGTGGATTCAACATCTTACCTGGCAGTGCACTCGTGCTTTCCACTGCCCTCAGCTCTTGTTGAACCCCATTTGTCTCTGGGGGATGACAAGCGGGATGACAGCTGTGAACAAATTAGCGTCAGGAATGAGTGTGAAGCACTTCAGTGAAGGGCGATGAAGATGGATGGGCACCAGGTCAAACCGTGGGCAAAATATGGTTCTGTCAGTATGATAGAAAGCAATATGATGGGCTGCTAGAGAGTCACCTTTTCGTGTTCTAACTAGCTTGTGGCTTTCCAGAATGGGAATTAAAATGATCAAATAAAACACTGCCTAAAACACAGATTGGATTTTACCAAGCGCAAACTGAAAGTACGGCGTCCAAAACTGACAGTGAGCAGTTGAAACAGCCAAGTTTCGACCACTTCCTCTTGTTTTCACACTTCAGAGGTCAAAGCAATATGACATCAATGTCGAGCAAGAGTAACAGGAACTAAAAGAGACTTGTTCAGTGCTGCCACATTGGTTTGGTATTTTCCACCCCCATATGTAATCCAAAAAGCACCCAAATATTGTCTGTAACAGACAATACAGTTACAGTTCCTATGAAGCCCCTGCATTATAACACATTATGAACATACTTATAATTCCTCATAATGCACCTTGGGGCATCTTATCGGTAACAATCTTATCTTCATCAGAGCAAGAATGAGAACCATACTTTCCAAAAAGTCACATTATTCCTTTACGCCAAAGAAGCATCCCAAATTGTTTCAGCATTAAGCCCTTATTTTGGATTTTTAAATAAAAACCCATCAGCAGAACAAAGGAGCAAAAACTTAGGGGGAAAAAATAACAACATTCAGCTGTTACAGCAAGGCGGAAAGAAAAGTTCAGTGTGGATGCTTGCTCAACAGTCCGTCTATTCTGTTGTAATTGTATCAGCTGCATCCTATCCATTTTAATACTACCACTGTGAGGGCAAGGTGCACAACTCCATGCAAATGTTTCTGTGATGAAAAACTTTACTGATCATATAATTGACCTATACGTGCACACATGTTTTCAGAGCCTTGGAAAGAGACCAGAAATATCTGAGAATCTTCGATATGGTTGTGCATCCAGCTTATCCGAGTGATACCACTCAGCTGCAGACAGGACATTTATAATCCAGACTCAAATAAACGGTAAGGAGCTTGGGGGTTTCTGTGCTGCTACATATCAGCATACTTGCTGACAGCAGACTGACAGTGTCATAAATTCTTATCTAAACTGTTTCATGGAAATCAGCTTTGTAAATTATGGCTGTGACAATGTAGCTATCGATCAGTCCACCAGGACATTTATTGAAATGTTTAATCAAATTCTTGTGCGCATTTGACAGCCCTTCCAAAAATACAAGCGTTACCCTGACATGACACAGCTCTTTTTTATAGAAAGTCAATACATACAGTGGCTTGCAAAGCTATTCATACCCTGCTAACTTTTCCACATTTTGTTATGTTACAACCACAAATGTAGTTGTATTTTATTGGGAATTCATGTGATAGACCAACACAAAGTGGAGGGAAAACGATACATTGTTTTCACATTTTTTTTTTTTTTTTTTTACAAATTAAAATTTGAAAAGTGAGGCGTGCAAAAGTATTCAGGCCTTTTTACTCTGATACCCCTAAATAGAATCCAGTGTAACCAAATGCCTTCAGAAGTCACCTAAATATCAAATGGAGTCCTATGTGTAATCTAATCTCTGTATAATACAGCTGTTCTGTGAAGGCCTTAGAGAGAGAGAAAAAAGTTCAGTGTTCAATCCATCATCTGAATATGGAAAATATGGCACACCTGCAAATTTACCAAGACATGGCCTTCGTCCTAATCTGACAGGCCGGGAAAGGAGAGCATTGATCAGAGAAGCAACCAAGAGGCCTGCGGTAACTCTGGAGGAGCTGCAGAGATCCACAGCTCAGGTGGGACAATCTGTCAACAGGACAACTATTAGTTGTGTCCTCCATAAATTGGCCTTCATGGAAGTGTGCCAAGAAGAAAGCCATTGTTGAAACAAATCCATTAGAAGTCCCATTTGCATTTTGCCACAAGCCATGTGGGGGACACAACAAACATGTGGAGGAAGGTGCTCTGGTCAGATGAGAACAAAATTGAAGTGTGTGGCGGAAAACTAAAAGTGCACATCACCCTGAACACACCATCCCCAACGTGAAACATGGTGGTGGCAGCATCATGCTAGGGCGATTCTTTTCTTCAGCAGGGACAGGGAAGCTGGTCAGAGTTGATGGGAAGATGGATGGAGCCAAATACAGTACAATCTTGGAAGAAAACCTGTTAGAGTCTGCTAAAGACTTGAGACTGGGGCGGGGGTTCACCTTCCAGCAGGACAACTACCTTAAACGTACAGTCACAGCTACAATGGAATGGTTTAGATCAAAGCATATTCATGTGCTTTAACGGCCCAGTCAAAGTCCAGACTTAAATCCAATTGAGAATATCTGGCAAGACTTCAAAAATAATGCTGTTCACAGAAGCTCTCCATCCAATCAGACTGAGCTCGAGCTGTTTTACAAGGAAGAATGGGCAAAACTTTCAGTCTCCACATGTGCAAAGCTGGTAGAGACATACCTCAAAAGACTTGAAACCATCAATCATTTTTCTTCCGCTTCATTATTATGTGCCACTTTGTGTAGGTCTATCACATAAAATCCCAATAAAATACATTTATGTTTGTGGTTGTAACGTGACAAAATGTGGAAAAGTTCAAGGGATATGAATACTTTTGCAAGCCACAGTGAATCAAGGTCTTAAATGAGCACTTTGGCAGCATATGACTCAGTCTGTTGAATGGCAAAAGCAGGTGTGCATGCCACCATGCTATCCAGGAAGAATAATTTCTGACTTTAGCATACCTCCCTCTATTTTCCTAGAAATGTATTAAATGATGAGACTAAGGCCGGGCCTGGATTGCATGCAGTACTCCTCCTAAACACTGAATTGCTGAAAGTGTTGCTGATTGCCTGTCTACATGAACCACTGAGGGGAAAGAAATCCCTTTTTGGCAATGATTCTCTCCGTCTGCATCACAACACAGAAATATGTCATCGGTCATCTGACTGTGAACCACAGACCAGGAAGTACTCCCTCTCTGGTCTGCAGCTTTCTAATGTGGGTACAATCCAAATACACGGAAGAAGCCAAAGGTTTGCTATAAGCCACGCAGGCATCAACACCCTTCTCTCTCCCCTTATCAGGCTCTCCTCTGGCACAGAGAACAGAAAGAAGCTGGGCAACATCCAAGTGGAAGGACAGACAGCAGGAGCGAAACAGACAGAAAGCAGGCCAGAGAAGAAAGGCTGCTCGATGTAGCAGTGGCTGACGTGGAGCTACGCGTGCGCGCACAAAAGCACCGTGCAGCTGGAGACACTCGAGATGCCTGTCTGACAGCCAGCTCGTGAACGTCGACTCGGACTCTAGTAGAGTGGGAGAGACGGAGCTGTGCTTCATTCCAACAACAAGTAGTAGAGAGTTGGGAATGTTCACAGATAACAGATAACGCCACAGATTCAATGAAAGGTCCATATTATGCCCACTTTCAGAGTCATATTTTTATAGTTCAGTATCAGAAGACATTGTGGGATTAATTTTGAGTCAATGGGTCAAATGACCTGGAAGCTACTGAAAAAAACGTGTCCCTATGCAAAATGAATGGGATGGATCATAGCTGAAATGGGTCAAGGCCAAAATTTCTCCTCCAGAAAGCGTTTACGAGCCCATTTTAGGCCATTTGGAGATGATTGGAACCTGTTTGTAGTGACACTTTATTGGATCACATACTTGGATCGAGGGTTAGGGTTAGGGTAGATGCAGAAAACTGATTTCACTCAGTGACTGAGGGTTGGGCTTAGGGTTTGCGGTCAGGTTTTAAACAGAAAACTGACTTTGGAATAGAGACCCAAAGGCAAGGCACGGGCTGGTGCATGTCACACATAGCTCCCAGAGTAGAAAAACTGAGAGAGAAGAGGAAGGGGGGAGAGAAAGAGAGAGAGTGAGAGTATGTGTAAGAGAGAGAGAGAGAGAGAGAGGAGGTAAGTAAGGGTGAGGGCAAGGTAAGGGTTAAGTTTGGGTTAGGGGGTTTGGTTAAAATGGTTGATTCTTGAATTGCCACAGATGTGGGTCCATTGTTCTGGCACAGAGTCCTGCATAAGGGCGCTGGTACCCACACCACCCATAGTGAAAAATCGTGTTTGGTTGTGCACGAGTGCAGCTGTGTATTGTGAGGCCTATAGAATGACATGATGAAAAAAAGAAAATTGGTCAGCAGTGAGAACGGGACGTGAAGCAAAGGCTGTTGGCGGTGGAACGTCACTGGTGCTACGGCATGTAGGACAAAAGCATACAACAAATCAAAATAATCCTCATAAGTGCATAAGGAAGTTATATTTGCTTGTGAGGTGCAAATATCATGGCAGATTTTAAAGGAAGAAAAGCATATGATGCAATATATTTTTGTTTGTTTCTTATGTTTAGTCCAGCAAGTTGGCCTGTGAGGCCTTTTGAGAGCAGGATGGGAGGAACAGAAACTCATATGTGGTGTGAGGAGGACCCCTGCTGGACGCAGCTGGGTATGATCTCCTGGCACAAGCCCTGGTGTTGAGGGCAGGTGATTATTAACCATATGTTATTTTCATTACTTATTTATTTATTTTTTGTTTGATTGAGTTTGATCTAATTATTTTGTAAATAATAATTTTGTGTAGTAGACCATAGAATGTACAATGAAAAGGCATCACACGAGTATACACATTTGTCATATTTACATTTTATTGCAAACTCTAATCAAGGCAGCATGATCACATTGACAATTTCTCGCTTTCATTTTCAGGCCACGTTGAGGCCTGAAGGCACCTCAGTCCTCAATTGTGTGATCCACAGACGCTCCTGTCTCCCGAGCTGGCCCACCGTCCATGTGGCACAGGCCTGGAGACCTGCGATGGAGGGGTGCTGAACGGAATGCATTCATACATTTTGTTTCCTCAGTTTTCCTGTGATAACAAGTTAATTTCATTTGTTTTCCCGAGATAACGGGATCATTTTCTTGAGATCTCGAGATAAGGAACCTTTGTTTTCCCAAGATAACGACATAATTACTTCGAGATCTTGAGAAAACAAAACAGATTTCCAGCATTTGAAGGACCGCTAGGTCCGGACTGGATTTGTCTGGATAGCTATCAAATATTTTTTGGACTGCTTGAAGGCCCGAGTCCGTGTCTGTTCTATGTTTGTGTCCATGTCCAGGGTGAAGAGGTACGCGTTAAGGGACAAATTCAGTGAGTGGATGATTTCTAGAAAATGGTAACTATCTTTGAGATAGCTGGGGTGTCTGTGTGAGAAAGGGAGGGGAAAAAGGAGTTAAGGTTATGCAGGTCAGAGTGAATGAGGCTTTTCACCCTGTCATCCAGCTGGTCCCAGGTGGGTTCCCAGCAAGATGGGAGGGTGAAGGGAAATGATGTTGTGGTTGGACTTATCAAAACAATCTATTAATTGAATTCTCCTCAATATACTCCTCGCAGGTCCCTGCGCAGTTCCTCCTTGTCAAAGGAGGGTGGAGTGGGGATGAAATTTGGGCCGGGTCGGGCTGAATGAAAGTTGAGAAGTTTAGAATATTGGATGAGGATCCCCAAGAGAGGGCCACAGTGGTCAGGGGGAGTGGTGGCGTCTGACGTCTGTTCAGGGGCCCAGTCCCCAGATGGTGTCTTCCCTCTCCCGGCTACCTGGCGAGGTTGTGCGCATGCTACAGATTTAACTGTAGTTGTGAACAACAACGTTTGGCCGTTGTTGGTGTCCGGTGGATAAAGTCATTAACGGTTTTGAACTGGATGTCAGGCAGCGGTTCCAGGAGGGGGGCTGGCTGTGGATAGTCACCTAGAAACCAGTTAGGCTTTGTGCCTTTAAGTGGCAGTCATTCAACTGTCTGCCAGCAGTGTTGTGCCTTATACACTGATGCATTGATACGTTGACTTGGCCTGGTCATAATGTTATGCCTGATCGGCGTATTTATATCACCATCATCATCAGCATAGCTCACCATAGCTCTTCACCTCGCTTTGTTTTTTTTGTTTTTTTTAAAACAGGTGCTTTTCCTAAATTTACACCATCAGCTCTTAGAGATTCTGGCCTTCAGGCTTTTTGATAACCCAGTCCTCTTCTTGATATAGCCCATAATATCTGATCACTCTCGGCACTACATTTTTAAAGAAAAATAAAAGTGTTGTTTATCTGGTCCACACCATCATCACAATACGGCAGCTTTAATCAGTAGATGCACATTTCAGCTGGTGCCCAGTAGTATGTTTCTTCAGCATCTCTTTCACATTAGATTACCTTTCATTTCTTACTTTTATCATTATAACAGTTATTATCAGTTATCATTAGTCACTATCTACCTACTATCCACTTACTGTGGTTATTTTATACTACAATACCACCAGACTACAGAGCAGTTTAACTCCTGAACTCCTCCTCAACACTCACATTTTATAAAATACATTGTTCTGTTTTTTCTTTCCTTTTCTGTTAAAGTAGCAGAAAGGAATAAAATGAATTTTGTTATTAAATCCTTGTGTTTTAAAGAAAACTCTAGCATGTTCTACGCGTTTCCACTCACATACAACACTGTCCTCGTCAGATCCACCCCTCACTCCCTGACATTTTCCCAAACAGCTAATTTGAACATAATGAACCAAAGTGGGCAGGAGCAGTTCCAATGTCTGAATTGCACAAAGCAGTGTCCTCCTCTTTATCTTGTTTTGTTATTTTCTTCTGCTTTTTTTCTTTAATGGTGGATGGAAAACCGCTTTTAAGTGCATGACTGAAACCTACCAGATTGGAGTGTGCCTCAGAACGGTTAAACTCTCGTCAGCTGACGTGCTATAACCGTAGTGTGGGAGATGCATTCTTTGTATGACTGCTTGCAACCGACCATGTTACATCTCCCATTTCCGTATGTTTTTGGTCTTGGACTTCTATACATGCACAAAAACAAAAAACAAATAACAACAGAAGATCTGTACCATATTCAAATCATAACCTGTTTGTTATGTCTTATGTTAATGTCTATATATTTTACTATACCTTTGTCCTTCATTGATCATATTTGTCTTCTCTTTGTACTATCACGTTGAGAAGCTTAGTACAATACATGCTGAGGGAACACTAATGAACAAAATGCACAGCTAAACTGACAGAAGTCCACTAGCACAGCCCTTCCATCAACTTCTTACAGACACATTACAGTACGTACATTAGCTGATGGATCATGAACCATATGGCTACCCACACACTGCCACTGATTTGATTGAAAAATTAGGTCAAAAACACACTTATGCCTAAAGTTGATACCATATTCTCATTCCAATGTTACTGCGTTTGTCTAAACTGCTGTAATATCCGTCCGTAGACGACTTATTTTAAATTGCCGATGAAATTATGCTTGTCAGACTAAGAGTTAATGACTCAGTGCTGGAAATATTCCTCTAGAACACTACTGAGAGTATTACTTACTATTTAACTGTTGATGTTTAACATATTATCAATAGCAGGCAGTCAATCAAAGGGTTTTCTGTTTCAGGCTAAAGTAATCTATTCTAAATTACCCCTGTGCTGTTCTGCTCATTGGTCATGATCACCTCTCTGAACCGGAGCCGGCTGCAGGCCGGTATGTCAGGGTTTCTATTGGCTCTATGTGATGGGATAGCCTTGTAGGCGGAAGGTTTGGATATTATCTCAAATTGTACTAAGTACTTGATCATAATTTTAAAAGTAAATGAGTAGATTACGTGGTGTAGGCATACTTTCTGTAAGTAAAATCAGACTTGATAAGTACCGCAAAAATGGGTTAGTTGTAATAATTTCAGTAGCTCTAATGACTTACTTCCACCCTTTCTCAGCATCCAGGAGGAAGGTGACAATAACCTGCCTGCTGTCTGTCTTTTTAAAAACTCATCATTACTAATAATTGTGTTTGAGTTAATACAACAGAAAGTCACAGCGCTAATAGCACTCCAACTTCTGTTCTCTCATTCAGTGTTTCTTTAAAAAAGGATTCCTGGGATAAAGAAAAGGAACATGTTCTTGTAATTTATTTTCCATATTCTACAGACTACAGAGACTACAGCACTGGATATTAGAAGATGACACCTTTGTAATTTTCAAGAAAGGAAAAAACTGTTCTATACTTTACTATATAAAACACGCACAAACGAAAAACACAAAAACAAAATATATTTATACAAAATAAAAAACAGTCAGAGTCTGTATCATGTCTGTTTTCTTCAGTTTTTATTCTGAACAACAAAAAAAAATGTGTTCAAAAGTGTTTGAAAGCGCTGTATCCCCATTGGCAGTCTTTGTGCTGAGCTATATGTGGTATTGGTTTATTTCTATGGTGTAATAACACACAGAAATCACCATTCAGTATGTATCTCAGTTTTTGGGGTTAGGGTTCAGTAACAAACATCAAGAATGTTTTTTGTGACAAAATAGTATGTGTGGCTAGGATGTTCCGCGCATTCATGACAGAAAAATAAGAGTTGCAGAAATCACTAGAACTGAAAGCTGCTATGATATACATGTTCTCTCCAAGTGGATATATATTGTATTTGATGTATTGGGAGGGAGAACGTGATACAATTCCATTAAAAAAAGACATTGATATGTAAATAGTGACAGTAACATTTCTATAATTTAATATTTGAGATGGTCCCTGTGTAATTAGTTTGGAAGTATACTCCTTTATTCTTACTGCATATAAAACGGCTTCCCTCTATGTCATTTGGTTTATAGCTCTGGACATATGTATGGAAATACATTCTCACTTACATTATAAGTCACACATTAAGTATCAAAAATATATACAGTGTGTCAGCTGGGTTGTGCAGAGTTATGAGGTAACACTTCAAGTAGATCATTTGATAACACATACAACTACATAGCTGATTGACATATCATATTCAGCATCTAAGGGATATATTACTTTCATAAAAATCTAACTTCTTATTCTTTATCTGACCAACAGCTAGGTTAATTTAGTATCAGGATAGTAACTTACTGTTAAATTTGAGAATTATTGTTGCATAGTTCTGACATTTCTTTCATTAAAACCTCAAAAAGCAGCACACCAAGTCTGGTATATTCAAGTATTTGAAGAGGCCAGGATCCCGATGCAAGATGGCGGCAGCAGGAGGAAGGAAATGCACAAGTCTGCTAATCCTCAATGTTTTATACAACACTGAATGGAAACATGACAAAGAACTCCACAGTGTGCCTTCGGTAACATGTTCTTCTTTGGGCTGTCACACGTATATTTATATTTACTCTGAGTTCATCTCTGTTTCATTTAGAGTCTGTTCTTCGGCAGTCTTGGGAATGACAGGATGTCTAACAGGATGCCACAGGACCGCCAGTCGCTGATGGACGAAAGGATAATTAGATAAACGAATGATAAACAATTTCGTATTTAAAAAGTAAAGCAGAGTAAAAATATTAAGTAGGATGTTTCGGTGCTCTTACCTGCCTGAGGGTGCCCTCAGTGAGACAGATCTTGACGACAGCCCAGATGGGTACTGGAACCACAGATGATAGGGCCATGACCCAGCCTAGTCTGTAGGCCCAGTCTGGGTATGCATAGCCCCCACTGGATGTTAGAGGCTCATAGTCCAGAAATGAGCAGATGAAGCAAGCCTTGAAGAAAAGGCAGAGGAACAAACAGGCTGTAATACTGTGAAGCCCCCCAGCGTCATAGAAGTACAACTTTCATTGGAGCTGACATTTTGTTGCTTATGAGGTGGTATAATAGTTTTTGTTGATTCAAGTTTTGCTTGTAAAGCTAAGTAAGAAATTCCCCATGCAAGCCAAGTTATGAATATGTTCAAGATGTTGTGAAATATTTTCATAATACTTACTGTTACTTGTACACACATGCATTTTAATTCCACGTGTGCCACTAAAAAGCTGAGGCCGAACGAAGGCTCGCCTATACGCCACCTTTGTTTGTTCACACTAGTGATGTGTCGGCTCTTAGAGCCGGCTCTCTGAAGTGAATGATCGGAGCCGGTTCCTGCCTGGGAGCCAGAGTCACTTTTAAAAAATAAAAAATAAATCTATTTGTTGGTCATTGGTCAACTAAATGATGTGTGGTCGCAGGGCTTACAGACACAGCACAAACACACACACACACACACACACACACACATACACAGAAACAGGAGCGAGACAGAGAACAGCTGCTACTGAGACAACACGCTGGAAAGGTGAGAAAATGAGTGACGGCCGGAAACATAGTAAAATTGAGTGTAGAATATTAAAAGTTAAGATCTCATATGGAGCAGGCTCTACAAAGAACCTGCACAGGCACATTAGAACCGTACATCCATCAGTGCAGTTAAAAGAAAAGTGCCACTTTGTCTACTGCGACAGTTGCTGCAGCTGAGCAACACCTCATTTTGTTACCTGAATTTGAACCATCGCACCAAGTAATATTCACTAATGGAGTTAATGCATTAACTGTACAACCTGTTAAAAGCAAGATGTACTTGATCAACGTTAATTAACCGTGTGCAGTCAGTTGGTGACGTCAGAGGATTTTTTTTGGGGGGGGTGGGGGGAGGCGGTAAGTGCTGGACACAGTCACCAGCACTGATGTGGGAGCTGCTTAACCACATATTAGTGTTACAGTAATGTTTCAGATGTGCTGAAACGTTCCTGTTTAACTGAGCTACAGCACGGTTATCTTGTGGTGGGCTAATAGCAGCACGTCGCGAAGCTCGCCTCTTTGTCTGAAACAGGAATAAGTCTCTCTCGCTGTAACCGACAGTGTGTGACGTGCGTCAGAACTCCCACCACCTCTGGTTTCTGGTAAAATCTGACAGACAGCTGCATCAGCCATCCAAAAACAAAATGAATCTCAGCTAACATCACTGGTTTACTGCTACTACTACTTCATAATCAGCCTTGCTTGTGTGTTTGCATTATGTTACAGTGTGCATGTGTTCCCTTCCCTTTTCAGTTTTGCTATTAGCTAACATTTGATTTGAGGTTTTTTTTTTGAGTAAGTGAGTGAGTGAGTGAGGCTGCTCAGCCAATCTTTAAGACAACCGACAGGTTGGCCTGACAGAGTGGCCAGTTGTCTTAATTCAGTTCCATTTCTGCTGTGTGTGTGACTCCTGCAGCAGTGTGAAACTCACCGTGCAGATCAGAGGGATGATGTAACGCCAGCACAGTTTGAAAATAAGCCACGGTCTCTGTCCTGTCATGTCTTCAACCATATCACACATCCGGTCAGCCCCTGCATGATGATTACAGTTTGTTAGCAACAATTTAAATGGCCGCACCTCTTGGTGCTGAAGCATGGTTTGGGTCAGACTTATGGGTTGACGTGACACACGTTGCTCAGGTAATATCGGAACGCTTGCAACCGACGCTTCAAAGATAGCATTTTTAATTTTAACAACAATGTTTTCCTAAACAGAAACCAAGTAGCTTTCTTGATAAGATCTGACCTAACTGTGAACGTCAGGTACACTGCAACTCTCCTGTTGTTTGGAATTGGCGATATATGTCGTTTAAGAGTCACTGGCAATCAGCCAGTTGTTTTGGTATGAGGGTGGACCTTTTACATAATGAGCACACTACCTTCTGCATTGCCACTGGCCTTTAATGCTGGACGTAAATTGTGAGGTGTAGAACAATCGAATATGAACATAATTGTGGGGATACTGAGTTGAAATCTACACCCGGGGACAGGGGAAAGATGAGTGGATAGTACAAATATGTCTAGTAAATTACAGAATAAATGCAACATTATGTTCAAGCCACTTACCAAAGGCCCAGGCAACAGCAACACACTCGACCGCGCTCACAAATAAGATACATGCTCCATTAGCACCATAGTAGTCAAACAGCTGGAACAGGTACACTCCTCCCTGGACAACACAGAAGAAATGACTCCTTCAGTATGAGGATTTGTTGAACGTAAGCTGATGAGTTTGATTTCACAGGTGTGCAGTACCTGAGTGGTGAGCGAGATCTGAATGAGGAAGCAGAAAGTGCAGAGGAAGATGAGGAAGATTTCTCTGCGCCAGGGTCTGCGCATCTGTCCTGGGAACATGTCAATCACTGACGATGTCAGAGTTTCCAAACCTGTAAACTAGCACACACAAGCAGAAAGAAAACAGAACAACTTTAGCAAATTCAAACGTGTAGTGTGGAGAGTCTGTCTGGGTCTTAATTATCACTCAACTGACTTGCCCTTTATTTGCTTCTGGCTGAGACAAACCGGCCCCTCCTCCCTCAGCAGTACATATAGGCTGTTAATAACCTGAGCTGAGGTAGGAGGCCTGCTACTGACTGATGTCTGCTCTTTCTAAACTTAACTATTATTATATTTTGATATCGCGGAAATAACTATTTCTATCTGAGGTCTGTTTCCTCAGAGGTATTGATGCTTTCGAAGTGATTCTGCTGTTGTAAATATTAGTGATATCGCTCTAAAAACAATAAAGATGCATGGAAATTCAGGTGCATCATTTGATTCGCCTCAGTGCACACTACACGAGCTGATATTACAGCTTTAGAAATAAAAATGTTGATCTTCGAAAAGGAAACCATTTACTTGTGTCACTTTTGCTGTCACTTGTTTTTGTTCCCCGTTGTTTTTCCTGACCCATTTCCCCCCCTTTCTCCCTCACCTGCTCCTTCCCTTTGTGTGTGTGTGTGTGTGTGTGTGTGTGTTCATGGGCGTGACTTGCTAGTATCTGCTGCATCAGAGAGACGCACCTGACAGTCATTAGCTCATCACCTCCTGCTACATTACCCTGATCTCTCCAGTGTGACCTCAAGTGTAATGTCTCGTGTTTTTGGACCTAAGACCTTTTTCATGTCTTTGTTAACACTATTATCGGCTTGGCTCACGTGCAGTTACCTCTGGCATCTCTCTGCACCATTGCCTCCCCCTGGTCACCTGTGTTTC
This sequence comes from Diplodus sargus, assembly GCA_903131615.1. Taxonomy (NCBI): domain Eukaryota; kingdom Metazoa; phylum Chordata; class Actinopteri; order Spariformes; family Sparidae; genus Diplodus; species Diplodus sargus. The sequence continues at coordinate 444,906 of CAEMYA010002128.1, forward strand.
CTGCACCTTCCTGGAAACTCAGTGAGACCATCAAACCCTGGCTGTCGTCTCTCCCAGCTCACCTGCCTGCCCTCATCTTCGTCGTCCAGCGCTTTGTGATAATGAACCTTTTATGCAACTCCAACTCCAATCTAATGTCTCTGCTTCCACCAGTAACCAAAATGTAACATAGTTGTTCTTTACTGTATATAACTTGATTTTAAACAAATCAAAAGTCAAATAATAAATATTTCTGGAATAACCGGTAGAACACTCAATGACCAAAATTATACAGTGGATGAAAAGTCAATAGAAGCCATCTTCTTGGACTGCAAATATCCTTACAAAATACATCCAACAGTTGAATAGTTAAAGATGCTTTAGTCGCTGCTAAAAAGGGTATACAAACAAAGTGATAAAAGGATAATCTACTGGGTGCAAGTATATAGCAAATAATCTGTCTGTTCTCATAAATATCCACATACATATCCGACAAGTCTGATACCACAATGAGTCTGTGAGCAGTTCAATAGGCTTCAGACTGGGTCCTATTAACCTATATTCCACATTACAACCGCTGTGGTTACACCAACACGAGCAACTAATATGCCAAAATGAATAACTTTGCTAACAGTATGCAGTTCAATTTAACAACGTAACAGACTTTTCAAAATTTTAAATATACACTGCTTCTACTGGGAAGAAAGTGGAATACGAATATACGCTGCTCAACAAATTCTGTACATTTACGCAGCGCTGACCAAATAGGAACCAAGATTTTGTCACTGCTTTGCCTCACAATGTGAATTTTGTGCAGGTCACCAACAGCAGGACTATGTTGTGTGTCTTCTTCGTCTTACCACTGTGTCAAGTCCCAACAGAAAGAGCATAATGAAGAAACAGGCAGCCCACAGCTGAGGAAGAGGCATCATGGCTACAGCTTGAGGAAAAGCGATGAAAGCCAGCCCGGGACCTGGAGGGAGTGAGGGGACATTTCAATTGTTTTGCTCTAAACTTGCAATAGATGTTTGTTTTTTGTTTTTTGTCTTGCAGACTTGTCTGGGGACCAGCTCTAGAATATAGATTAAGTTCTGTAAATTCTGCACTAGGAAATTCCTGTTGTTTTGTGAATTCTATTGTGAAGATGTACCCTTTGAAATATTAGACCATGCTCCGTAGTGGTCTAGATGGCTTACTTCTTGATGTGACATCATGAGGTAGCCCATTCTTTGATTCTTCTTCACATTTTCCCCCCCATGAGTAATCTAATCTAGGCTCTTGACGACACGCTCAAACCCTGCTTCTGTATGCCACTTATACTGGTATACTATTTCTATTGTGTGCTGGCGTGCATTGATTGATACACAAACTTTTCCTGTTATGATGCCTTAAAAAAAAGTGGTTTTGACGTAGATTTGTTGGTCCAGGTGTGTTTGCTGGGATTTTGAGGGATGTCTGCCTGCGATGTGGCCAGATTGGGCCACACGAGTCCACAACCCTACTTAAGACAGCCTCCCCCATTGTCTTGTAAGATAACCTGCTGACGTTCTAAGTAGCAATACACTGTTGTCATTAAACTTCAGTGCAGTGAGTGTAAATTTGATTCTGATGTCTAAACAGAGAAAGCAGTGCTGGCCTTCAAATCATACCTGATTCGACCACTTTATCGATGGGCATTCCCTGCTCGTGGGCCATGAAGCCCAGAGATGAGAAGACTGCGAAGCCTGCAACAAAGCTGGTGCAACTGTTGAGCACACACAACCACAGGCTGTCACTGCACGCACACACACACACACACACACACACACACACACACACACACACACACACACACACACACACACACACACACACACAGAGAGAGAGAGAGAGCTTGTCATACAGATCAGAACTGATATAACATGCCACACCAATCACTGACACAGCATTAAAAGAAAAAGCTTGGTGTTAGCTCATTTTAACGGAACTACTGATCACATGGCTCACCTGAAACACTTGTTTTTGACTTTGTTGTAGCTGCCCAATGTGATTAAGCTTCCTGATGCAACACCATATGAAAATAATACCTGCGTACAAGCCTCCAGCCACACCTAATTAAGAAAGATGGAAAATCACAGTCTGTCACACAAGGTTTTGTTTTAGTAAGGTAAATTCTTCACACGTATCCAGTAGTAACTGGCCCTAGGTTGGTGTGACACTTACATTCATCATAAAAAAAACAAAAAAAAACCCTTCACCTTATATACCACGATACCACTTCACAAACAATTTGTCCAAGGTGTCTCACCTGAAGGTCTGCCAGACGAGAAGGATCTGGATACAAGTAGTAGATGACACCCTGCAAGGCTCCTGGCAGGGTCAACCCCCTAACCAGCAAGATGGCCAGCGTCACATAGGGAAGCAAAGCCGTGAAATACACCGCCTGAAATTTAAGTGGTTATTTAGCATATAGCTAGCCATATACAATCACTGCATTAGGTTTTAGAAACACTAATTATTTTCTTCTGTTAGTGCTAGTCCCGACCCTGACCAATTTGGTGCCCTCGGCAAGATTTTAGCTGGAGCCCTATTGCATCGCAGTCGATTTCACAATCAATTTTTAAGTCAAAAATATTACACCAAGTAAAACGGAAGAAAGAAACAAGTAAAAAATTAAAAATACAATGTAAATGAGGCACTGCACAAACATTAAAGAATATCCTATTTACATACAAAATAAAAACAGTGAACACAAAAACAAGTGACGTAAAATGAATTAAAAATACAATATAAATAAGGTATTGCACAAAATAATAAATAATGAAACCAGTGCAACACACACTCACTATTGCAGACAGTATTAGAAATATCAGACCTTCAAATTAACTGCTATTTACAATGTTTCCAACAGAGGGAGCTGTCTGCATGCTGATTGTATTAAAGGCCTGGCCAACACCTCAACAAACTCACTTTACAGCCTTACTCTTGACTTTCTGCAAAGGTGCCAGTCACCTCTACACAGCACTGCTGAGGTGCCCATGAGCAAGGTACCACACTCCTAGATTCTATGTGACAGCCATGTTTCTGACTTCTATTACATGTAAATGCATCGGTGTGTATTTTGGGCCCATGTATGTGTAGTTAAAATAAAATGTAAAAACTGAATTTACCCAAGTTAGATTTAAACTACAGTGTATGGTTTGTCCAGACCTTTCCTGTGGAGCGGACCCCTTTCCAGATGCAGAAGTAGCAGGCCACCCAGCTTGCTAGGAGACACAGCAGTAGCTCCCACTGTACTGTACCAATCTCCTCTATTCCCCGCGACATGGACAGCACTCCTCTCCTGTGTTGACACACCAGACAGTCAGTGATGTTACATGCCTGAAGATTAACTGGTAACACACCTTTTTACAAGTCCCCAAATGAGGTGAATTGAGTTAGCAACTGTAGCACCACCCAACTGGAGTATTGGTTTATTATGACTTTAACTCACTCCCAGAACTCAGAGACTGAAGACTTGTCTGATGTCCAGTTTACTGTCAGATTGCCACTGTCTACTGCAGTCCTGTTTGCAGAGGTGAGATCAACACATCTGTCTGTTGATGGGAAGGAAAATGATCGCATTGATTATCAATCTTCATATCTTGTGACTGAAATGCTCATCAGAATGATAATCAGGTGATTCTTATTATCAGTCTCAGCACATCATTTTCTGGTAGTTGAATTCATTTAAAGAAGAAGATGGAAAGGACAGGAAAGAACAGATGGTAACATAAAAATCATTTTTAATCATATGTAAAACAATAGGTTAGGGATTTATGTTTTCACATAATTCTTTATACACACATAGTCTGGATTTACGATAAAGATTCAGAAGGAAAAAAATATATAATCTGTTCCCTTTTCTTGCCACAGCACTGAAAAACTTGAGACATGTTTTTCTGGTCTTTCTATTGGATTGTCATGTAAATAAATGGCTGCTTCAAGGTTTTCACCCTAAGTCAACATTATTGTTACTTTGTCTACCTCCTTTTCACATACAAACACATACACACCACACCACACCCACTTACACATGCATACACACATTCACGCACACGCGTATCTGTTTTTTTTTCTTCAGCTGGCCGATGCCAGTCTTGCTGGTGGAAGTGAGATTCTACTAATTGAGGAAAAAGATTAACTGCTGCTGCAGCCTGTATGTATTTGACAGCATTCAATTAAGACTTGTGCAGTGTTGAAAGTGACACAGTAATGTTATAGGTCCAATCTAGAGAGATTGCCATCATGACTTCTGCATAAACAATAAT
>CAEMYA010002128.1:451395-538213 GCA_903131615.1 Diplodus sargus
AAAAAAAAAAAAAAAAAAAAAAAAAATTCCTGCATCAATTTAACTCTTGTGTAACTGTGTTACTCCTCGTGTCTCATTCACCTGTAAGTAAACACCTAATACTATCATATTGAACGTAAACAACCTACATAGCCATTGCTAGTGCTTATAACTCTCAAGCTAGCTTTGATAGTATTCAGACATTGTTTTGAAAATCTATTTCAATGTTGTAACTCATTGCTGGTTGGCTAGCAGCTATGGCTATAGTAACATTAGATAAGGTAAAGCTAGATCATCAAGATTAGTGGTGGGCCTGCTACATGTTTGTTCTGTGACCCTCAGTGATTCACAGACGAACATGAATATTGTTTTGGACTCATGTTGTTGCCAGAAACCTTGGATTGCTTTGCTTTGTTTCTCCAAGGCATATAATATTTTGATTGCTGTCTGGAATTTAACTGAACAGAATTACCAACCCCAGCTATAATCATTTAATAATTGCAGATCAAATCCACAATCAATCAGAATTTCTGGTGTGCAAGAATTTTGAAATCAAAAGTTAACAATAAAAAGCTAAATAACTATACTGAGCATTTTTTAAAATGATTTAACATTTTCACCATATACATTAGCATCTTTGCATGCAAACATTTGCTAATGAACACAAACTGCATATAGAGTTGAATTTCATTCATTTTGAAGGTATTCAGACCAAAGTAGTGAAGTAAAATCAATGGTAGTCTTAAGATTTCACCCTGAAGGGAGCATGAGTGCTGAAAGAAAATGTTGAGCTGTTTAAGTGGACAAATTAAACTCCAACAGGATGGCTGAAATGCTACTTCACTTTGTTCCCTGAAGGCACGTCAAATCTTTTCAGGCTTCAGTTGTAGCCCGCAGACATCTGAAACATAGATAGCGGCAAGCAGAGCATGGCTCCTTCTTCCCTGTCCCATTGTTTAACAGTCTGATCAGCAACTTGACAAATAAGAATGAAGTTAGAGTTGAGAATTGAATCTTAATTTATCGAAATATTAATGTTGATAAATCTGAATCAGGCGAATTGAAAGCTAAAGTGTCATTGGATGATAGTCAATGGGTTCTGAGGAGAGTAGGGGTCATATTCATAAAGCCGCCAAAGAATATTCATGCTATCAGTAAGTTTTCGAAGAAATTTTCCTTAAAATTAACACTACAACACGTAAAGTTATTCACAAAGCATCTTTGCCCTTAAGACAGTTGCTGGGTGAAACTCTGTTAGGAGAAGCGAGGAGGACTTTAAGCATCAGGTTTCTCAAACTGCCGGCCCCCCGGGGGTCCAGGGTATAATTTCATGATGTATTTACCCTGTCGGAATATTGAACTGGAAGGAGCTGTTTGATGAAGAGCTGACAGCAACACAATGCACACCTCCAACTTCTCAGTGATCTAACCACTCCTCTTCCCTCACTAACGTTATCAGGTTCCTTATCATCACTGGATTTAAGTCATACATATTGCCAGGTGCTTCAGCTTTTCCCTTTGGTAATGAATCCTCTGCCATAGTCCTGTCAGTTAGCTGTCCAACTCTCTCCATGTTAAAAGTGAAATGTGACTCCAGTTACTCTGTGCTGGGACTCTGCAGCTGCTGCACGGAGTAGACACTTCCAGTTTTAATCATGGTGTCCACTGTTGGACTGTTAATTTTTAAGTCGTTAAATTAACGGCAGGCAAGTGATGCATTGATGTAGGCCTGCCCACTTTTCAGTAGGAAAAAAGATTTGTACTGTAAAAACGTATGTGCATACAGATGTTTACTTCAGTTTGCATTTTATCTCAAATATGATGAAAATACGAGCACAAGTGCTGTCAGGCATCTGGCAAGAAATAAAGTAAAAAATGTTAAGTAAATGTGTAAGTTCAGTGCAAGGGTGCAATACGTTATTTAAAGGAGCAATCTGTAGTTTTGGCGTAGAGTGTTTATGAGAAGGGAAAAACCTTCATCGGCTGATTTTCTGCCTAAACAAGCTTAACGATCAAACGCTTTGTTTTCATGACCGAATGAACGGAATAAACAAACTGACCTTGAAGGACAACAATATTTATGCTGTCTTACTTTGTTCATACGTGGCGGACCCTGCCACCTTTCTAGCTTCATACAGTGTTCTGGGACCTTATTGTCCTCTGAGAACAGCCTGTTTACTCACATACTGAAGAAGTTTAATATCATAAATATGAACTGTAAGATAACGTCTTCTCCAAAAATACAAAGTGCCCCTTTAAGAGCAGGGGAAAGCTGCACTATCGAATCGTATTCCAACTGCTGTTTGAGTTTTTGTATTATTATGTTAATGATGTAAATAAAAAATTAACTTAGAAATATCGCACTTTCTTGCAGTACTGAAATGGCCCTCCTATAGGGTGATAGTACCAGCAGTGGCCCCAAACTAATTTGAATTGAAGACCCCTGTTTTAGAGACTTAAGAGTTTTTAAGCTGAGGAGAAAATGGTGGAAAGGCAAAGAGTGAGGAGAAATATTCTCCAAACACAGAGTGACAGTGAGTTAATGAAACACTACAGTTTAGATATTGCTAGGATAATGTTTGTGGTTGATCTCTCTCTCGAGACGTGCTCACATCTCTGACCCAACACAACCCAGAAATCAAAGTGATCACAACACACAGATAGCCTATCTGGTAACTGTAGAAAAGTTGTAAAAATGCAACAGCGGTTTCTATTGCAACCGTCAATCAGCAGAATGATCACTTCAGTATTTATTTTGCTTGTCCTTCAGATGTGAAATTAAAAATGCTTATTAGTTTTATTCATTTTAATTGTCATAGTTTTGGTTAAAATGTTTTCTTCCTTTAAAATGTTTTGATTTGTTAACAACCCCTTTATCATTGAGTGCTCTTCATTTAAAGTTAGATGTCAGCAATTAGCCAGAGGCCCAACGGTAAATTGGTATACTAGCTTGCAGTTAATCTCTCTACTCTGGCTGGATTTCCCTGTTAGCTGCTTCCATGGCTGTATTTTGTGATTTGTGCCCAACAAAAGTGGGAGTGGAACACAACTATATATTGGGTTTACATTTGATAAACGCCAATAGACAACAGTGTTCTCAATGATCACCATGTTCTCATTCAGAGTTTAGTTACATCTCTGGACTTACGCAACATGGAAGCATGTTGAGCATTGATTAAATATGGAATGTACTGAATTTACTATTGTGGATAGTTGGGAATACTGTGAGAGGATTCAGTATTTTAACTTTTATAGGACATGAAGCTGCAACCATGGCCTGTAAGTGTATGTATTGTGGAGTGGACAAATCACCAATTTCCAGCCCTGCTTGAACAACAGGATACACTATGATATGATACCGACCAGACTTTTTACTTGTCTGGGACAAGTAATAGTGTTAATTGCAAAGCCCTGCAAATTTCACTCACAAGCTTTGAAAAATGAACTGATGTTAGCTTAAACATTAAGGGGGCATTATGTAGTTTGTTGAAGAAATTAAAACTAAGAATTTTAATATTTACAATATTAATAAGGTAATAATACATCATTTTCCCCCATAAGTGAATGAACAAGCAGTTCTGAGAGGAAAATAAGGTCCCAGAACACAGTTTGAAGCTAGGAGGGTGGCATGGTCCGCCACATATAAACAAAGCAAAACAGTTTAAATTGGGTTTTCCCTTGAGCTCATTTTGTTTATTCAGTTTATTCAGCCATAAAAAACACAGAGAGTTTCGTAAGACACTGAAGATCTTTCAGATTTCTTCCCCAAAACTACATAGTTCACCTTCAACCTAGCCAACGTTCAGGCTCAGGCTCATTCATTCATTCATCATTTTGATGCTGCAAACTGGAGACTTTGTATTCACAAGAAGAGCGACTTCCAGCCAGGCCGAGCTAACTTGGTTTCCTGGGATGTATATATTTGCCCTGTGGCATTTACAGCAGGGTGGGACACCTTCATCTGTTTCAGGATGTTTGTAGTCTTTCTACTTAATCTGTAGCCACAGGCCGTCTCTCTCAGTCTCCCTTTACCAAAGTGTAACTGTATTTTATAACTCGCTGTCTGTTGAGTGTGACACTCAACAGACAGCGAATGAGGTGTCCTGGGATACTGCACCTGTCAATCAATGACAGGGATGTACTGATTTTGACCCATAGACTAGATCATAGGTCACTAACAGGAAGACCGCAGTCTGGGTCCGGACCCAGACGCTGTCCTATACGGACCTGAACCTATAGTCATTAAATTATTTAAATATTTTAAATTTTGATGGGGCACTTCTCTTTTGACCGGCGCAGCTTTTCTTGACTTACAGTACTGGTTTAGCCGATCTGGAAATCCACTGACCAATTGCATATGAGTTAAGCCATCCCACGTGATATGACTCAAATCAATCAAATTGGTGCATTCCAGGCGATAAACATGGAAAGACAAGTGACCGATACAGTGGGGAAAGAAGACAGAGAGGTGGGAGAGTCGGAGGCAACAGAGAGAGATGCTTTCAACCAAGAATGGACAAACTCATTCATGTTCATTCTTCCCACGGAAGCACAAAACCAGTCCGTCTCATGTGCTCAGGGACTGTGGCACTCATAAAAAGTGTCAGTGTGAAACGACAAAGCACAACGTTTTTGCCTAAACATATAAACTCAAGTCTGAACTGAGGTATTGTGAAATATTAACAAAGAAAAAAGGGAAACACAAGGTGCTGCATATTAAGTAATTTGATATTTATTTTCGCTATTTTATTTTTAAATGTAGCTCTTCTTTTCCCATAAAGAGATAAGAAAATAACACATTTCTATAGTATTATCTATCTGTATAATTAAGTATTAAGTGAAAATAAATATTGTCAAAATATTTTGGAATTGTTCTTTCGTTATTTGATTTGACAGTCAGTTGTTGATTACATGCAGACGATACAGCTATTACTACTACTTCTTCGATATCAAGTATATCACACTTAATCATAATGCAAGTTAGACATTATGATGTTTCAGACCTTTGCTTCAGGAAATTTTTTCCAACTGGTTAGTTAAATTTTAGTTGAATAACCCTGGACTAGATGCACAACTGTGGAAAAAATTATTAGTTGTTTGAATGTCCGATAGCGCAGCACTAACATTTTAGATCTTTGATGATAGAAACTAGAATTTAGCTCATTGACAAGATGGGGTTAATTTTAGTTCTCAACATCTCTTCTTTGTCATGACAAAAAGCTTGTTTGTTAATATCAAATCGATTAAGGAGGCATACTAAAATTACCAGCAAGGTAAATGAATGTCAGTGAATAAGTATAGAACTTCAACATGTGAGTAGGGTACTCTGTAAGCAGGCCTGTATTTTATAGGCTTCGTTAAAGCAAACAGAGATGTCCACGAGATTAAATGAGATCCATTTTCTGGACATGATTACTGAGGGTGCATTTTTATCACTTTCTTGCTCAAGGTTGCAATGAGAAGTTACCTAAATCACTCCTAAACTAGGACTCCTTACTCCTTACTCTGCAAGTCTATGCTATCCTATCCAAATTAGCACTTGGCTGAAAATCGTACATGACATTTAAATGTATTCCAATAAAAAGTATTGTAAAAACTCTTCTGCTTCTTAATATACTGTGGATGTGATAAAGAAAACAGATAATGAATTACCTTTACCTGTAAAGACCTCATGAATGATATTCATCAGTGGTACAATCATGTAAAATATTGTTCCAGCTCACCTCCTCCGTTTTTATAGCACAGGTAGGGGAATCTCCACACATTGCCAATGCCCACCACGTTGCCTGCTGCTGCCAGAATAAATTCTCTTTTCTTCCTCCAGTGTTCCCTGCTTTCATTTTTCTTCTCCATCTCTGTGTTACGTCCTCAGTCCCAGATCACTACTAGCAATGAGTACCCCAGTCAGCCTGGTGTTATGGTCTTCTATCAACAAAACTGACTGTTTGGCTAGGGGCAAGTACAGCGAGTGCCGGGGGCGTTTGTTTGTCGCAGGTCTTGAGATTAACTGTTTCATCACATGTTCTTAGTTGCAGTTTCAAATCAGTAGTGCCCTGAACTAAATGAACCATACTAAAACAGGACCAACTGGATTTATGGCACCAGATGGACTGAATTTTTGGCACCTGATGGAGAGAATCTTTGGCACTTGATGGACTGAATCATTTAAAGGCAAATCAGAAGCCCTGAAACCCTTCTAAGAATCTTGGTGAATACGACCCCTGATCTGTTTGGAGTTATTTGTATGACTCTGGGGTGTCCGGAAGACAGTCAGGTCTGCTGTAGTGCTTCTTGCAACATTAATAGAGATTTGTGTTACATTTGGTTATCAATAATATTAAATGATTATCAGAGATAATTTTTAATAAAAATAAAAAAAAATTGCAAGATCCAACTTACCTTAGATCACCTCAGTTTACCACCCGTTTAGTAGCAAATAATGCTATCAGATCACAAAGAGGCCAATGAAAACCAGGACATACGGACAAACCTTAGTCCAGAGCCCCTTATAGAATGACTGCTAGTGATAATGTATCAAACATCAACAGTTTAAAAGGTAACTAATACTCTGAGTAACGATTCAGAATAATACTTTGTACTTTTACTTAAGCATTATTTTAATACAGAAGTTTTACCTGTAATTGAGTTATATGCAGGAATGCAACTATACTGGTATTTGAATACAGATTTTCAATACTCTTTCCACAAGTGTCCATGTGTGTATAACCCCCTCATGTGTCATGTACAGTAAGTTCTATTTCATTCTTTTGATTTTAGGGTTTGTAGGTCTCTTTCCTTAAATTAGAGCAACATTATGTAAAAAATAGGCATTTTGTGCAATTTGGCCCCCCCCCCCACAGTTTCTAAGCGCAACAATCCCAGGTGAGTAATAGTTTGTCAGATTTAATGTAGGTGCTAACTACAAGTGGCTCAGCGGCTTTGTGAATTACTTTTAAGAAACGACTCCTACATAAAAACTTTTAGTCCAATTTACTCCTAACGTTAAGATAAAAGTCTTTGTAAATACGGGCCCTGGGCCCTTAACCATAACCATCATTGGACCCGAGCCATAACCATAACATCTCTGGACCCAAGCACTAACCTTAGCCACCATCATTATTATTTTTCGTCTGCCCCATTTTAATCTGTTTATTTGATTTTCAATATTGTACCCCTAATTGTTCCCTTTTTTCTTAAAAAAAAAAGAGAATATAAAGAGACGTGAGCCAGCGCCGTATTGGGCCTCAAGAAGCCCCCATACACCTACATCCCCATTAACCAACACAGGACCTGCGGACACTGCATGAGGTGACTGGGGAAGAAATGATGAGACAGAGGCACAAAAGGCATAACAGCCGGGAGGCCACATCTGGGAACACACCAGTCCAGGGGCACCTCTAACCCCACCTACCATAAAGCTAGAACTGGCAGAAAACTCAGACTGGCAACTCAGGGGCACAAAGCCAATTTGGTTTCTTGGTGATTCTAACCTTAGCCGTGTGCCCGCCTCCCATAACTCAGATCTCCAGTTTGACAGCTTCCCAGGGATGACATTTTACCATCTCTGGCAGATCCTCAACAGGACTCCAACACACCCGCTTACCAAAGTGCTGGTGCTGTCGGCGGGGGTCAACAATAAGGACCAGGATCCCTATAAAACCTCCATTAAGCAACTTAGACACATTTACATTTACGGTCTGTCTTCCCCAATGCTTCTATTTACATACCTGTGCTTAACTTTTCAGCCTCTCTCTCACAGGAGCAGCAGACTAACCTCTCCATAATTAACCGCCTTATCCAAAGCCATGTCCCCTTCCATGAACCGCTGCCTGATAACCATTTCCACACTGCTAACAAAAGTGTCCACTGGACACCTACAACGGCCACAAAAATGTGACACAGGTTTGCACAGTTTGAACCAAAACAGGTACCCGTGGGAGCAGTGTTGGGGCTCGTTACTCAAAAAAGTAATATATTACACATTACACGTTACTCTCAAAAATAGTAATGCCTTACATTACATGATTACTCCCTGAAGAAAGTAATTAGTTACATTAATGGTTACATTCTACTTGCACTACGAAATTGCCCGAGATGCATAAGATGGAAGGAGAACATACAGAAGGAATGTTTTTTAGGCTCTTTATTACCATTAAGCCAACAGGCCATTTCTTGAACAACCAACAATCAGATTATTTCACTGTGTCCAATGTTGTAAATGAAAACAATATAATATGTTGATGATAATATGAGACTGGCCTTGCCAACACTGGGCAGAGGGGAGAGGTATGCCGTTTAACAAATAAATATTAACTCCCTCAATGTTTAACAAACACTGTCTAGTGCAAACAAGTAGAAACAAACAAATATTAACTTCCTAAATGTTTAACAAACACTGTCTAGTGCAAACAAGTAGAAACAAACAAATATTAACTTCTTCAAAACATTATATCCATAAATAAAAAGACAGAAGAAATAAAACACTGTAGAGGAGAGGTAAACTGTTGAAAATAAAAGCAAAACACAGTGCAGAGGTAGGTTGTTCGAAAGAGTATTAGCATTATAGCCTCAAAATAAATCAATGAAAATAAAGTTGGCATTCTATGATCTTCTGAATGTGTCAGCTTATTTGCTCTGATTCTTATCAAAGCAGTGGCTATACCTCATAAGGAGGACTCTCTCAAAACACTTGTCTCCCAACCTGTTCCTCCTTGGAGTTAGAACAAGGCTGCCCAGGCTGAATAGCCTCTCTACTGGAGCACTGGATGCTAGTGCCGTATTGTATTTTAAAGACAGGTTCTTAATTCTGGGAAGATGTCCAGGACCCCCATCTCTGACCCAGACTTCAGGTAGTCCATCACCTCCCTGTCAGGATCAAGAGACCCTGCATCATGCTCTCCCTCAAACACAAAAAAGTCATCCTCGCTGCTGCTAGAGGCTGGGCTTTGCTGTAGAGGCGTTACCTCCTGCTCCTCCTTGTGGGGGGCAGCCATGGGGGAAGCACAACACTCTGTTATCAGCAGAGTCCTCAGGGCCTCCCTCCTGGTCTCTTCCCTCAGCCACCGCATCTTGAACCTCGGTAGAGCGACCGCGGCCAAGAGAGCCTCCCTGCTGTCCAAAATAGAGGCAAAGCGGGTTTTGTTGGTGTGTGAGAAAGATATTTCAGGTGAATGTTGAAACAGGCATATTGACTATACCAGGTCTTCAGAAACACAGTACCAGTATATAAATCTTACATTCTTTAAGAGCTTATTTCTGTGGGAAATTTTGAATACTGTGAAAGTGGAGGGATGTGCAATTGTGCATCTGACAGGTTTCTCTCATATCACACAAAGTTACAGTCAGCAAGTCAGACGCACACAGAAATTACACAAGGCCTACCTGCACTATGAATTCAGGCAGACCTGCCGTCATCTGGGAGGGGCCAGCACGCAGTGCCAGGGTCTTTGACATCAGAGACTCTAGTGTTGGTAGTAGATTGCCATAATAGCAATCATCTTCACCAGGAATTAATGAATGAATGAATCAATGAATGACTTGTTTAATTCAAATGTTTAACAGACAAACAAAAAGGACAGGTAAGAAGCCATAGGTTTACAGGAACCTACGTATATTTCATCTCACCTTGTAATCGGTCCAAAGCTTTCGCGAGTGGTTTTGTGATCGTGCAGTATTCCACAAGGAATTTATACTCCCGCTCAGAAAAGGCTCTCAAACCTAGCTGACTGCAGAGAGTGGTTAACTGCGGCAAGGGGATCTCAGTGATACGGGCTATTGTATTGTGGAAAGAGTTCCATCTTCTCGCTTTTGGCACGATGAGCTTTTTTTCCACACACGCTTTCAACCATCTCTGCAGCTACCGTAGACCGGCTAGCCTTAGTCCAAAGGGCAGAGCACTTGGCAGTGGCACTTCTGTAGACTGTTTTGGTTGTCTGTGTGGTTTGGTTGGAGTTTGTTGTCATTGTCAACCATTTTCCAATGTCATTATTTGAAATAAGATTAGTGTGTGTGAGGCACATTTTAAGCGAGGGGGAGAGTAAAGTGTCCTGAGTCTTGTTCAGTGGAGAGCACTTCTTGCACATTGGTAAATGTGTGTCGTCCTTTGATTCTTTTACAGGCAAGGGCTGCTTTCTCACGATGGTAGTTGCTTGGATCAATCCAGTGGGCAGTCATGCCTGTGTAGCTTTTGTTGAGACAAGTCCAAATGTCAGCGGTGGTTGACACATACTCAATGCTTCAAAGGTTTTCTTCAGCTCGCTTTCCATCTTGGCGTAGCATTTATCTAAGTTAGTTGCAAAGGTTTTCCTGTCAGAATTCGGCTGGCCGTCCCCTGCTTTTGGTATTTTGCCGACGGTCTTTGGGAAAAGACAGTGACTCTACGGTTGAAAGAGATAACATTTCCTCTACTATGTACGAGGCAACAAGCATATTCAACTTGGATTTCAATGTTGTCGGTACCTTCTGGTTCTGTTGAAAAGAAAGTTTTGGCTGCTTGCTTGGCGTCTCATTCATGTTGCTCTACGGTTGCTTAGCAACAAGCTTTGTGTGTCCATGCTGTCTTTGTAGGTGCTTCGTTAGGTTTGAGGTAGTGTTAGCAGCGGTAGAGAGAAGTTTCCAACATGGGCAAAGTGTGCACCTTACAGTCAAGTTACTTTCCTTACGTTATTCAAATTCAAAGTAATGTTTGTATCCCCAACCGTCAAAAGTGGCTTTACGCAGCGGGGGTCTTCAGGCAAGTGGCATGCAGCAGCATGTTCTGATTGTCTTGTTGACGCTGCCATTGTTATCCCATCTACTCTTGCGGGTGGCGACTCACCAATCACTGAGTGGTGAAAGTGAGGTGCCCTCTGGCCTCAACCTCCCCTAAAAATACTGAGAAAAAGAGAGTAATTAGAGCACTGTCATGATCCTCCTGCCTACACAGAATTTTAAATAAAATTACTGTATCTGAAACTGTACATATTTGTGTGCTGTCTTTTTCTTTGCCCTTGTTACAGACATTGTTATGCCACAAAAAAAACCCTTACATAAATGTGAGTAAACACAACTACAAAAATGTAAAAAATCTTAAATAGGGCTGCCCGATAAATCGAATTTTCCCCAATAGCCTTTTCGGAATAGGGGTCTTTGAAAAAAGGGAAACCCCCGCCGGAACAGCGGGGTTTCGGAAAGGCGGGGTGTAACCGCTGATTGTGTGAGTATGTATGTATTTATGTATCCAGGAAATAGTAGGCCGAACAAGTGTGCACCCTTGATCATGCTACTATCGGAATGAATTACGGTATGTTTTTAACTCCGATGTGACAGGGCCACAGAGCTGTGTCGGGCGGGTGTACACAATATGCGTTATGTTGTCACACTGCTATATGGACTTATTTTGGATTCAGGAGAGACGACGTATTACAAACACAGGTACCACCTGCAAATCAACCATAAAGACCAACACAAACAATTCAAAACTAACGTTAGCCATCATTAATTGTACAGTTAATTATATGCAAACTTCAATATTGCAATGACGATATAACTTACGATAAATAAACAAATATTAAACAGTGTTATCGCACATCGCAGATTTTCCTCATATCGTGCAGGCCTAATCTATAACTACAAAAAACTAAATATTTTGGCCAATACTCATTAACAGCAGGGCTGGTGATTGGAGACAATTCCCAACTGCATCCAGCAGAGGGCCTCCTCGCACTTCCTTTGAATTCTCAGCCTCTCAACCTGCTCCTCAAAGGGCATCACAGGCCCATCTGCAGGCAACAATATGTGGCAACACAGTGTCATATCATTCCTTTTTTGCTTTAAACTTCTTCCCTCCCCTCACCTGGCAGGGGCTGTCAGCGGTGACCCAGCCTGGCGGCCATCGTTGCACTTTTCTCTCGTCCCTTATATTTATCATCACTATTTTACATTGTATTATACACCCCCCATATTGGTGGGAGGACAATATGGTTTATTCAACTTTTTTATATGCCTATTTATCATTACATTTTATTGTTTGTACATAATCACGTGAGTTTGACTACAGCAACCCTAAGGCGAAGTTTTTAGACACAGAGGTGTTTTTTACCCACTTAGGGAAATTCAGATCCACGCTTAAGGCGAATTTTAAACAAACATGTCAATCACTCACTAGATTCAGAACCATCACAGCTTATATGAGGAATAAGAATTTGAAGGACATCTTAGTTCACACAACTTTGGATAAGAAGAAGCTGCAGCACGATCCATGGCTACTTATTCACACTCCTTTGATTTTTTAATAGGGGTTCAGAGTCGGGTCCCTCAATCAAACAGGCTTTGACTTCGCAAACAAGTAATGTCATCTACGCAATACAGTGTCAACATTGTAAGCTATTATACACAGGTGAGACAGTAAGAACTCTGAAGATTTGAATATACGAACATCTTAATCAGACACACATTGATGTATTTCATGTGGTAAAGTAGGATTAATGAGTTCAGTCTGGCAGACAACGTCTTGAATAGCTGGATACAATGTCCTTAAGAGAAGGTGTTCTATGACTTATACACCCCTTCATTATATTGATAATCTACTTTCTTATTTATTTATGGATTTCAGCGAACAGGATTTTATGTGCATGAATTCATATTTAATTGTACATTTGAAATATTGATTTATCTATTTTTAACTCTTATTGGTGTGATTTATCGTATGCATGATTATTTTTTATGAGTATGGCATTCTGACAAATGATTTCCCGATTTATTTTTGATTTATGTAATTCTATTTAATTTTCCAACCACGGCACTTATAACTTATGCTATTTAAAATTCAATATCAATGATACATCTTTAGGTAACTGCCCACCTGTCTTCTCTCATCTGCCTTCAAAATAAAATCAACCAGAGGATTCCTCCAATCAGATTAATCGTATAAGAGGTTGAAATACAACTGGCAATAATAAAAAAGCCCCCACCTCATCTTGTTTCCTAATGGGTTTTATTACGTATTGTTATGTTTTGATTCTTATTTTTACTTATCTTTTAGCACTTATTTGACAGACTTGATCTGAGCACTTAGTAGCATGATTTAGTAGATTTTGTAGATTTCCAGAGCACGTTTGCCTGAATCTTCTTATTGTTTTTCTCAATTAATGCAGAGCACTTATTTTGAAGGAGCATGATTTTATGACCCTGACCCCCAACCTTAAGCAGTATTCTCCTCAATGCTTAATCATACCCTGCTTCCGACCTGTGCGATAAAATCTTACCATCATTAGTCCCAGGTGACAAATATAAACCTCACTTTACAATAATCCTAACCATAACCATCACTGGACCGGGAGCCCTAATCATAACGGCTTTGGACCCAGGCCCAAACCCAAATTACCACCAGCATCATGGCCTCACCCTACACCCTAATCTATCCGCCTGATTTTTACCATCGCCGCCTCAATCCCCCCCGCCCCCTTTGATTTGAGTTTTTTTTTCCCTTTTCTTCGACTTATGTGACCTTTTATGATTTCAGGTCTTTAATAAAATAACACAAAGAGAGACCTGAGCCAGCGCCATAGCGGGCTTCTAGGAGCCCAGATACATCTACATCTCCATTACCTAACCTTAACGCATGGGTTAGTTTCAGAGTCAGAGGGAGGGCCGCAAATTGAATGGGATGGATGAGAGGTGGAAGTTGACGAAGTCTCAACGTCAAAATGGCTTCTCCAGGAGGTGTTTATTGGCAAGTTTGCATATAACCCCAGCGCCGCCCCTCCCTACACGCAGAAGACGCGCTGTGCTTAGGGCCCCATGATCCAAGCACAAAACCAGTCTGTCTCATATGCTCAGAGACTGTGGCACTCATAAAAAGTGCCACAATGAGACAAAGCACAAAGTTTTTGACCAAACAAACACACTCGGAGAAAATAGACAGTCTCAGAGCCCAATATGAACAATTCACCCGGATCCTGACCCATTCATTCACTACCCAACATTGTGCTAATGAATGTTCCCCCAGAGTCGCTTGGAATTTGGCTCGATATAAAAAGTCATTTACTGATAGAGGGGTTGTCAAGGAGTGCATGATTGCAGTTGCTGAAACCTTAACAGTAACAGAAACAGTAACATATTCACAGTAATTGTAATTTCATTAATGTCTTTGTAAATCTTGGGTGACATACCCCATATTTTTTTTAATCATAGAATTTTTGGACAATTGTATGCAATAGTGTGACGGTAGATGGGTCTAGTCACTTTTCCCCTATACTGATACACTGACATTTTTAGCTGTCCCTCTAAACAGCTGCAGGGCCTCAATGATGGCTGCATGCTGATTTGTTGTTGTTAGTGAGCTCTGGTTGGGCTCCCACCTCTTTACGTTTTTTAAGTGCTTTGTCATTTTTGCATTGAGGCGTAGCAGGTTACTGTGTTCCCAGCTATATAGAGAGCCAGAGTAATACTTTTTTAATAAAGACAGCATATGCCCCTTTTGAGTGTATTTATCTGGGATAAGTATATTAGGCCACTTTGAGATAAAACAAGAAATTCTATTTTATCAGCTCATGTCGCTTTTGTTCCACGATAAAGGGCACTGTGTTCATTTTGAGCTTTCTCTTACTGAATACCGGACCAACCATTAGGTTAATTTGTTATTTCTTCCCAGAATCTCTGAGCCTTTTTCTTGACATTAAATTACTGGAAGAATATGAAGGAAAATATAGTTTCTATCAAAGAGATATGAGTTTTTTAAGCCTTTCCCTGAGATAAGGTTATTTTGACCATATATCAGATTAAAATGAAGCTTAGTACAGTCAAAAGGACAATGTCTGTACACATGCCCTCTAAGTCCCTGCCACTCTCCCAAATCTTCTCCAGATTGTTCGCCTTGTCATCCAGTCACAACCTGTCATATTTCACTCTAGGCTAATCATTTGTAAGCTGTCAAAAGTGCTCTGTCTCTCGGTTTCATGGTGCTTGCCTTTTTCTTCCATGCAGCTGCATCCTCTCCATTCCAAACAATGTAGAGGACACAGAGCAGGTTTAGAGCAGTAAAGGTGTTTTATTGTTAGGCCGGGTCAGATGAGGACTGAAGGCAGGCAAGCGAGGATGGCGTGAGTGGAATGGATGAGGCAGCGTGGCAGGCAGGGATTGGTGGGCTGGCTGGCAGACTGGTGAGAGGGATATGATCGTGAAGCACAAAAAAACACAGCAGTTTAGCACACGAAAAGCACGAGGTAGCAAAAACACTATGGGAGCCGGAAAGTATCTACCACAGTAGTGAAACAACAATCTGAACCGATTGCAGGCAGCTCAGCTGAGCCAGGAGGGAGAGCCACGCCCACGCCAGGACACACACAAACACAATGGCAGAGAGACAGACAGGGAAACAGGAGGGAGGGCAAAAACACAGGAACACACTAGGAATCTTCAGAGGCCCCAGCCACGGCCGTAACATAAACACGCAGGCTAAGACAGTTACAAGTGTTGCTCACAACCAGGGCCGTTTCTGTCTTTTTGGGGGCCCTATGCAAGATGCTGTTTGGGGAGCGCTATTTTGTCATACTACGATGGATAGATTCCTAACCCTTTTAGGTGATCCACAAAGCAGGCTAAAGTTGTGAAAACCTCTCTCAAATTAAAATCTAACATCTTAAGTTGGCCCACCCTAGCGAGTTGAAGGTAAATAATGGGAATCCTTTATAGGTTAATACATGAAACAGATGCACTGTTCCTCAAAAACTTTCAGTTTGAATTGTAAAACATTTTTAAACTTAAACATCCTGGTCTGGTGGTGGTGAAGATGGCCTAGTTCTTCCTGGTCTGCGGCCCATAAATATTTCAGAATTGCTCCTGCAAAGACAAAATTCCTCAGGTTACCAAGCAAAATAGATCCTAAGAAATTATCCATCCATCCGTTTTCGTCTGCTTATCCGGGGCCAGGTCGCGAGGGCAGCTGTCTGAGCAGGGACATCCAGACTTCTCTCTCCCCGGACACTTTCTCTAGCTCCTCCCGGAGGATTCCAAGGCGTTCCCAGGCCAGCCGAGTGACATAGTCTCTCCAGCGTGTCCTGGGTCTTCCTCGAGGTCTCCTCCTGGTGGGGCAGGGGGCCCCATGTCCAGGGGGCATCCGAAACTGATGCTCGAGCCACCTCAGCTGGCTCCTCTCGATGTGGAGGAGCAGCAGCTCTACCCTGAGCTCCTCCCGGGTGACAGAGCTCCTCACCCTATCTCTAAGGGAGCGCCCCGCCCAGGATAGAGATATTAAGATATATGTATTTCATACAGTTTGAAATGTCCACAAAGTGTTTTTTAGAATGTAGCCCAACCCATACTTGCCAAACCTCCTTTCCCAGGAGACTCCCATTTTTCATTGCCCTCTCCCAGCTTCCTCCCAAGGTCGAACTTCTCCTGTAGTTCTCCCTAATTGCGACATGTACTGTTACATCTCCACGTCCACAGTAAGTCAGAGAGGGACAGAGAAATGGAGAAGAGAAAGAATACTCGTTGAAAGAAGAATTCTGCTTCATAGGGAAAGTTTTATAGGATTAGGGCATGTGTTTTGTATAATCTGCAGAGCTGATTTTTCTGTCAATCATGGGTGTCACACTGATGTCAGTCCCGTCATGAGGCTATCAAAGGAAAGTGACATGCACAGACTCTCTGAATGGAAGGAGAAAATGAATAAATGAAAACTGATAAATTTAGGTTAGTGCTAGAAGTTCACACAAGCTAGGGGCATAGATAATTCTGTATTCTTCACTCAAAATTAAAGCAACAATATGTAACTTTAAACAACTTCAGAGTCATGTTGATGGTACAGTGTCTTGGAACAGGGTGAACGGTGTCTCTGTCTCTTGTGTCTGCTCTCTGTAACTTCAGTGAGAGGGGAGGATCACAGCGTTACATACGCGTTTACTTCATCACATTGTTATGATGTTATCATTACATCTGACAGGCCATTACACACCTGGTATTTGTATTTACCACAGTGGTGTTGCACTCAGAAACTGTGGGGTGTGCCAAATTGCTAAATATGACAATTTCTAGAGTAAAAATGATTTTTCAACATAAAAATGCTCTTCCACTGGGCTTTTAATTTTTCTTTCTTTTTTTTTAAAGTCACCAGAATGCAGAAAACAAAGTCTGGAAAAGATTTTCCTGGGGAGGAACTCCAAGCCTTTGGTTTCATTTCCTAAATAATAGCTGACAAGTGACATGAGGAAAGGTGTTGATTGTTCTGTTCCCTCAAAGCTGATTTAATGAGTATTTCTAACATTTAAACATGACTAACTTGTCAGTTGTCTCCAGCAGTGTTTGGGTGTTTTAGTGGTACATTATGTCAGGTTTAGGAGCTCTGCCACAGTGAGCTGACACCCTTCTGCAGTCAGTAGATAATGTTTCCAGTTTCCAGGATCAGGACTGGCTCTGTTGGCACTGGCACCTTTTGTCTCAGCCAGGCTGGAAACTGGCAGCACTGACTGAAATACAAGCAGTGTTTACACTGAGTCTGAAGGTGTCCAAAGAGTGCATTTGTTTTAGCACGGATCCATGAGGACATTATCAACAGAGCTCCATGTCTGTCATGGTAGATACAGATGACCCTTTTACAAATTATCAGACTCTAAACCTGTTAAAATGTATATATAACTGTAATTTCAATACTAACACCTTTTGATTGGCTTCAGGCCGGGAGGCCCTGTGTGCAGTTTGTGTTTAATTCCACACATGTATAAGGGCAGGAGAGGGTGTTACTTGTTGAGGTTTCCTTGAATAGTGAGTTTTTGATTGATAATTTTTCTCAAAGAGGTTAATCTACTTCCATGTAAACATGACACGGCTCATTTGCAAAGAAAGCTGGTCGTCCTGAGGACTTCATATTGCTTTTTTTCAGCTGTGTACAAGTCTCACCACAGGTCTGGCTGCATGCTGCAGTCTGCTCCCAGTGTTTACAGCACCTCCGCCCACACAATTACTATCCCCCAAAGAGGAACACTGAACTGAGCTCTGATTCCAGAATGCCACAGACCAACATGCGGCCTTCATTAAACCCAACTCAACTTTACTGATTAAATTAAGTTTACACCAATGTAGCTGCTTTGAATGAACTTCACCGGTCTTGGTTTCAGCGGAGAGTTTTAGTGTCCCAAGATGCTCCTGAAGAATTTAATTCTGAGGGGAAACTACTTTGCAGCAATTGTATAATCAACAACAACAAAAAAACAAAAAGATGGTCATCTGGTGGTTCATCATCATTATTCATTTTCTTTACAGATATTTCCTTTGTTGGACTGGTGTTGTTTGGCAACTACAGCAGCAGAGGGCAGTGTGTCCATTCAGTATTCTGTTATCAGGGCTAACGCAGGTCCATTGATTTTGTTTTTCTCGTTGTGATTTGAAGAATTAAATCAGAATAACTAGAAATATGATGTACAAGGAGATACTAATATCTGTCTGAAAAAAAAATAGAAATTAAATGATTTAACTTCGTTATATAAGATTTTAAAGAAGACGTAAAATTTAGCCAAGAGTGCTCAAAGTAATACTGAAAAAATATGTATGATTTATATAGTAGTATATGGTATGGAAGTGTTAAGGTTAAATCCATGAACATGCTGCTCTATTTGCCATGTGTAAGTTATTTCAATGACTGGTGAGAATACCCTTTTATCATTTACATTAATCCAATACAAAATGTTGTCTCCACATAACAATCTCAATGCAAGCATGAAACACTGACAAAAAAACAACAGTTTACTTGGTTTGGAACTTTATATTACTGTCTTTAGTATTTAAACATATGCAAGAATGAATGCAGTGACATTTAAAGCCACCTCAAATCACTATGTTTTTTCTTCCTCTTTGTAAATGACCATCTTCTTAATCTGATGAGCATTTCCTAGACATAGTAAATCATAGTAATTCAGGAATAAAGCACTTTTACAAAAACTCATCTATTAAATTATGCATTACTATCTATCTGCCAAATCGCTTTTTTGTAAAGAAGGTTATACATTTACAGGGATATCATAATATAAAATCAGAATAAGATTATAAAATTATGAGAATAACTCATATAATTATAATAAAGATAAAAAATCGTTTAAAAAAAGAAAATTATGTAGTACAACAGAGAAAACTTGTAAAAAGTTGTGGCTTAGTGCTTGGATATGTTATAAGTAACTGAATTAATGCTGCTGATAATAGGTCTGAATGTGCTCCTTCCTTATGTATCTTGGGGAGCCAACATGCAATGGCTGTCAATGGCTTTGTCTTTTTCCAGTTTTTGCAAATATAACTTCTTCCTCTTTTCACAGCGACTGGTAGGATCTTGCCACAGAGTCTCATAGGTGTTAGTATCACTCAGCAGATCAGTGACTTGGTGTGGCAACCCACATGAAGGCTGGTTTGACCAACAACCCACAATAGAATAGAATTACTTTAATGATCCCAGACTGGGAAATTATTCAATTGGTCCTAACTACGCTGAGCTGCTAGCTGCAAGGTATAATGGACAATCCCTCAAAGCACTTGCGGGGCTCTTTCATACCATCAGTGATCAGACTACACAACACCAACTCCTCAATTTTGGCAATTTATTTTGTAAAAATATAAGATAAGTTGTTCATTTATTGAAAAAATTGCAGGTAACACAGCAATAAAGAGGGAAATAAGTAGCAGCACATGAGTATGACTGAAGAAATAGAGGCAATAATAAAGAGATATTGGAAAAAAATAACATTTTCAACTTGTGAACCGTATTTATGGTAGTGTTTCTCAGTACAGTATTGTGGCACAGAAAGCCTTTAAAGACCAGTTTAACATTTGGGGAACTGTTTATGCTCTTTCTTTTAGAGGCTGACATGGTGGATGAGGGAGTGTTAGCATGAAAGTGATCAGCAGAGTAACAGTGATGTGTCAGGTTGTTATTCAGCATGGTACACTTGCATGAATATGATTGGGCATTATGAACAGCACAGTTGTGGGTGAGCTCGTAATTGCGAGTCATATGTGGCAGTGGGGTGTGGTTAAGGCGGCGGCTGCTGGAGGAGATGGAGGAGTGGCTCAGCCGGTGATCAGACAATTGGACAGAATCAGGTCATCAGTCAGCTATTTAAGCACGTTTGTAACCTGGTTCTGGCCTCTTGCAGTAGGCTGGGTCCGGAGACAGGACCAGAGCAGAGACTGGCTGCAGAGGCAGCTGTAACTCCGACCCTCAGCTGTCAGAGAGATGGCTGTTCATTTGTGTTTAGTTTTACTTTTAGTCACCTTTGTCTGTCTGTACCCAAATAAATGCACATTTACCCGCAAGAAACGCCGGCTCCCTTCCTTCCTTCCTTCCTTCCTTCCTCCTGAATGAGCGTGAGCGGTAAGGCTCACACATATTCATAACAACCTATGCATATCAGCCAATACAAGTGTGACATGGGTGCTCAGCCTGAAGTAATGCTATGCTTAATTTGCAGTCTACACTGCAAGTCTTATGACTGTTGTAGGACACTGGGCCAACTGGAAGTGTCAGACCACCAGGAGAACATACAAACACCATATATAGTGGTATCCAGGAGCTGGAGTGTAATGATCTCTCTTGGTTTCCAGACGGAGCAGAAATCATAGGTAAGCAGGTGAAGGCAGTTGAGCATACCAATGGATAAGGCTCTGAAAGTATGTACCACTCTAATCTTGCTAATCTGGTGGATAAAACCAGTGACTGTTTGCTGTTAGGGATTCTGGTGCAAAGTGCATAGATGCTATTCAGTGAAATGCCCGGCAGACACAGTCTGAGTTCCAAGAGTCCCTCTCGGGCAGCCTTTAAAACGTTCTTTCTGTTAACACCAAAAGCAAGGATGTACAACTTCTTGTGACTGAGGTGCACACCTTGCGACAGCAGTTGGGCTCAGTGCAGGCAACTCTGGAATCACTTGTCCATCAACAGTGCGCACTCACCTCTCAATTCCCTACAAAAGCAAAAGGAGGTGGTTGTGAAAGAAACTGTAGCACCTGTTATAGGCCCCTCTCAAGGACACAAATTATTTGTTTCCCCAGTCAGAAATGTAGTTTTGTTGCCAGCTCTTGCTGGAGTTCATTCAGATTGTGCAGGTGCTGCCACACCTATGGGTGAAACTGGCCAGGGTGAACCACGTAGAGTGACTGATGGCAAACTTCCCATTAAGATGGTTTTCCCTTGTTATGGCAGGCCTCAGGACGATAAGGATCCTTTGGTGTTTTTGCCAAAATGTTGTGACTTCCTCTCTCTGAGACCATCCATCCATCCATCCATCCATCGTCAACTGCCCACCAACATCGGGTCGCGGGGACAGCAGCTTCAGTAGTGAGCCCCAGACTTCCCTTTCCCCGGCCACATTGGCTAACTCTGCCTGGGGAATCCCCAGGTGCTCCCGGGCCAGAGAAGAGATATAATCCCTCCACCTGGTCCTGGGTCTACCCCTAGGTATCCTCCCAGTTGGACGTGCCAGGAACACCTCCCTAGGAAGGCGCCCTGGAAGACCACTTTCCCATAATGAGATCCTAGCAACCATGCAGGTGACTGTGGGGAGACAGGAAGAAAGAGAATCCTAACATGGGAAGACTTTCAGGGTGCTGGCGTCTTTTCCTCCTGAGGACTATGTTGATGATCTTGAAGAAAAGATTTGCACCAAAGGAAGAGAAGGGTGACTCCGTGACAGTGTTCTTTTGTGTGCTTCCTTTCCACCCACTCTCGTCCCACTCTGGTGACGATTTGTGCTTGTTTACCTAAGGGCGAGGAATTGGGTGTTCTGCTCCATACAACTGTTAAAGAATGTGGCCTTAATGGGAAAGGAGGCTGAAAAGCTTCACTGACTGTTGTTAAACAATCCCCTGGTCTGCACCACCTCTTTATGCCGCACATCACAAAATCAAATTAAACCGTGAAGTTGTGGTTACCCAGTGCCCTTATAGATTGCCCCTACAAAAGCAGAAGATTGTTGTGGGACAGATTGATGACGTGCTCCAACACAGTGTCATTGTGCCTTCCTGTTCATCATGGGCTTCTCCAATTGTATTGGTGCCTTGGAAAGATGGTGGCTCCCCCCAGTCTTGTTTGGATTTCCTTTGTGTTAATGATCAAAGTGAGGGAGATGCCCATCCTCTGCCAACAATTTCTGAGATCCATGAGTCGCTGGCAGGCTCCACTGTGTCTACCACCCTAGATCTTGACAAACCACCTTCCAAAGGCTGATGAAACACGTGCAACGGAGCTGCCTTGGAGACTACTGCATGGTGTACTTGGATGATATCATCATGTATTCAGAAGACACCCAGACACACTTTAGTGACATCCAGCAAGTGTTTGATTGCCTCTAGCAGAATGGCTTACCCTAAAGCTGAAAAAAATGCCACTTCTGTTGCCCAGACCTTAAGACTCAGGAGTGTCAACAGCGCCTGTACAGAGGAACTACAGCTAGAGGAACTAGATTAAGACAATTTGCACCGGGAGATAAAGTGCTTGTATTGCTCCGGTCATCCAAATCCAAATTACTTGCCAAGTGGCAAGGACCCTTCGTTGTCACACGGCGAGTGGGGCGATGTCGACTATGAGGCGGCGCATTCTGACAGGGGAGGGGCAACACAGGTATACCACCTTAAACTGGGGCCTGAGGTGCCAAAATCCTCGAATTCCACCTCGCTCCTCTGTGGTGACCATCTCACACTGTCCCAGGGAGCAGATGTTGCCAGTTTGCAGCAGCGTTATGCTGATGTATTCTCCCCCTGCCAGGACGCACCGACCTCATACAGCATCACATCGAGACATGCCTGGGCATGACGGTGTGTTCACGGACCTATCAGTTACCAGAACACAAGAGAAAAGTGATTCAGGAGGAATTGGCGGCAATGCTGGAGGTGGTGGTAATAGAAAAGTCTAACAGTGCCTGGTGTAGCCCCATAGTTCCAGTTCTGTATGGACCATCAGACGCCTACCCGATGCCCCTGGTCGACGAGCTCCTGGATTGGTTAGGCACAGCTCGCTTTTTCACCGCACTGGATTTGTACCAGTATGGTTTGTACCAGTTTGTGACGCTTCCATTTGGGTTGTTCGGTGCCCCAGCCACCTTCCAGCGCCTCATGGACCGGGTGCTGCGCCCGCATGCTCCGTATGTGGCCGCCTACTTGGATAATGTGATCATTCACAGTGGCGGCTGGGCGGAGATCAGTTACTAATCACTCTCTCCTTTTACATGCAGTAGCGTGCTGGACCTCAGATGGAGAAAGCCAGGGAGATGCGCGGGAGAGAAGCTGGGGAGCGAGACACAGGAGCCGCATTCGTCACATTGTGAATTATTGTGTGTACGAGATTTGAGCAATACAGGCTTGAATTGACCATTGTGTGCGTTGTGCCTAACAAGGCGACTCACGGTAGCCCGGAACAGGCTACTTATGTATGATGTTTGTCATATGTCCACCACTAACTCCTTCCTTAAGTCTTAACACAGTAAGGTTGCAGGATCCACACTCGCCATGCAGTTAGAGTAGTATGTAACTCAATCACTCAAGTGTTGTGTGTTCTATGTAGTCCATTAAAACTTATCCTAGAGATTGAAACTGAATAAACACTGAATAAAAGAGTTTGAACAAAAAAAATAGTGTATTGCTGTTTGGGGAGCAGCTGCTTCCTCAAGCACACTGTAGTCTGGTTATATGTCAGCAGATCAACTAGCTCGTAGCGTAACTTAGTATGTTAGTTTTAGTGCTGCACAAACTTAGGTTACATGTATTTCTAAAGCTAAGTTCACTCTGTTTCGTCATCGTCATATTACCATTATCATTTCCATTACATCGCCATAAACAGATACTGTAACTCACTGCAACAGCTGGGTTTAAAAAAGAGTATTAAAAATATATTGCGTCTTCCTTTCACTTGCTTTCAAAACAAATACAGGGGCCACCAGAAACAATAACAACAGAAAAGTTCCTCTTTGCTGCTTTAATGTTTTTTCAGAGTAAATCTTATGTCACTATTAACTTAGACCCAACCATCAGAAGAACAGACCATGAAAACAGTCCTTAAGTTCTGCGGCTGTACATCTAAGAAGCAACAGCTCATGCAATGCAGTTCCTAGAAAAACGTCAGCAGGGTCAAACAGCTCAGCTCCAAAATAAATTGCCCACTTTTCCTGAGGCAGTGCTATAGGAATGGCTCAGATTTATTGTGTGTTGGAGTTTGGAGGATGATCACATGCATGTGGTCAATAGCAGTGAGCCAGTGACCCAACCTACCTCTCAGGTTACAACCTATATATAACACCCACCCCCTCCCTCCGCCCCCTCCCTCCCACTCCAGCACAACTTCCCTGGAAGCTCCCTCTCCTTCCACACTGGTCCTGGCGTTCTCCACTGTCATACGAGATCCTCCTCCGCCTCTCACTGTTTACCCACCACCCGCCTGGCAACCGTCTGCGTGCTCGGGATTACCAGAGGCCTTTTCTTTCAACGCCACCATCTCAGCCTCCCTTCAACTGGATTTCTTTTGGAATTAGGGGTCTGGAGATCTGAACTGAGAAGGGCTGTAGAAGAGACTTCAGCTGTCCACATCCCTGACTCTCTCGCCTCTCTTCTTTCTTGGGAGTTTCGGTTGAATCTGACAGGAAAGAGTGGGGGTTTGCAGGACTCCCCACACCATGGATCACTCTCTGTTTGGTTGTCTACGCAGCCCTCATGCCCCAGCCCAGGGCCTGCACCCCGCCATCACCCAGTCACCACTGACCCTGCATGGTCGGAGCGACCACATCTCCTACTTGGAACTACCCAGCTCTTCGCCCCCCTACAACTACTCTGGTGGAGAAGACAATGGAGTGTTTGGCAGTCCAGCCCACCGAGGCCACCTGCCACAGCAGCAGCATCCTCTCCACCCTCAGCACCCGCCTGGCTGGCCTGCCCCCCTGCAGATTCCCTCACCTAATGTTCGGCAAAACGTCTGCCTCCCGCCGCTAGAAGCCACGGCCACAGAACTCTGCACTGGGGGCCCAAACCTGTGCAGCATCGACCCAAGTAAGGGCAGCAGTGACCCCACGGGGGCATCATGTGTGTCTGGGGAATATGGGCAGCAAACTGTGTCTTCAGGGGACCCAGACAGAAGGAGCCGTAGAGGCAAGAATGATAACTCAGGTAAGTGCAGGAAGTCTACTATGCATTTAGTTTTGAACAATTTCCCATGAAACTGTTTCTTTTAAATACAGCCTGAAGCTAATTTTTTTCTCTGCAAGATATTCATCTCCTACTGTAGAGAAGTTTATTACAGCACATTACTGATACTGACAGTAGTGCTAAATTCTGTCAAACCTGCAACACTTTATAATGACCATCCAGATAATGTTTTTATGGATGAAAAAAACTGCATTTATTAACCATTTACAAAAAATAAAACATCAACTTTACAATAAACAATTGCTTAATAAATAGTTTATAAAGCATGTAATTGTTAACAGTGAAATAGTTAAATAAGTAAGTTAAAAAGAGTAACTATAGTAAAAATGAATTAAGCTAAAGTTCAGTTAACTTAATGATGGCTATTGTAAAGTGTGTAAGTCATTGTCATTAGATATTCAGACTATTTTTTTAATCACTCTAAAACTATTAATTATATTATTGATGATATAGACCAAGTATTGTTATGATAAAATGTAAACCCAAATCTGAAAAATTCTATTTGTTTATCATTAAAATAAAATATAATAGTAGTTCAAGTTCATTTGAAAACTAGTATTACCAACAGTTACAAGGTCAGAAGATTTCTTCATAAACATAACTAAACTGAATCTGCTGAAGTTTTTTACAACATTAACAAAGAAAATGTCCAGTGTAAGACATAATTATAAACAATC
The DNA here is from genome assembly GCA_903131615.1 of Diplodus sargus. NCBI lineage: Eukaryota > Metazoa > Chordata > Actinopteri > Spariformes > Sparidae > Diplodus > Diplodus sargus. The sequence continues at coordinate 477,201 of CAEMYA010002128.1, forward strand.
GTGTCATATTTTCCTCAAGTAGAATCTAAAATGAAATGCCATACTTAAACTGACTTTACAACTTTCTCTGCGAGGATATTCTTTCAGATTAGAACATAAAAGAAGCTGATGTGAAAGAGAAGATTAATGAGACCTGATCTGACCTGCCAAATCAACAGGTCATTTTAGAATGTGTGATCATATACTGAAAAAATAGAAAAATATTGATTTACGTTTACGTTAATGTTGTTTATTTCGGGCATGTCAAGTCATCATCATCACATTTCATCATTGTTCAAATAATACAATACACATGGCCGAAAGGGAAAAGCGCGAGAAGCCAAAGCTTATCTAGTCCCGCCCCCATTACCAACAGGATAAAATCTTCATCCTGATCTTTTGTTATCTTTTGCATTTTACATTTTTACCTAACAATTTCTTGTACTATGACATTTGACAAAACATATTACAGCAGTAGCATACAGAGCTGAATTCAACTCTAGACAGTACATACAGATTACGTGTGTGTCTGCACATGTGTCCATATTAGCCCATCATGAGTGAACAACAGTCTCATCTTATAGCCAGGTATGTCACAAGGTCAGAATGATGGTCCAATCGACAGAGAGCAAAAGTCCAGTGTATTTATTATTTGTTGGGATGGTGTGAGAGCCCTTTTTTATGCCATTTTAATTTATACTCTGGGTTTTTGACTAAAAGGAAACGGAAGTGATCTGCTGTCATTTTGAATAAGATGTTTATAAAGTTCCTTAATCTAAATCAACTCAAAAGGAGACCAAGTCGCCTCATCTGTCAAACACAAAACAACTGAAATCATGTGATGAAATAAAAAAAAAAAAATTATACTTCCTGTAAATGTCAATCCCAGTCTGAAGTCCTAAATATATAGATTCAAGATTTCTCCAGAGTACCAGGTACAAAAAATAATATTTTATATATTTATTTATTACAACAGATTGAGTCAAAAATATAGTGGAATTTATATATTTTATTAACATACAGCTTTTTCAGTTAAGATTAACAAGAAGCCCTGAAAGTAAACTGAAAACAATTAAAAACAATTTTAATAACAAGCAAATTTTCCTCTGCTGATGAAGATCATGTAATGTCATCAAAAGCTACATAATGAACTCATTAAAAATGTAGCACCATGCAAGTGTTTTTCATATCAAAATGTAAACTCAATAGTTAAAATCCTGTCACTCCCAGACAAAACACAGGTCATGACGTCAGTGTCCTCCATGGTAGCTGCGGCCCTGAACATACTCATGTGGACTGTTGATGAGACATACAGTTGAGGTGATGCTGGAGGTGCAGGTCATGTGTCAACGGCATAAAACTTACACATATGCTTCCGATGAACGGGAAAAGATCACATCATCCACCAGACTTAAAAGCAGGCATCATATCTGCTTCATTTAGCCCCACTGACAGGCAGCTTGGAGTGGTGGCCAAGTCGAAAACTTTCCAATTCCCCAGAGTCAATGTCCCAGCCAGGAGAGACGGCGCTTTGACTGACAGATTGAACACTTCGAGAGTGTGCTGAAGCTGCCAGTGGCCTAACCCAAATCCAATTTCCTAACTCTAACTTCATTGGCACTCTCAGAAGCCGCAGCATTTTTTTTGGGATGAAACGTTCCTTAAAAGGATCTTGTGATGATGAAATACATATAGTTATTGACCTACGACCCTTCAAATGGCAGTCTGAACGGATGGTGGTGCTGAGTAAAAAGAGCTGTACTGATTTAAACAGTCAGAATGACTGAAAACACAAATCCTGTAAAGACTTAAAGGCTCAATACAAACTTTAAGTCATTAATAACACTGACTGAAATAACATGACAAAAGGAAAATATGACACAAAACTGACAATGTCCAATGGATTTGTGCAATTGGTCTCACACTATGGCACAGACGCTGTCTGTTTCCTGGCACACTGTGGTTTGTCAGCACATCCCACATTTACACGACTAATGAAATGTCAGCTGGATTTATGCAGTGTGGACTGGAGAACAGTGTAGAAATTACTATTCAGTGTTTTCTCACTATGAAAGATTACTTTCAAAACGCTCCATTCATTTTCATCAGTCACTGACCACAAATACATAAAAGGGATACTTGAAATATGCTCGTACTGACAGATAATATAAGTGGGGAAAATGTGATTTCACCTTTAAAGCATGACCAATTGTGGAAAAGCTTAGTGTTAATGTGCAGTAAGTCTTAGAGAGTAGGACTAAAAAGTGCCTTTTAAAATTGAAATTAACATGTGGCTTTTCCTTTATCCTCTAACATCCAGATAACTATGAATATATTTTCGTGGTTTTTGATGAGTTCTACCTTTATTTCACTCAACAAAACACAATATGAAGTTTAACATGATCATTATACGAGCACTTATTTGTCCCACTTAGGATAATGATAAATAATTTGATAATAAATAAATGTACTCATCAAGGTCCAATGCCATTGTTTTTAAAATTCTTTTCATCTAAAATATCTGTACAGTCTGACTACATTACTGCTAAGGATAAGGAAATAAATAGGGCTGTCAAACGATTAATTTTTTTAATCGCGATTAATTGCATTTTGTCCATAGTTAACTCGTGATTAATCACAAATTAATTGCAGATTTTTTTGGCACATTTTTTCTGTTCTAGATATATCTTAATGTATTTTTTCATGCTCTTAATACTTTTAAGAAACTTCTCTCCTCCCAGAAGTTCACTGATGTACCTGTCATACAAGTGAAAAAGTACTTCAGTTATTGAATATTTCTCCCAATGGAAATTCCCCCAAATTATGCCAAAGCACATTTTTTCCAAACAAAAAATTGTATAATGACCAGCAGGAGACCACTGATGTGTGGAGTGATTTTGGTGACACTACACTGAATAATAGTGAAGTTATTGAATATTTTTTGTTGTATCTCTTTTCGGTGTTGCACTTTGTAGACATAATTTGTATTATCCTGTACAGTGTATTCCGTCTGCAAAGATTTTGTATTTGTACTGTAGGTGCTAAAGTCAGCGCATTAATCCAAACAATAGTGTGACTAAGAGGTTTTGGGTTTTCACTAGCAACTAAATCTATACTGAATGGAGCCATCTGGGAGAAAACTCCCTGCCTGGGTTGAATAACAAAGGATGCAACACTAATGTCTCCACAATAAAAGGTGATTGGCACCCTAATCGTCTCGCTTTCATTTTATTTTTGTTTCAGATGGGCCCCTGCACTTTATCAAACCCGTCTATTTTTTTTTTTTATTTCTTCCTCCCCCTCTCTTTTGGAGACTCAGCTGTGGCTGGAAAATGTTCTGTTTTTCATTTCAGAGTCCCAAGACGGGAGCTATAAGTCAGACATGATCAGCAAGCCCAGGAAGGAGCGCACAGCCTTCACCAAAGAACAGATCCGGGAACTGGAGTCAGAGTTTGCACACCACAACTATTTGACCAGACTGAGACGCTACGAAATAGCTGTCAACCTCGACCTCACGGAACGACAAGTACGGTACCTGTTGAATGACTTTGAATCATTGTGAGGGCAGAAGGGAAGGAAACAGGAGCAGCACGATAGAAAGCCAACAGAATCTTACTAGCAATTGTGTTCCAAGTCATGAAATACAATTAAAGGGGAATTAAATGGGCCATGACATTTATTAGCATCCATTCAGTATTTCAACAAAATCGATACATCTCACAGATAAACACTCCCGCTCACAGTTTAACACTGGAGAATTACAGATAGCTTTTTAAGCAGAAATCCAAAATAAATGTCACGCTATGTTGAATCACCACTATAACACTGCAGTCATACTTTGTTGTCAGAACAAGGTTTTGACACTTTTTTTCAGAGAAAAAATGTGTTACTGTGCCACTTTGAAACTCTTACTCTTTTAAGATTATTAGAAGATTATGTAGGTCAAAGTTTTCTTCTCTAAACATTAACATCAATAAAAATAGATGATGACAATGCAGTATTAGACTGTAGGTTTTGGCTTTAAATCCTTGATCCCAGTCTCTTCAGGGAGCAGGCCCACATTTGGAATTATGGAATGCTGTCTTACCCAAGGTCATATGAAATTATTTATATCTGTCTCATCTCTGTGTGTTCACTACACACATAGTCTGGGAAGTGTTTGCTTTGCAGAGCAGATACAAAATGTTGTCTTGCTCCATCAATAGTTACAATAAACCTTGTAAAATCTGTAAACTGCATTTGACATGTTGTTTTTGCTTAATGAAATAGAAATGTTTTCTGCATTAAAATGTTGACTAGAACTTTGTTATAGAATTTGCTGAGTTGTGTTCTTCAGATTCAAAAGGAAAAACAATCCACAGTGTGTTTCATGTGGTCGCCTGTCATGATAACCTCCGTAAGAGATTCAGAGAGTGAGGAAGGAAGTTGGAGAATGAGACTAAATGTAACGTGAAAAAAACTTGTGTAAAACAGTCTATGAACATGTGTGTCTGAGTCATGTGATACAGTTTTTCATCAGCAGTAGTGATTGTTTAATGGTGTGTTCGCCAGTTTGACCTCTGGATCATATGTGTTTATTCGTGCTACTCACACAGTTTGTTTGCCTAAGACAGCCAGACTACTTAGCCTTACATTGGCCATAACCACAAAGAGTGTGTGTGCGCGCACGTGTGTGTGTGTGCGTGTGTGTGTGTGTGCGCGCTGGAATTCAGGTGAACCTCTGATTGAACTCAGCACTCAGCAGAGACTCTGGTTCTCTCTCTTCTTTTTCCCCTCTCTTCTCCATAACATTACCGTGATGGAGTACAGTAGATTTCCCCTCCAGCTCCAGTCAACAGTCAACATTACAGAACATAAACATCCAACCATGGAGGTCACCTTAGTGGATAACTGCTGCAGTCAGGTTGATAAACCGGAGGATAAATCCACTTTCAGCTCAGTTTTTCTTTATCAGTCCCAGAAAGTCCCAGTAACTGTTTTTACATGCAAAATTCGTTGTTAAAATGCAAACTGTGGGTTCACACACATTTTATAGGTTCAGATTAAACAAATTAATAAAACATCCTATAACTTTAAAATTTGGACAGAACCAGGTTTGCGGTGTCCTGTTTCCAGTCTTTATGCTAAGCTAGGCTAATTATGTGTCTGTCCCTTTAAAGCCAGTCATCTCATCAGTAGCTGGCTACTCTTGAACAACAACAACAGCAGAAATAACTTTGAGTTTCTCCTTCATGTCACACTGGGTATCTTCTACAATAATATGACATCTCATTAGTAAAAAGACTATACCTGTAGCTACCAGGTTCTGATACATTAAGAAAGTGATTCATTTTCTAATTATTACTCTAAATACAGATTAAAAAAGAATTCTCAAGCACATCCATTACTTTAGGGATGAAGGCAGTTGATGTATGGCTTCTATTGAAAAATAGTACAAGACCTCACAGAAAAAAAACCTCTTTGTTTTGACATCAGCAAACGGTTGGACATGTCATACTAATGCTCTGAGGCTAATCGATTCCACACCACAGAGACTCTTTGAAATGTCAGCGTGCTGCTCTCAACGTCTGTGAACTGACACTGAGATGGTGCGTGTCATGGTCCAGATGGTTTCCTTAATGCTCGCAAAGAAACATTTGTATGAAGTTAGCAGTGCTATAGTGTGGACACCAGCACAGACCTGCTGCTGTTCATTCCAAAAGAGTTTGGAAACAGTCATTGTGAAAAGCGTCAGATGACTGAGGGAGGGAACAGTAGCCATTTTCACACAGAGTATCTGCATTATGTCTGCAGCAGAGGTTTGCCAATTCTCCACCATTGTTTGTTCACACAGAACCAAGCGGCTCCGGCGTAAAACCGCATCAGTGTGTCAATTCACACAGCAAGTCGGCACTGCTAATCCAAAAATGTTACAATGTTTTATGATTGAGATCCTGACCCACCATGCATCCTGGAAAAAGGCAAAGTTAGTTTTTTTCACTCTAAATCACATAATTACATAATCGGCATCAGTTTACTGGACGTCTGGAGTTTAACTCGTGTGAAGGGATGCTGAAGTCTCGGTCGGGAGGGCTCAATGACGCAGTGATTTTTTAAGAAAGTAACTGCAACACCGCAAGAGTAGAAAGAGACAAACACTTGGTGAGTTAAAGTTATTTTGCCAGGGACTAATGCTGCGTGCGTCAGAGTCAGGAGGACAGACATTTCTCCACGTATAACTGCAGTATTTTTTTTTTAACCAAAAACGTTGCCAAAGACACTACCAGTTACTACATTACGGTTGTTTGGTCCTGTAATGTTACTTTGTGGGACATTTCTCTTTATTTTGTTGAGTGAAGGATCTGTTCAGTTATTTGACTGTGAACACCATGACCATGAAATCGTCATGCCGCCGGCTTATCCATTCACACAGACGCCGATTAGCCTCTGCTGTGCCTCTGATGCCACGTCCGGAGGAGCATCAGAGCCGCAGCAAAATTTCACTCCTCGCTGCATGCTAAACTTTCACACAGAGGAGGATGCAGAGAATTGGCGCAGGATCATCGCACTGAAAGAGAAGTGTGAATGGGGCTAGTGTGTCAACATGTATGTCATTTCATTTCAGCTTGTAGTGTGAGCACACTGAGGGAGTACATACATACATACATACATACATACATATATTACATATATTACTTTTGAAAGGTTGGTGTAGGTAGGTTATAAACAGACTTCATCAATATAATAGTGTCTGTTTATTGTTTGATTTGTTACGACTTGAACAAGATGAGGCCTGAGCAGATGGTAGAAAAAGTTATTCTTGAAAAAATGAAAGGACCAACTGATATTGAGTAGCTTCCACTGAACAGTGTCTAAACAACAGAATGGAAAAAGCCACCACACTGCTTTAGAGTTTGATATGTCTCTATCCTCCTTTTACCAATCGCTTTCTATGTATTTGTGTGTAGTACGAACATCAGTGTGTAGTACAGTAATGGTACACAGAATACATCTTTTGGTGGTTTTGGGATCATGGTTTAGTTCATTTTCATTACCATACAGTAATCAACAGAAGTGTCTAAGATCACACTCATTTTGAAACATATTAACATTAACAGTGCTTCATTAACCATTATTCCTACTGTGAAATATGCTGTTAATATTACTAGGATCATTAAAACAAAGGTCAATATGTCAGTAATACATTGGGTGCGAGAGTTATTAATAACAGTCAGTGCGGTTTTAGATTTTCATATTCAGTTTGATGGTTATTAGTGTTCATATTGAGTCTGGACTCACTCTGTTTACACATTTTTTACAGTTAGATAATGGGTAGGGTTCATGTATGTAAATGATGTAACTTACGTTACGAGAGTGATTTTTACTTACATAAGGTGGTGTTTTATGTGACTTATATAGCTTCTATTACAGAGGTTACCTGACTGAACATAGTTATTTTAAACCAAAGTATGATCTTTTCTGAAACATATGTAGTCGTTTGCCCAAACCTAATCAAACTACAACCATTTGACAATGTTAATAGCAGTCAAAATGCCACACTATGTCATAAGATGTGAACTATTTGTCTTGCATACGTCGTTTTAAAGCTGCGGTATTGCAGAGTTGGAAGTGAGAAAGTGTTGTTCCTGGATGACTGCAGCTTACGCTCATTTATGTAGGCCAGTGGATAATTCATACATTATGGCAGCACCAGACTGAGTGAGGATCAAACCCTGTAATAGATGCATTTGGTTGTGGCAGGCACACATGGTTTATCATTGTGTGATTGTGTTTCTAAATAGTGTTATAAGACTATCAGTGGTGATATGTCACTTGCACATGCTGCATGGGCTATATGTTGCACCTATGGGCTAACTTAACAAGCATGGTTTAGCTACAGTAACAGTCAACTGCCCCACTGCCAAGGCTTTCCAGGTGTTAACACGCTTTAGAAAATGAGCCGCACACACCCAGAACCTAATATTATTGTTGATATTAATCTGACAGCTATTACTATCATTATTATTTTGTTAACAAGGCATACCCAACTCAAAATATTAAGTACCAAACCAACAGCCTCAACTGAACTGTACGGGCAGATATATAGACACCCCTAGTGTGCAGAGAAATTAAACTTAATTTAATATGTTAATATGTTGAAAGTATAAGATATATATATTTTTAATGAGGTTTTCAAATAATTCTACACAGTCCATACAAAGAATGGACAATGTAACTTTAATGTAACAGCAGTGGACGCAGACATGTCATGTTGGTATTTATCTCACTTCAAGTGGGAAAAACAAATTCAAACACGGATAAAGTGAGGTGGAGTTTGGTCAACAAAACAGGATACATATGAAAAAAACCCCCCAAAAACTCTATTATGGTTGTACAACAATATGTGAAAATTAGATTGACTGTATGTTTTCTCCATGACATATAATCATACATTATTTCTCTTTGTCATCCTGGCTGGATTTGTGAAGTAAAATCTTTTCACTTCCTGTGAATTAGAAAATTTGATTCCAATGACAGGAATGTATATATAAATCTTTAGCAGACCTATAGCTTTGAATTGCCCCGTAAATGTCTCTGTATCGGTTTAAAGACAGTACAACACTTGTGTCCAAAAACAACCCTGCAGTCTCTGCACCCCCACAAGGACAGTGTATCTGGAGGTCTGTTGGCTAGAACCAATCAGTGTTCTGGCTCAGACAACAGCCAGGACAAGTCACCCAGGATTTACATCTTCCTGTCTGGAGCCAAGTCCCTCAACACTCCCCCTCATGTTGGCTGCTTCTCCAAACGCCCCCAATAGCAGTCCAATAAATCTGTGCATGAGAAGGTTGTTTCTGGATGTTTAACATCTTCGCTGTAATCTTAAAGCTTCTGCTTCCAGCCTACTTTACTCACTTATAACTTATCTCAAGGGTTGCTTTATTAATGACACAGTATTTGTTTAATAAAATATGTCCTCCTCGTATGGTCTGTTCATGACCAAACCTTAAAGCAAATCAATCCACTAACAATGATTAATCAACATATTCACAAACAATGGATCAAATGAATATACGATGTCAAACAGAAATACAACCAACTGTGCAGTTCTCCAAAAAACACTCCACACACCACCTGCCCAGCATTAAATTGCTAAAAAACAGAGTTAGTTGGTAAAAGTAGTAAAACATTAAGCAGTTCAAGAGACACATATTTATTTTGGCTTGGTGGCACGCAGTAATATATCACCTCACCTTAAGCTGATATGAGAACACAATAGCAAAAAGTCACCAATTCATCCAGTTGATGCAGATGCAATGTATGTTGGATTTGAAGTTTGTCTGTCTTCAAGAAAAAATATATTCTCTTTTGCTGCCAAACACTCAACTAGGTTTACCAGCAAGTGTCTAATTGTCTGTCTGCCATTTTCTGTGGAACAGGTCTTGAACAGAGACCTTGTCAGAGTTTTTGCACTGAAAACAGCTGCAAATGAGGTTGATGAGAGCATTGAGACTGAAGCAACACAGTTAGGTTGGCTGTAGCTGAAATAGGCTAAAAAGCTTTCAGAGAGGCATCCTGGTATTGGAATGCTTACTGCACAACTCTCGCCAAAAAGCAACCAAGGCTTTATTTGTGATTGCATATGAGTCAAACCTTCGTGTAAAAGCATAATTACGACGAAAGAGGCACTTTTAAGATTTACCGTAGTTTCGTTTTTGGGCAAGCTAATTTTTAATGGGGTGCACTGGCACTTTTACACTAGCATCAAAATCACTATTTTTAAAAGACTAAAACGGCTCGACACAACATGAAACTTTGCTCGTAGTATCACCAGGGTCTCTACACATGAAAGAAGGTTTCTGGACAACTCACGTTAGGAGCTGCATCTCCGGCGCCATGGCAGACAAAAAGTGTCGATCCCTGAGTGCGACCTAACAGGCAGGAGAGTAATGGTGGACCGCTCCTCAGCCTGCCTGTTTGTCAATGTTATGAGTATGGCTTCTGTCTGTGTTTTAGAAATATTCGTATTGTTATCTTTTATTGCTTGCTTTTATTGTGCTGGGACCTGAGTACATGTTTCGTTCTATCATGTGCAAACATGAATCGAATGACAATAAACAAACCTTTGAACCTTTTGAGCTCTCCATCTTAAGGAACATTCTAGCTTTATGATTACATTAAGAAACTAGCAATGAGTGATCAACAGGTTATTCAACGGCTGAAATCTGTTTTTTGTTTTGGACGACAGTCAGATCTGGCTTTGCATTCGTCGTACTGAGCTGTGTGGCAGAGTCCTGCACGGGTTCGCGTACCCGCGTACGGGTGACCCGCACAATTTGGATGAAACGGATTAAAAATAATGTACTGTGTCCGACATGGGTGCGGATCAGGTTGGACGCCTGGAAGTCAGGTTTTGCGATTGGCATTTTCAAGGCGTCACGTGCAAAAAAAAAAAACAACAACAACATTATTACATTATTACATTATAACAAAATGATAAGCATTTTTTTTTCATATGAGTTCATTCATGCGTGCTTACGACCTCCCAGAACACCCATTCCCCACGCTGGCTTACTTTCATTTTTGAAAATTGCGTCCATCTAACGTTAATTTTCCTTCGGGTGCGGGTCAGGCGTCGGTAACAATTTATAGCGGGTGAGCTCGGGATCGGAATGTAATTTGTGCTACTGTCAGAAAACAAATTGGGTGCAGTTTTAAGTATGGCGGGTACGGGCGGGTGCGGGTTTGCAGGACTCTGTTGTGTGGTACTGATGTAAATGGTCAAACACATTTGTTGTGCTACCTCTCGTTGTGGCAACAGATGCAAGACACTGTCGACACAGAACGCGTTTGGTCAATGTCATCCTTCTTCCGAAATAATTCCAGATAACTGACGTTGCTTTTCTTTTTGGCACTAAGTCTTCGTTTTCCCGATTTTCTCTTGTTCCTTGCTCATTTTTCAATGTTGTTACCAGCGACTCACTCCATGTGCAGGGGCGTGGTCTGCTTCGGCACACTGATTAAGAACTGATGATTGGTGGATCACTGTGCATGCACAGTCTACATGCACAGTGTGTACCCTTGAAATTAGATGAGTTCATTTGCCTCCTACATCGCAGGCCCTGCGATGTGACCATTGCACACACGTATCGCGATGACGATGCTCAAACGATATATCGTGCAGCTCTAGCGGGAATGGTTGTTTGTCCCTATTTGTCAGCCCTATGATGAATTGGCGACTTGTCCAGTGTGTACCCCACCGCCTGCCCAGTGTAAGCTGGCATCGGGTCCAGACCCCCGTGACCCTTAAAAAGATAAGCGGTTATAGACATTGGAGGAATGAATTAACATTTTAAAAAAAATGTTTTGTTATTATCATTGTTGTTTGTATTACTATTCTATTTATTTTCTTTATTTTCATTATGTAATTATTTGATTTATGCTCCTTGAACTAAATACTTTATATTTCTTGCAGTTCCTTGTTGACAGGGAGCACTTATGCAAATGGGTTAAATACCTACAATCACAAACCTGAGGCAAATTGTGTCTTACCTTAATCAAACGATAGTGAACATGTTGTTTTAGGAAGCACAAGGCTGTGAGAAAATGAGCGACATATTCAAGTGTTTACTCTGTAAGCTTTACTCCCAGTGACTGAGGGCAGGCCACTGGGCAGACTTACCTCAAATAAATGCTACTGAATAAGACTGCATGGAAAGCAGATTGCAGGGATGGACAGGAGGAAATACTTGTGCGTTTATGTCTGTTAATATATGAGTATGGGGTTGAAATGGTTGGACTGGTGGAGTGAGCATGAAGGAGTGGGTGCTGGAGGGAGTAGTGACAGAGTAACAGGAGGTGGGACCAGGACAAGGAATCAGGGGAGGACTGGGGGTTTATCTCATTGGTCAAGATTGGATGTCACCGTTTTAGGCAGCAGCTTATTCATCACTTTGAGAGACTCAGATGCTAAATAAGATGTGGAGTCAGGGAGAGGAGGTTGAGGGGCAAGCCAGCAGTAGGATGTGAGTCATGCATCAGCACATATCTGCCTAGGTGGAAATACAGTACAACACTGCAATACTAACAGCTTAACCCCACACCAGTCATCTCATCATTGGCTCGCACCATTACACTCAAATCCAGCTCCTGCATGGGTTCTTATTCCTGCACAGCAATACATGCTGCATTTTAAGTTGGTGTATGTTTGTAGGCCAGTTTAGATTTTGAAAAGATCAGAGATGAAACCCTGAACTGAACTTCAAAATTGAAAAAGGCTCCATTTAAATTTTCATTTTTATTGTCATTTTTCTTGTATGGGTGTATGGGTAATGTATTGGTCAGTGTGAGTAAAGTTTTTTGTTTCTGTTAGTGTCTCATGATTGGTCTAACTCTGCAACTATAGAGGGTTTATCCTCATCCTCATTCCTCAACTGTTGATTGGGTTGATTTCCAGGGACTCCTAAAACTCCACTATCACAGTTCCAAAACAAGATGACCATTGCAGCGCAACAGCCACAGGTGTACTGTACTCTTTCCTAAACCTGACAAGGCAGGTCAGGTTTAGGAAGACATTGTGGTTTGGCCAAAATGAACTGTTCCCTATGTAACTTCAGATCCAAACATACCTACATAATGTATGTTACTTAGGTTGCGTTATGTCAAAAGTACAGAAACTTCATCTGGTTAAGAAACTAAAGGGTTGCAATAAAGTGTTTTCACACTCAACCTACATGGTCATTTTTTTCAAAGAATGTGCTGGAGAATAAATGTGCTCACTGTATTTCTGCTAGGTAGATTTTGATATACAGTGGTTACAAGAGGAAAGTTTTTACTGATGGTGGTGCCAGAGGAAAGGTCAGAAAGTCAAAATAATTATCACATCTCCTCCTAGGGGGCAGTAAATGACCGTACCAAATTTCATAAAGAAGGTGTTCAGTACTTTTTTTTCTGAAATCTTGATTTCAGTTTGTATAAGCTGTAATCAAGAGTAGAAGTCAGTTGAAGAGTAGAAGTCAGGATATCTGAAAGTGACTATAAAGAAACCACCATAACGTCTTACTGCTTTGTGTTTCCTCTCAGGTAAAGGTGTGGTTTCAGAACAGGAGGATGAAGTGGAAGCGTGTGAAGGGAGGCCAGCAAGGGGCAGCAGCTCTTGAGAAGGAACTGGTGAATGTGAAAAAGGGGATCTTACTGCCGTCTGAGTTTTCAGGGATGGTAGGACGGCAACGCACTGCCAGCTCACCAAGGCCGGCGACAGAGGAGGACAGTCATGACAGTGACCAGAGCTCAGAGAATCCTCACCTATGACCCTCCACAGTGTTATTGGACAGGACAAAAACAAAGGAAACATTGGTGAGATGTAAAGATCACCTGCATACAGCTTGCTGTGAGCAAAGCATCCCAACAGACAATAACATGAGTCTCAGAGAACATTCCAGAGATGCTTTGTATTTGAGTTTTGCACTGTCAAGGATTTGTTTCAGTCAAATTCTACTGTACTTCATTGAGCAATCAGTACAAGAGCATTTATGTTGTGAGTACAATGAACTGAAGGACTCATGCTTTTGAATTCTAATAATTTATACAGCCATGACTGTTGCCACCATCAACTCAAACTACTTCCAATGTAACTAAAAATCTTGTTTATCCTCTTGTCTTGCTTCTCACAGTTGACATTCTTTAATTTGCAAAAACTTGGATTTTCAATGCGAATAAACCCCAAACAATTAAATAATGTGTTAGTGGCAGTTTGTTAGCATGGATACACTCAGGGACAGACTTTACCTTCATAGGCAAAGCAGTCAGCTGCCCTGAGCTCCTAGCAGCCATAAATTTATTATGATGCTTGGACATAATTATTGTAATAACAATAATGTTAAGATAAAGGTATGTGACTCAGAAAACATTTTTGAAAAACATTTAAAAGATGATCATAAATAAGGTTAAAAGCTATTTAACAGGTGAATAAAAAGATCAAATTAAAAAGAGGCATGTTATAAATAATGTGTTCTATTTTCATGAGTTCATGGAACTAGTATTTTTGAAAAAGAGTAATACTGCTCATTCATTGGTTAAGGCAGTTGAATGACAAGTGCACAAAAAAACAGTAGTTTTTGTTTATGTAAACAAGTGTGTGGTTGATGTTCTGAGAGTCGCACAGTTGTCCTACAGTTGTTCACATATGTGGATTAGCTGCACGTGTTAATGTTATTAGCAGAGTGTGTGTTGTTGGCATGCATTTGCTCTTATTTAAAAACCCTGAAGATTTATCAGACTACTCTGAGCTGACACTACAGCATTTAGTCAACTCTCAGTGTTCATTGCAGTTTGTTGAATGGGAGGACGCTGTTGCCAGACACCGGTGTGCAATCTTGTTCTTTGCCAAGACTGAGAGGCTGGTAAACCTGCAGACCGGACTGAATTAAGGCACTGCACTTTCATTTTTGCTCACTCATTTGAGTGAACCAGCCATGCGTTTTGGGCCTCGCTGTAACCAAATCTTGCATCAGGCCTGCAACAGGGTTTTTTTTCGTTTGTACATTCCTGTATGCCGGCTTAGGTGTGGACCCACAGACGGTAATGTTCGTTTGGGTTAAAGTTTACTTGAACTTTGGTTACATTGTGTGTCTTAACTAAAAGGAAATATTACTGTGACATCTGAAATTGTTTGAAAAGAGTTTCAATATTATTTCATCTGGGTTATTTTGAAACTTGAAAAAGTAAAGAAATTATTTTTAAGACGGATGGCGGTGGTGATTTATCATTTTCATTAAAAAGGAGACCAAAGACATTTTAAAGTTTGTATTTGCACAAGAGAAGAAAAAAAACAGTACAGTACAGTAGCGGGCTACATAATATTATATTGTAATGTATCTTTATTTCATATCCGAATTCTTTCTCTTTAAAGTTGTTATTGTAAAACAATATGAATATCAAGAGCATTTAATGATGATAATAATTAATTTATGATCCTTAATTTGTAAATTCATTTTAGCTACTATAGTCACTGTGTTGTTCCGTGAGCAAAGGGAAATCAGAGCTAGGTGCGGTGTCAGAGCTGGATGTTTTTGTTGGACCCAAATGCAGAGCCCGGAGACAGAACTCAGTCCAAAGGTCTTTATTTAACAAACAAACTGAGATGTTTACTCACCGGACATGTCACCCATCGAGCATGTTTGGGATGCTCTGGATACGCGGGCTTTTATTGTGGCCAGCCTAAGGCACTCCTGTGCAATATTCATGCTGTCTAATCAGCATCTTGATATGCCACACCTGTGAGGTGGGATGGATTATCTCGGCAAAGGAGAAGTGCTCACTAACAGATTTAGACAGATTTGTGAAAAATATTCTAGAGAAATGGATCTTTTGTCTATAAAGAAAAAGTTTTAGATCTTGGGAGGATTCACAGTGATATCAATTAGTTGAAAATGTTTCCGTATTTATCTGTAGTGTCTCCCCTTAGTTATAGATGGGAGTACCTCCTCTACCACTGCCAGTACCAACATTGTCAGTTAGAGGAAGGATGAAAAGAAAACCACAGTAGTGTTCCTGTGCCTGTTCCTGTTTATCTAGAAATCCCCACATCACTCTGGATATACTTCTATGAGAAGCTGTTCTCTAGATCGATAAGTGTATTTGTGTGATGTCTGCAGTGTGTGAGTGCATTCTAATTCATACAGTGGTTGACTTGGCCATGGCAACTGGAGCCTCTCGACTGTTAAAGCAGCTGTTGATTCTCTCACTTGATTGAGCTCAGGCCTTCGGCTGCTTCCTGGCTTTCTATTCCTTCAGACACATCTCAGCACAGACGCTGTGTCCAAAATGTGACTATTACAGAGCCAACTCACAATCATGTCTTTAATCAAGTCCAACTGAAAAAATAGAAAACATCCTTCTTATAACCAACTCGAAGGGCACTTGCAGAGCACAGACCTCTGCCAACATCGGTTGTCCACTCTTTTGCAATATGGAAATCTGCAAGCACAACCAATATTGTGCCTAGATGAAACCTTGTCATCTCAGCTGTGCATATATTGTATGCATTTGTAATTTACTGTTTGTTCTTATAAAGTGTTACTTCGATTGCACATTTGGATTTGAGTTCTCCCATCAAACCACATCTGTCTCTATGAAGTCTGAACAACTACATGTGTCAGCCACACAGCAGGATTACTGGTACAGATAAAGCAGACTCGATTTCCAACCCCTCAAATTAGTTCATCCTTTACCTGCTGCAGCCCTAAAGTTACACATTAACACATTACAACACATTAATGCTTCAGTAGTTATAATTTGAGAGTACACTATACATATATTATTATGAAATGGACCAGAAGATGTGTTTTAGTGTGAAATCATTCAATGAAGATCCTTCTGGTCTGATTTAAATGTCTCTCGCTAAACTACCCGAATAGCTCAGTTGTTATAGCATGCAACCCATATACAAACACCCTGCAGAGGCCCAGGGTTCTTGGACTCTTGCTGTGTGTCATCACCCCGCCAAACCACTCCGTGGAGAGAAGTGAACATTTTTTTGCCTCTTCTTTCATAAAACAATGGCAGGGACTTCCGGTTCACGAACTTTCTCTATTTCAGCTAAGTACTAGACAAAAAATAAAAGGTAGTAGTAGCAGATTCTTGCTTTATGTGTCATCAGCACAGCCTGGTTTAGACAGTTTGATTGGAGCTTAGAGAGTGCACGGCAGCTCTCACTCTTGATATCTGTTTGTGCTCTTTGTGTCTGTGGGCGCACACTGTCAGCCCTCAAGATACACAAAGGATGTTTGTAAAAACACTTAAACTAAACTAATTGCATCTCTTTTATCATCTGCTACTGCATTAGGAATTTCTGATAAAAATATCAGAAAAAATTATACAGCACAATGCCAATAATTTCTGCTGCATGTGTTTGACATGAGCAAAATAGTTAATGCTTCTCGTAACCACCCGCACCCAGTGAAATATTCAAACTGAATACTTCAAATACAAATATGGTCACTGACCGAGCATTTTCCAAGATTATCCACCGTATCATGAGGTCATCAATATTATGCTTCAGCTTTTTGTTTTTCTACAGTACTGCAATGAAGTGAAAGTAACACGTAAGTAACACGCCTTCAGGTGCGTGGGGAAATCCGAGACCAAACTTTGTGTTGCTACAGAGAAAATATTGTGTCTGTGATAAAACATATTTTGTTAGATAAAAACATGTTTCAGCTTTTGGAATATTTAACACTATGAAGTTACTTCACATGAAGTCCGCAGATGTCACGATAAAGTAATGCTTCAGCTTCCATCATCACTGCTTTGACTGGTGAATAGATAAACCATTGCAACTGGTTTCCACACGTGGCGCTTAGGGGTGTTATGATTCGGCCCGCGTTCACTACAATCTCAAGAAGTTCGGTATGAAAATGCATCACAGAGACAGACTGAAATCCAATTGCTCATAACAACTCCCGAGGAGGTCCTGTTACAGTTGTTCTCTGTCTGGTTAAGAAAAATCACACTGATCACTGAAAAGTTCAACCACTAACTGATCTGTATGGGTAGCGGATAGACGTGCGTACAGGACACAAGTGAAAATGGGACTAGTGTGTCCAGTTAATTCCCTTTATCTGCCACCATGCAGCAGCTTGGATTTCAGGAGCTCCTCTTAAATTAGCTGGTGAGAAACGGTGGTGAGATCTTCCAGATGAATAAGGGTTCTGCTCCTGTTATATTTCATCTGAATGATGATGATTCAGGTTTGTGTTTTCACTGCGAGGAGGATAAAAAGCTTGGGGATTGTGGAATGCATCTGGCCAGTGTCAGGCCTGATCTTGGATGAACCTCATACCTTGACCCCTGAGGGAGCAGCTTTCCTTCAGCGGGAAGGGTCATGTTGTCATTACAGTCTGCCATGCCAAGATCAACACAGCCAGCTGAAGACTTTTCCTCGTACGACTGGAGGGCCTGCTTTGCTTTCCCAACCGAACGATTTAGTAAGATTTACAGCACTGCAGAGGTGTTGATAGGTGGTGCACGCTGAGGTAGGATTCTTGTAACTTTTGTGAATGTTTCAACAAATGTGGTGAGTCCGAGCCATGAGGCTGAGAAATTTGATCTTTCATGAAGCAGAAAATTAAAAGAAATATTGAAATCAGTGTAGAGCCTTTGTTTTTCTTCTAACCCTGGATGTGTCTGTGCTAGAAACTTTCAGGTGATTTCATGCCGTTCTTCTGAGAGAAATTAAAAGCAGCCAACATTGAAAAAGTCTACAACGGATTCATCTTTATTCAAATAATCATTATAACTAGAGGAGATCATAATGACATCTTCAAGATGATGTTATTGTCTTTTTGTTGTAAAGAAAAACGAACCCAAAAATGATTCACCATAGAAACTGATAGAAAACAGAAAACTCATTCAGATGGTTATTTGTTCAGTCCTGGTTAAATGTGTGTAATAGTGTGATGGTAACCTTTGTAAGTCTATTACCACAGTGTGACAGTGGAAATAGGGATCTTGGGCCAAGGAATTTTCTTGTGCTCAGGAAGTTGTTCAGATTCTGCAGATTATGGCTGAATGAGTCTGTATGACGAAACACAGGAAACCACAAGCCCTCCAATAAACTGGCAGGGGACCCTGACTGACAGCTGTTTTATCCATTTAGAGCTCCAGCTGCTGGACTGAGATCCACTTTGACTATTTGCGGTACAAGTGAATTGGCTGTGGACTAAGAAACAAAGGTGCACAAACGGAAAGTAAATCCACACTTGGGAAGTTCAAATTCTGAGACATATAAAGTTGTCATTTGGTCATGAAAACTGATAGAACTGGTGAATGATATTTTATTATATGATGAACATGACATTTTAGACAAAACATTCTTAAGGAAACAAAAAAAATCACACCATTTGCATACGTTGTATTAGAGAAGTTGACTGAAGAGACATGTGTAAGTTAAATTTTGACAAAATTAATAACAAATAGGCTCAAGTTCTTCTTTTAAATGTCTGACTTCTCTTCCTGTGTACCTGTGTCATGGTACTTTGGACTTAAGGGTAAAAAGTAGCAGGTTGCACAGTTTGCTCAACCGAACTGCTAACTTCCTGACGAGATGATTGCACTAGACCTCCAATCTACTCAGCGGCTCCAGCGGCCCATGCAAGCATGTTTCATTTCATTGCCTAAGAATCTGCTTAACTTGGACTCACCGCTGTATTTTCGCTGTGGACTACTGTTGTGGAGTCCTGGTGTGTATGTCTCACCCAGCTGTCAGTACCTCTGCCATTCAGCCAACAACAGTCTAAATCCATGTATGCGTGAGACAAAACACAAACATTTTTGCTGCCAAAGCTGTTTTCTTTGTTTTCTTAGTTTCATCCGACTTCATCCTAATCTACAGTTGGTGGCATGCACACTTACGCTTCTTCTGATAAGGCCCAGCCAGCACTACCGCAGCCACTCTTCTCCTCCACAGCTATGATCAACGGGGAGTCCATAATCAGGAATGTGCGCTTTTAATGCCATAACACACTATTTTCCCAGTGCCTGTGCCTGTCATTCAAAGCAAGCTCCAGGACTTGCTGCCATCACTTCCCTCCTCAATTAAAACAATATTTTTTTTCATGTGGGAATAAATGACACAACACTTGTTTATGCAGAGGTGACAAAAGCTGTGTTTTTAATGTCCTTGAACACTGTGGGAAGGCTGTTTTTACCTCAGGGCTGCTGTCTGCTTGTAGAGCACAAAACATGGGTTTTATTGATTTTAGTCTATTCTGGAATCATGTGTCCTTTTTCAACAAAGATGGTCTTTACCCAAACAAAGCACTCGGACACAGGCTGCTGATATGTGGCATGTGGTACAAACTCTACCACTTGATTTACTGTTTAGGTTTCTCTCATACTAACTTGAAAGCCCCTCCGTTTCTTCTGTGGTTCCTAATCATTCTTCTGACCTGCATATTGGCACCCACTGCCACTTTCCAAAATTTGGAAATACAAACTATAATCATGCTTCTCTGGATAGCTGTGCCCTCTTGGATATATGGTGTCTGGCCACTAAAACCTTTATTCTAAATTATTTAATCTCAACCAGTACAACAGACTTACTTTACTCTAACTTAACTTTGGCTTAGAGCTGGCGACTTAAGTGTTTATCCACAACCCAAATACCTCATTGCATCTGAATATTTAACAACACTACATCATGTATCATGTCCTACATGTCCTACACATGATCAAGGCCATACTCTTGATTTAGTTTTTACTTTGGGTTCAGAAATTAGTTGTCTCCCTTTGATTTAAACTCTGCCATTCCATCTTCTAAGAAAACATTTTACATGCCTTTTAAATAGCAACTTGGCTGCAGACTTTTCTGCTCCTTTCACTGCCCTGTTGCATTGCCCAGTGCAACCATGTAAATAACATGGTTAAACAGTTCAATACTATGTGCTTAAAGTCTTGTACCAAATAGCAACCGTAAAAGCTAGGCTGTGTCGCACTTCCAACCCAAGACCCTGGATAAATGAAAATGTTAGAAAAGTAAAAAGAGAATGTAGAAGAGCTGAATGTAGATGGAGAAACACAAAACTTAAAGTTCACAGACAACATATGAGGGAATTATTATCATTATTCAATTCAATGTCAAAGAATGAGAGACTCTCTTACTTCTCTAATTTAGCTAAAATCTAAAAATTTGAATTTAATGCCATTAATAGCCTAGTAAATCCTGCCCCAGCTGCTGTTTCTGCTACTTATTCAGTAGACTGTAAGAGGTTCTAAAATGATTTTGTTGTAAAGATAGAAACTATTACATTCTCTGTTACTCCTGCTGGTTCGCTTTAACCATCAGCTGAGCTACCATCCTCCACCACACTGTTGGATAAGTTCAAACCCATAACCCCTAAGGATTTGGCTGACATTGTATCCAGCATTAATCACTAACTGCAAACTCTTTCTTCCAGATGAGCTTAGGATTGATCACTCCCTGGCTTCTGAACATTCTGAATGCAATGCTTTTATCTAGCTTGGTCCCACACTGTTTTAAACAGGCCTGTTTCCCCCATGGTTACTGTCCAGTATATAAACTGCCTTTACTCTCAAAAATTGTTGAAAAAGTGATTGCCAACTCGCAGAAAATGGAAATGGTAGGAAATAATATATTGGACAATTCCAATCTGGTTTAAAGAACCTCTGTACCAAAACAGCCTTACTTACAGTAATAAATAATATGTTAATGAGGGCAGACTCTTGAAAAAACACTCTCCTTATTAGTGGTTTCCTTATCCTTACTAAGTGGGACAGCTCCTAACTGATTTTCATCCCTCCATTTCAGACACAGTATTCAGGTTCACTATGGACAACTGTGTCATGTGGGATCCCACAGGGCTCAGTCCTTAGTACTATTTTGTTTAGTTTGTATTTGTTGCCCCTTTCCTAAGTTATTCAACATTTTACTCCTGTGTCATGCCATTGTTATGCTGTTATATTTTTTGTTTAACCCTGAAAACCATAATAACCTGGACTCTTTGCACTGCTGCCTTGCCGCCATTAAGGACTGGATGTCCTCGAATTTCCCACAGCTAAACACAGACAAGACTGAAGTACTGATTATCAGTCCACATCATTTTCCCAATACTGTCACTCCTAACCTTGGACCACTAACAACAAACACAAAACAGTTATCTACAAACCCAGGCATTGTTTCAGTTTCTACAGTTAAACGGTATGTCAGCAACGGTATGTCAGTAAGTGCAGCAGTGAAAACATGTTTGACCTTCCTAATGTGTTGTTGATGAAGTTTATAATCAATAAATGGTGAAGTTTTATGATTTATTTTATTGCTGTTAGTAGACATCAAGAAACAAGTGTCGGATAAGGGGATAGTATGGAAATACAGGTTGTTTGGTAGGTAATGAATGAAGTGTGGTAAGGGTTAGCTCCCATGTGGATGAGAGAATATTATGTACAATAAGAGCAATGTAATGATACTGAGTATGTGAAGGATGAAGTAATGGCATCCAAAGTTGGGAGGAACTTGCGTACTGACAGTAAAACCGAATCATTAATGAACTCGAAGATGTTTTTTAAAGTGCATTTATCTTTATTAAATGTGGATGAGGATCTGCTTTAGAAGCTCCCCATGTTGTGTTATGAGCATTTCAACTGGCCAGGTTGCTCTACCTGCACCTTAGACAGCAGCTGAAATACTGACATGGTAAATAACAGCTGGTGGTTTTGGGAATTAAATAATTTTGGATCAAAAAATCAATGTATGGTAGAGAACATATCAGGATGTATGCAAGAGTTGTCAGTAGCCCTTTTCAGGCACTCGCATGGATAGTGTGAATGGGGCTTCTGATTGAACAGGTCAGGAAGTCAAATGAGGGGCAATTCTCTTTGCCTGAGGTGTTAACATGATGGCAGATAAGATGACTTTTACTTTCCAATAATATATAAAAGTGTCATTGCGCTGGGAAGGGCATGATCAACACAAACATCAGCCGGTCATTGTAACCGGCTGATAACCAAACTTCTGTTTAAGTCAGAAATATTTGGAAGACTGCAGAGAACACTGTGGACCTCCTCTCCATGCCTCATGTATTAAAGAGATCTGATTCATCACAATAAGTTTAACATTCTTCAGAGAATTAGCAACTTTACCTCAACAAGGAGTATTTACATGTTGATTCTAAAAAAGGCAGTATCAGCTGTACATTTATCTACAAACCATACTAGCATCTAATTTTGAGCCTCGCTTCAATGAACAGTGAAACATTTATAATATATATATATAATATATAATATGATATATTTATAATATTTATATAATCTACATTTTCCTTTGGTCTATGTCCGCTGGTACTTTCTCTGGGAATTCCAGGGTCTTCCCTCTTCCAGAGATCTAATCACTCTACCATTCCTCATTCAGCTCAATGTGTTCTCCCCTGTCACTGTGCAATTTTCCAGAGTTTTGTTTTCCAGTCATCAGGACATTTTACCACTACTGATCCAGTCTCCTCGACTGCCAAAGTGACACATGCTGTCATTGCCCTGCTGGCTTTTTCCAACCACTGGCTCCTGACACCACACCAGTCCTTCATTAAAGCTTCTGCTCCAGAGCTTCGGTCAACGTTCCACACAACCACAAATAACCAGACTGCATGGAAGAGGACATTTCCTCCATTTTCCTCTTTCTTCTTATGGTTAAGGTGCAATGGACCTAATTAATAGAACTGATCTTAGTCGAACATTGAGGAAATAAACTGCAATAGCAGAAAAAAAGCAAAAGAAACATGAGACCAAGACAAACGGGACTGACAGAAAAGTTAAATAAAGGCTTTTGGTGAAGTGGAGACTTGCGGTGAGGTGCTGGCTGGTCCATGGGGGCTAAATAAAGCTGCAGAAGGAAAAGGAGGGAAGTGAAAGAGAGCAGGTTGTTGACAGATGAACCTCCATTCTGGCCATTACTACCCTGGGGAATCTACCAGCCTGAAGTCCTGTCACAGATCCAAATCTCCAAATGACTTGCTGCAGTATACAGATTCAGAATACTGATAGAGTATCTATTTTTCCTTGAAAGGGTAAAGAGTTACAGAAACAGTGTACAAAGCAATAGTTTGACATTTGATGAAATATGCTTATTTACTTTGAGTGAGTGAGGTTTGAAGATGGATATGAGTCTCTGTGTGTGTCTGTGTGAGTGTGTGTGTGTGTGTGTGTGTGTGCGTGTGTTTGTACACCCGTGTGTGTGTGTGTGTTATAGAGTTCCTGTGATGAACTTGAGTCTTGTCCAGACTTGAGCAGCAGTGTTCTGAATCAGCTCTAGCTGTCTGATGGAGTTTTTAGACAGTCCTGTTAAGACACCGTTACAGTAGTCGAGTCTGCTGAAGATAATTGCATGGACACGCTTTTCCAAATGCTGCCGAGACATAAGTTCTTTTATCCTGGATATATTCTTATGGTTTATAGTAGGCTGACTTTGTAATTGTCTTAGTGTGGCTACTGAAATTCAGGTCTGAGCTAATGACTACACCGAGGTTTTCTGGCTCGTTTTGTAGTACTCAACATTACAGATTGAAGCTGAACACAAACTTTTGGTCATTCTCCCTTGGCTCCAAAAACAATTATTTCAGTCCTATCTTTGTTTAACGGAAGAAAATTCTGACACATTCAATCACTGATTTTTTTTTCCGATGTACCGACTGCGACTCTACTTGAACCTGGATATAGCGTATGGGATAATAGTCCCCTGGTGATATGGTTATATCAAATGTGTGTGTCGTCTGCATAACTATGGTAACATATTTTGTTGTTTTCCATTATCTGAGCTAGAGGAAGCATGTAAATGTTGAATAGAAGGGGCCACAGAATGGAGCCCTGGGGCACCCCACATGTCATTTTGATCTGCTGAGATGTGTAATGACCAATAGACACAAAGTAGTCTCTGTCATTCAGATTCAGATTTAAAACAGTTTAATGCTGTACCAGACAGTCCAATGCAGTTTTCCAGTCGGTCGTGTAGTGTAATGTGGTTGACTGTATCAAACACAGCACTGAGATCCACTAATACTAAGACTGAAATTTTGCCACTGTTTGTGTTTAAATGAATGTCCTTGAGGACCTTGACAAGAGTGGTCTCAGTGCTGTGATGTGGACGAAATCTTGACGGGAAGACATAAAAACAGCCATTTATTATTAGGTTATTGTTAAGTTGTTCAAAACTGGCTTTTATAAGACAGTGAAATCATGATTTTACTTAAAATTCAAATGTTTGATATGGGCCTATAATTATGCATAACAGATGTGTCTAGATTATTCTTCTTTAGGAGTGGTTTAATAACTGCAGTTTTCATGGCTTGGGGGAAAACACCTGAGAGAAGAGATACTGTATGTTCACAATCTGTTGCAGGTGTGGAGTAATGCGGTCTGAAAGTTAATAATGATTAAGTTAAACATGTTGTTCATTTTGTAATGCATTAATTTATGTTATATTTATCTTAACACTGTGAAGTGAACTAAAGTAATGTACCAACAGTATAGCACATAGAACACATTCTAGTAGCGAGTAAATACATGTAATAATATGATATAATAATGTAGCATCTTTTCCTATCCCTGCCTCTAATTTGTCATCTGTTACCTATTTCAGTGATGCTGAGGCACAATTGAGATGTAGACTTTTTCACACATGATTTTGCACTGAATGATAAGCTTAAGATTTCTTTACAGACGCAAAATTGGTAACATGTTTTTTTTATGTTGTGTTCTTATTTGGCGGGTTTTTCTCATATCTGATTTTCAACCCAAGTTTGGAACCTTTATATTGTTAAGTATAGTAAGGTAAGTATATTTAACAAACAGATTCCTCACAGACAAAAAAAATAAACAATCAGTTAGTTTAAATCTTATATTAATTCGATTAATAAATCTGCCAGTTGTACCAAGGATAAATAATTCTAACAAGTAAAGCTGTGCATTAGTGTGTAACAGTAAAATATTAACATTTGTTTGCAGCCTTACTCTAACTCCTAAACTATAGAGGTTTTAATGTTACGTTCCCTGGCACAAAGAACTTTCAAGGTACAAGTTACAAAATTCCTGCAGCTTCCTGTTTTTGGGAAGCCCTGACGAGTCGATTACCGAGTGCAGTAGCGTTCCGCAGCTCAAGGATGAAAATGTATGATTATTACTCCATGGAAATGCAATCAAAGTTCATATGTGTCTTACCTACCAGCTTATAACAGTTATTATCGAGAGTGGACAGGGAAAAAAACGGAAAAAACAGAACCGTTTCATGTCATCTCTTGCGCTGAACTGTCAATAAAGCCATATGAAGGCCAAATAAATAAATTGAGACCATTTCTCTCAAATTTTATTACTGAAAACCCAACTAGAACAAAATATATGCAAGAAGCACATCTGCTATTGCACATGTTTGAACCGGTCTTTCATCACTGCCCCTCCAAACACATTTTAGAAGAGGTCTGGCATGTGTTTAACGGTCCAGAATATGAGGAGGAGAGTGTGAGCGTGGGTGCTAGTGGGTGGGAGGCTGGAGAGGAAAGAAGAAATGGAGGTAGAGAAAAAACAGATTGAAGTGGGATGAGTCACATTTTCGCAGTGTTAGTACAATTTTGCACTCAGTTGGAAGCCTGTATTCAAGGGCCATGGTCAACAGAGTATAATACACTACAAAGAGTGTCAGGACTTGGGGCTGTGCTGCATGTATGCTCTGATGTGGGTGCAGGGGGCACTCTGCTGGGCTACAGTAGGATGCTGTGATTACAGCTGGGCTTTGAGGACAAATTCATTACATGAACTTTGCCAAGGACATCATTGCTGGGCCTGTCATCAAGACAATTTCAGACTGTATGAGTATCCAAGGTAAATCAACTATTAGCCACGGTACTTGTAAACTAAAGAAACGATACTGATCCCAAATTGTATGCTAAATACACTGTCTTTCAATCAGATATGGTCACAGATACACCAAATTGTCTTTTTGTACAGATTAAACATTCTTGTCAATTAAAGAAACAGTCCATAAATTGTTCACCTTTAACTAACAACTTCAGGGTCAGGTCGATTTTCCAGTGTGTTGTAACAGGGTGAACAGTGTCTCTGTCACTTGTTTCTGTTCTATGATACGTCGGTGAGAGGTAGGATCACAGTGTTACACACATGTTTACTTCAATATACAAGATTTCAACATCACACTGTTATGATGTCATGAGTTTTGTCTGTAGTTAGCAACTACATTAAATCTGACAAACTGCCTGGGGTTTGTATTTATCAAAGTAAATCACACAGAATTATAATTTCTACATAATGTTGCTTTAAATAGAAAATAAAAAGAATACAAAATTAAAGTATTAATTAAAATACAAGTAATTTGTCATATAGAATATTATATAATAACATTCTATACAAACTAATTTTATTTACTTACTTAGTAGTTCCATTCAGGTAACTCAGTTTTTAAGTCACCTGTAACTCCCAAAGTAGCCTTATCTGATTCTGCATCAAGCATAGATCATGTCAGTGGTTACAGTTTTTCTAATGAAAAAAAAAATCCAACATATTTAATAATGATTAACCAATAATTGACTGGTAAGGCAGATCATCCAATATTGTGCTTTGCACTTCAACACAATTTACACCTATACTTACTACGTCAAGACTCACAATGAACATAATCATCAGCATCTAACACAAGATAATGAAATTCCAGTTGTAGTTCCTAAATCTAAAAAAAATTAAAAAAACAAAGTTTCCATATTAATTGATAAATGTCAGAAAAAATGCATTATTTATGGTTCAGTGTTAAAGATGAGTTCGGGAGTCTCATGCCGTTGGGAATGAAGCTGCTCTGTTGTCTGGTGGTACGGCAGCAGATACTTCTGTAGCAGGGTGAACAGACTCTGGCTGGGTGGGGGTTGACTTTTTGTATCCTTTGGGCTCTGTACAGACGTCTCACTTCACTGATGTCATGCTCTGTGGATGATACCAGTGATGTTCCAGTGGTTTTAATCACCCTCTGCAGAGACTTCCTGTCCTGGGCTGTGATGAACCATGCCACTTTGTGATGTTTCGAGTCAGGATGCTTTCTATCACTCCTAAAAGTCCAGAACCTGGCATGGATTGAGTTCCTACATTCCTCTTTCTTTTAGTTATTTCTTCGTGTCTTTTATTTTTTCTCACATTATCTATATCTGTCTCTTTTACTCAACTATTCTTAAACATTAAAAGATAGGATCTTTACTATATCGTTCTGAAGTTTAGCTGGCTTGACTTGTGACAGTTGTGGCTTTTGCTTAATCAATTTTGTTCTGAGCAACGTATATATTCATATTACTGCATATAGAAGAGTTGTATCCCACATACTTCATTGTCATCCAAAGCATGAAGACGAAGAAAAATGTCATGGAAAAAAGTACAAATTATTTAAAAGTATTTAGAGTTTTGAAGCAAGTAAATATCCATTTGTTAATATGAATATACTGTGATACTAGTATCTAATGGCAGCTGCCATTCAAAGAAATCCAGTGAAGGGCAAATGTAACAGGAAAATGTACACATATTCATCTTGTAGACCAGTGTAGCTGATGCTCTGCCCCTGGATGTTATTCTTTAAAGAGCAACCCTTTGCTGCACTAGGTTCACCTCCGACAGTGAGGGCTTCATAAATCTTCACTGTGACTGGAAGTTCCTGGCTGCGCAGGTCTGAGAGCGGACAAAAGCACCAAAATGCTCAGGAAACTGCACTGCAGCTGCACCCAAGGATGTACAATAACATCAACACCGGCCTCAGCCATGGGGGCCAACACAGTCAGGAGGGGTGGTGTGACTTGTGGATGACATGGGTGAGATAGTGTGGAAAATGAAATCAGCTGCTGTCTGAGACTGGGATGTGCTGCTGATAGTAGTAGTAGTAGCTGTCATTAAGAAAATAACTGAATTAATAGTTTCATTGCTGATTTGGATGGTGCTTTCACCACTTCAGACAGAATTGAACATTCAGCTGACTAATGGTTACTAACAGCATCAACCCACAACTCTGAATAATTGAATTCACTCTGTTAAGACATGGACATACTTGAGGTAGATGGGGAAGTTGGAGAGGAACTACCAGCTAGGCTGTCAAACTGTATGTGATGTACTTTTGCTAGATGTTTTGAAAGATTGATTGTGTTCCCGCCCTTACATGCAAAAGATTTGTTACACTTTGGAGACAAGCATTGTCTGCATCAATTGTCTTGAAGTATAACCACATTTTGGACATTTGGCTCTCTTCATAATTTCCACTGCAGGGTGTCTGTGTCTATGTTTGTGCCAGCGTGCACGAGACAGTGAGAGCCCGCCTTGCCGCCTATATATCATGCATTTTGAATGTCAGACAGCCCATCACTAACATTTAAATCCCATCCTATTTCGTCACTGAAAACACAAGAACATTTTTCTGTTCTAGTTTTAGTTAACAAAAATAACACTGATGCAGAGCTAAGGCTTGGCCACTCTGACTGCCCTCCATTGACACAGTAATGGTTGTCTATGACAACACGTTCTCCAGCAGCTTGGTCATTGGTGTTAAGCTTCAAACTGTGATGCTCTACCTTTCCTTCTACTGTCAGTTTTCAATGTGAAGTGCTCTGTCATGTTAGCAATAATTCATTGTATGCTAAATCTGGTTAGACTTTCAAAATAAAGGTTGCTGATAAACAGATCACACAATATACCGGTTAAGTTGAGGAAAAGATCGGTCTTTGAGTTGAAAAAAAAACCGACATGTTAATTATTTAAGTGATGTGAGAAGATATTTCAATTACATCCATCAAATCCGATGTCCAAAGTCCACCCATCCAAACCCTTAGTCAAATACAAGCCAGCCACCATTATTGTTGGCATGTTTTTGTTTGTACAAACCATGGATATGTTGAAACTTTACATTTCTTTAAGTTGCAACTTTCCTGTCTTTAGGCTCAATTTTCAATCTTATATTGTGACAATAATGATGATGTTATGGTTAGGTTTAGGCACACCACCGCCTGTCCCGAGGTCTCCATAAAAATATCCAGTTGTCACATTTAGAAAGGTTGAAACAGAGTCTCATACTGTAGCCACTGGCTTGGCAGCCTTCTTGCCTGTAACTCCAGCCCCATCCCCTCCACATCTTGAAATCAAAGTCGGATACAACTCATGACACGTTCTTTAGAAAGGTGACATGTACGTATTTTAATGTATCCATGGCATGTGGAAACGTCAACAGCAGTAACAGGGTGCTGGGCCGAGCATATGTTCTCAATTATAAGGGATCAGTAAGGGGCTTGAAATACTTGATTCAGCTGCCATAAAATTATATCAAACCTCAAACATCGTGTTACGACCAACTTCCAAATAGTGTGATGATTATGAAACATTGAATGTCTGAATATCAGCCTAAAGGAAGACCAAAACCACATATGATAGAGAGAAGATATCGTTAGCATGTCAGTAACAGAAATGATAAAGCCCCTGAAGACAATGTTTCCCTGTGGTATTTGGGGTTTTCCTTTTCCATAAAACACTTTCAGGCAGCCAAATGACACAACACGCTTCAAATATATTTCAAATCTACTCTCACATTCTATCTCTGTTTGGTTGGCAGGCACTCTACTGTGTATTTCACTTGGCACACAACCTTCCATACTTCTCAGAAACACCCTGTCAGAAGAGTGAAATGATTTCAACAACAACATAAATTCTGCACTTATTCAACTTTCATTTTGATTATAACATATGCTGGCATCACAGACAACTTTAAACAGAGCTCAGCCTGTTGTGTGTGAGGCCGGCTGACGAGATAACTTGTTCTGAGAGATGAATGGGTGGTCTAGACCCAACATTTTCTTCAGTGCTGTAGCCATCCTCAGGGTGCAGCAAACCTGCCAGGATGAATGCAGTTATAAAGCTTTATTTAGGAAATGAGGAGGAAATGAGAAAGCGTTTCTGAGCTGTTGAAGTGCATGGAAGCTGGCAAAGAAGCTGGCAGATGAGGCGATCCTGAGGCACATGGAAACACTTCAAGCGCAGATACAACAAAACAAGAGGAATATCAGCAACAATGCAGACTAAAGGGCTGTCCACACTGTGAACTATAACAATAACTAGAAAGACAACGATGTGAGCATCCCCACTGATGAACAATAAAGTTCTGTAAACAGTAGCGACGAGCATGTGCTGCACACTCCAGCTGTATCAGCAGAGATGGGGAGTTTGGAGAATCCAGTGCAGAGCTGTTTTTTGAAGAGAAATTGTGTTCAAACTTTAGGCCGGTGATCATTTTAGTAGACATCAAACTTTAGAGACCCCTATCACTGCTAAAGATCATATGTCTCACGTGAAATTATGTTTTTCATGTGTATTTTGCAGCCTAATATTATGAATGTTGTATAAATATGTAAGACTGAGTCACTCCTGCCACATTATTAGGTGGGAAAAGGTCCCCAATCTAGCTAAGTGATGTCTCTGTAAATTCAGATGGATTCTGACTGGCTCTTGTTGTTTCTATCATTCATCAAATCATTCTGAAGTTGATCCCAACTTTCCCCACTGTCACTGTCGTTAAAGCTTGCTTGAGTTCAGTCTATCATCCAATTTGTAAAATGACGTGCCGATAGTCATGGTTCTTGGTGTGGATGACCCCTAAGAATCAGAAAGGCAACTACCATGGTAGATCCAGCGGAAAGCGAAGGTAAAGGTGATGAGCTGATGGGAGGCAGTTGAGCAGATTATAGGCCCTAATGGTTTGGATGGGTTGGAGACAAGCCAGCAGTTAATTCAGATTATCTAAACCACCTTTATGAAGGTCAAATTGAAGAGAGTGAGCACACATGAAATATTAATAATAATCCATATCTGTTCTTTGTTCCAGCCAAATGTTTCATATTATGTGATTTTATGTGTGATAATCAATAGTGTTGAAACACCAACCACAGGGCTTTAGACCATTCATCTTCATAACCATGACCTCAAAAACTTCTTAAACTGCTGATCAAACCATGTTTTTAATCCAGGGTCATTTATGGTAAATAATAGGTCAATTTTATCTGCATATTTTGACCAGTGGCAACCTCCAGGGCTTAAAGAGCTGTCTGTTCATCTTCACCTCAGTGAATTACAGTCACTGATCCTCACCTCTCGACTACACACAACACCACACCTCTCGTTTGTGGTGTTGATGTCTTCTTGATAATTTGAATGCAAATATCAGACATATAGTATGTTTTGTGTTAACTGGATGAACAGACCAGAGCGGGACAGAGGCTGGTGTTTTGGATAAACGATCCTGTTACCAATAACCAGCAGACAGCAGCTGGAGCCAATGAGCTACGGAGGAGACAGCTGTGAGCAGAATCTGGAGCTGCTGGAGGAATAAACACCCAGAACACCCAGGACACCCATAACTGTGGCTATGTACAATTAATTATTTAATTAATTCATTAAGTCAAGTGGCAGGTCGGGTTATAAAAACTAAAAAAACAATGGTCACACTTACTGGAATGACTTGAATACAATTCTTGATTAGCCGGGAGCGAGGATAACATGGTAACGGTTGGTACCTCCCACTTCGAGCTTCATTTAGGCTCTTCAGAAACCTATGGGTGTCTTCACCTCGGCTCTCTTCACTACTATGCTTTTAAGTGACAGATAGTGTATCAGTAACTGTATGAAGATCATACAAAGCTGCTATATGGGCAGTGTGGAATGACAGGAAATACACAGCATTAATAACTAACATGATATTCCACAGCCCATAGTCCTGGTCCACAGGTAGAGTTGCAGACATTTCCTGTGTGGATTGTTGGGAAGTAGAGTTTTGGAAGTGAACCCTCCTGAATGGATCTGCTGGGAGTCTTAACAGCCACTGGGCTGTGGTGAGACCAGTGTCTCTGGTAACATGAACACAATAAGGCTTTTATTGGTGGACAGCGAAGTTGATACCTATCCTTTAAGTGGGAGTCTGTATCTGTTTTTGCACTTTGTCACTTGGCTTAGGGAGCTGGTTAGGATTTACTGCCTGAGGATTATCATGCAGGACACGATTCATACTAATAATAATCATGAAAGCAGTAGCTGAGAAGGTTTGAGAAGCAAACCCATTCTGAATGTAATGCTATGATGTTTGAATAGCAGCTGTAATTCCTGGCATAATGTGAGACTCTCAATAATTTGCTAACAAGAGGTGTTGTTCGGGGTTGTTGATTTGCATGAGTCTCTATATCTATCTTTTTACAGTAGCCCAGAAGAGACTCTGCAAGTGCTGACCTCAGAGAGGGCTTTTCATGTTTTTAGTGGCCAACCTTAGGGAGCATGAGAAGAGTTCCTCACGGTTAGATGCAACTAAATCCTACACACTGGGCCTCTAAGAACCCTGTAAGTGGAGGGCCATAAATTGGGCATTGAATCAAAACATTAAACGCATGGTGTTGAATTATGTTAAACTCATTTTCAACACCATATGCAGCACTGAATGAAGAAAAGATCATGCTAATATTAACTATTCATGAACAAACACGTGGTCTTATTCGTCATATATCAGACCACTTTAACTTATTTGCTGTTTTTCAGATGTAACTGCAACTTGAGAATGAATTATAACTAAGCTATTTATGAATGGCAACATGAAAAGTAGTGCCTACTCATGTCATGGAGCCTAATGGAAACAGTTGAGATGGTCAACTTTCTTTGCAGAACGATCAGAGTCGAGCATTATGTCTGATGTTGGAATGTGCATGCACAGAGGACAGTTGATTATCAGTCATCTTGATCTGTATCGTGAATTGTCCATTATCACTCCATCTTGACAAACGCTGCTGTAACTTGTTGCTTGAGGTGAGTGAGGCCAATTGTCCAACAGAAATGCAGACAGCGCCCTCTGTTTGAATTAAGCTAAATAGCAAAACAGACTCACTGTGGTCGTTCACCTTGAGATCATATAATGTGCTGCCTCTCACAGATTATTTTGGGAGTTTGTGTGGAGGGCAGGATTGAGATGGCCCATAGGCTGGAACTGGCCCCTCGGGATGTTTTTTGCCCGTGTGTATTCTAGAACCACCTCCAACACACCTGGAACCCTTGCTATAACCACCAGAACTTCATTGAAGACCCTTTTTAAAATGAAAAATTCTGAATTCTCTCAAGGACCCTTACACAACATCAGCAAATATTAATACCTTGTGATGTACCATAAAGAATCCTGAGAATTTTGAATTTTTAAGAGCTTAAAACATGGGTCCCAGACTAGTCTGCTTGTACATTAAGTACCCATGATTGGTTGATATTATCTGAGGAAACTAATTGCTGACACACCTTTCCAGGACAACTCCAACAGTAAACAGACACAGTTTGAGAGATGGATGACAGGATGTTGAAAACTTGAATTCATGCAGTGTTTCATTTCAGTTTATGGTGTCCCTGGCTGTTTGTTTTTATACCTCTGGGCACACTGAAGGTTGTACATCATCACTGTTTAACTACACCTCTAAAAATGCTGAACCACAATTAATGGCTCTAGTGTTTCCCTTTCCCTTAAAAGTAGTGTCAGGTTTTTACAGAAACCACTTAAATTTATTCAGCAGAGTGTGGAGCTGATACCCTCAGTGGTTAGGCCATATGGGCACGGACAGTCTTGTCTTTCAGAGGGTGTTTACTGTTGTTAAATTTTGGGTCAAAGAGGGACTTAAAGACCCCAGAATATTAAAATCATTCTTGAATGCTGTGTTAAACCTGGTTTGTATGACATGCTGTCTGACCACATTTGCGACTTTTCCAAGTGACTGAGCTGGAAGACCAGGTGAAAAGCCTATTGTCATAGTATCACTGTGTTGTGATGTCTCATCCCTAAATTTTAGGGGACTGATGCAAAAATGTCAATCTCTTGACTGCATCATTGTTATGCTATTGCCCAAAAACCTCACGCTCTGTGGGAAATAATATTGTCCATCCTTTGTGAAGGGACATCGGGTAGACCTTCTTGTTGCCCTTGACGGGCTCTCCAGGAATGGTTACAGCAGTGACGGGGGGCCATCTCATGCTGTGAGGGCCCATTAAGCTGAGAGGATGTGGTCATGGATAGCTGAGTGTGTCGATGTTGATCTATGCCTCTCAGGAGCAGCACAGAGAGCTGGAGGTGTTATGACTGGACCTTCCTGCCCTTTTCCATGCTGACTTCCGCTCACAGAAGAGCTTTGTTTCTCCTACTAGAACCTCCATCACATCCAGCTAAGCTGTCTATGTAATGTCCCTCTCACAACTGGAAACACAACTGCTTCTCTCATGTTAGCATTTTTAGTTGGTTGTTAGTAGGATACCCTTGCTCACCGAACCCATCCTATACTTTAGCCAAATGTTTGTTGATCATCCTCGCACCTGCACGAATCACAATCCTCTGACAAGGACTCATAGATTTTGTTTGGTGTGTATGTGTGTGTGTCATAGAGAGAGTGAGTCTGTCTACCAGATGTGGAGCAGTGAGAGTCCCTCTCTGTAGGCGGTGGGTGTTGCCGAATGTGTCGGCAGCCATATGGACAAAGGGGTTTGGAAACATCCCATTACAAATCATATATCAGAGGCCTGACAGGCTCAATTCTGGAATATTTTGTTTTCAGTCATAAGTGCAGTTGCTCGAAAAGTTCTCTGGGTTGTTTTAACCCCATACAGACCTTGTATTTTCAGGGATAACGATATTTTGATTGGAAATGAGAAAAACAAAACAAAGTTCACAAGAACACTGATTACTGATACCTGGTTTATTGGACAATAATGTGTTAATGTGTAAAATGTTAAGCCAAGATCTGTTTTTTTCCTGTCAAATGAATGTACGTTTATTTGATTGCATTTAGGCAAAAAAACTAGTAATCTTGTAGATGTCATGTAAATAAATATCTGTCATGTAAATAAATATCTCTAGCTATTGCCAAATGAGGTACACAATGATGATTAGGCCTATGGCCCACTGATGAAAGCCCTTGCATTTGCTGAAATACCAGAGATCAGTGTCGGTGGCGATTTTCCCAGAGAATATCACAGTCTGCACACTGTAAGTGATGCGTTCAACCAGCAGTGGTTGGTCGGACAGAGAGAGTATGTTGGTTTTTTTTTGGTTTTTTTGTCCTGGTCTCTCCTCGGGTAGAGTAGAGGGTTAATGTTACCATTAAGGGCCAGTCATGGCGGAACAAACAAAGCCAGAGAGATTGTGGATTTGTGCCATAAGACGTACCTCTGTCTCCGAGGAGGGCAAACAATTACAGCTGTCCAAATACTCACATATTTACAGCGAACACTTCATCAAAGTTAAGCTAATCGTGTAATCATTGTAACGTGGTTTGTTCTCATTTATCGAGGCAAACAACTGCAGCGGTCTTATTGAATTATAGTTAGCTAGTTAGCTGATGCTGTATTAGCCGCAAATAAACTCAAAATGCAATGATTCGGAAATTGCTTTATACCTTTAAGCTTGTGTTAAGACTGATTAGTTTTGTTGTGATTTTTTGGGTGATGTCCAGGGTACATATACAATAATAATATTAATACAATAATATTCAATAGCTAGTGTTAGTTAATTAGTACTCGTCTTTGCTTTTACATTGAAGAACTTCTCGCTCTTCACCTTCCAAACGGCGGCATGATTTACCCATCCAGATTGTAAAGACATATAACTGTCCGTTCTTTTGTAAACTTTAATTCTGGCAGCAGTATAAGGAGAGGGATTCTCCAAAAGGTCCCCGTAAATGTCACAGATGTCGAGCTCTGGCAGGGACCTGCCAGTTTTTAATAGATTAAGTACCGCAGTGGGTGCTGTATATGGATTGCAGGTTCCCAACACTTTTGCTTATGTCCACATCGTTACTTTTCTACGGTTGACAGATGATCTAAATAACTGTGCGAGGGGAAATTTTCCGAATTTTGCCGCGTCTCTATGGGAAATCCGGTATGAGCCACTGTCTTGAGCTTCTGATTTGCCCTCAAGGTCAGTGCGCAGGTCACATGACTGAAAACTATGAACTCCTGCCTCCGGAGATCTTCCATATTGCCACTTTAAGTTATGTATGAACATACGTTACATATGGTTATGAAAATGATGTTCGTCAACTACGTTAGTAAGTTTAAAGAACTCATCCTTGACTTGTCCACCTCGTCCTCCTTCCTATACATACTTTCTGACTTGTTTGTCCTACTTCTCCTCACTTCCAAATTGAACGTTATAACATAATGTAGTTCACTGCGGAATAGAATCGATGAACTCTCTTCACTTATCAAATTTGACTCTGACTACCATAATACAAGGAAACCAGGAGAAAAGGGAAACCAATTGTGGGATGGCTCTGCATGACTGTGAATGACAAATGGGGCAACCAACTACACAGTTCGTAAGACTGACATTGTCATACCAACAAAGCAGGCCATGCTCTATCCTAACAACAAGCCTGGGTCACCAGAGAGCTGAAACCCTGCCGGCTTTGCAGAGCAGCTCAACACCATCAATGCCAGATTCAACAGCACTGACAGCGTAGGATTCGTAGGAATCCGTAGGATTGGACAGCAACCAACACCAGCTACGCCCCTGCACCAATCATTATTTAGGAGAAGGTTGTCTCCATCCTCACTAAGCTACCAAGGAAAGGAAAAGGCCTTGGATCAGATGGGCTCAAGGATCGTGTGTTGAGCTAGTGTGTGGCCGAGCTGGGCCATGTGGCAGCTCAGCCTTTCCAGCTATTCCTGGCATCCAGCTTTGTCCCAAGGGCATGAAATGAGACAACTATCATCCCTATTCCCAAAAAGCCTCATGTCAAAACCATGAACGGTTTTGGACCTTTGGCTTTCACCTCCATCCTCTGCAAGAGCATCGAGCGGATGGTCACTGAGGGGCTTAGCACTCTGGTGGGTGAGAGCTTGGACCATGTGCACAACACAAACACACTTCCACCAAGGACTACAAGTCAACACAACACTGGTTTTTATTGATTTAAGATTTTTTTAATAGGACAGACCTCAACATGTTAAAGCTGTAGTCTGTAACTTTTTTTGTTATATCTGCTAAAATTGTCATTATGATCTGATAGTAGAATAAGATACAGGTCAGCTACTAGAAGTCGGTGCCTAACAAACATAAATATGGGTTGTAATATCCTGCTTTCACAGACAACTTGTTCGGTCTTTTTTCTGATGAGGACGGCTGCACGTCACATGTTGTTTTATTTAAACTATTCCATCCAGTTGCAATTGTATTGTAGTTGAGCATATAGTGCTGAATTGAACTGTATTTCACCAGACTGTATCTCTCTGTATCTTCCTGCAGCATGTCATGCTGCTTAGTATTCTACTGTAACTTTCCACATCCTGACACATCACAGGACATTACCTGCATCATATCCTGTTGTGTTGTACTGTGCCTTGTATCCTATTGTGCCATTGTTTCACAGGCTTCAGCCAGACTGCAGGCAAATCAGATTGAAGAGTAAAATTAGGCCAGAGTGACCAGATCACGACTCATCTGCAGGAATTGGATTTAATTTGCATTTCAAATCACCTCCAAATGTGGCTCAGATCGAGCTTGCAAAAGTTGCAGGGTTAGGGTAAGGGTAAGTGCGGTTAGGGCTAACACTTGCATTCCATTATGTCAGGTCATGTTGTGACATATCATACTGTAATGATTTCATTACATTGTATAACAAAATATAGATCCATATTGTGTTTATCCATTAATTGTCACAGTTTGGCGGAACGGGTCACCTGCTTACTTGTGCCTGCCCTGTCACCCCGCTTAGCTGTTCACACATCTGCACCTCATTACTAATGAACCCAGTATATATACTCCAGCCTCACAGACACTTATTGCCAGATTGTTTGTCACTGACACAAGACTCTCTAGCACTACTCTTCAGACTGATTACCTGTTGCCGACTCTGCCCGCCTCTGTCCAACCTGCCTCGTCTGATCCCCGGTAAACTCATCTGCCTTCCGTCTCCAACTTTGAGTTTTTCCTCTGCTTACTTGGATACTGTTTTGGCTGTGGCTGCCTGGTGAAAACTCGCCACTTCTACCCTACACAGTGAGTTTTCTACTCAGCTTCCCTGTGACTTCCTGGTGATCCGAGACTCTCGCTGTGATTCCTCACTTGCTGCTGTGAGTAGGCTGTGTACATATTCACCTGCTGACATCCACCTTCACAAGCTCATTGCCTGCTGTCCACAGCCTGTTATTGTAGCCCTTTCCCTTCTGAGCTGCAAGTGTGTTGGGGCAAAGTCTTCTGTACACCCGGCAATGATACTGCCTGATTCTGTCTGCCATATCGGCAGATCTGCCAGAGACTTTGTGAAGAGACATTGCTGTAATTTTCAGTGTGCTCTGTTTCTGCTGAGTCTTATTATTAAACTTTACTTGCCACTATTCCTGGTTTCCAATGATTGCATTTGGGTCCTAAAACTGCAGGTTACAATCATATTGTTTTGTAACATATTATATCATCATGCATCACTTTGTGTTGGATCATTTTTGCAGTGTTTGTACCTTTGTTAACTAATGTTTTGCTTCGACCAAAAACAAGTGGAAATGCATCATTATTTTTCAAAAGTGATGCTACTTAATGATATCCAAAAAAACTCAATAAACTCCCGTTAGAGTGGATAATGTTAGTGGTTAGGACCAGTTATCTGCAGCATTGTAACAATTCTGTTAAATCAGCAAATGTTTTTATTCTTATGTTTCCCACATCCATTAAAAGGGAGTCAAGCAGGCATGAAGTATGAGGCCCAATCAGCTCCAAATCCAATCACTCCAAAATGTTTATTTTCTATAAAAGAGGAATTAAACCACATAATGAAATGAGTGATAATGTGTGGGAAGAGTGCTGTCACAAGTTTGGGCAGTCACGGCTTGTGAAGGAATCTGGTGGTCCAACATTTACAATCCAACAATGCCTCTGTGGCTCCGACAGCTTGCTCCCTGAGGACGAGTCCA
Organism: Diplodus sargus; assembly: GCA_903131615.1. Taxonomy (NCBI): domain Eukaryota; kingdom Metazoa; phylum Chordata; class Actinopteri; order Spariformes; family Sparidae; genus Diplodus; species Diplodus sargus. Next base: position 516,651 of record CAEMYA010002128.1, read on the forward strand.
TCAGCTCCTATGTGCGCACAGTTATGTCAGGGTCACAGTCTGACATCACAAAGTATTTCTTTTGTAGGTGTACTAAGCTTATTTTTCTTAAGACTGATGTCGATTGGTTTGGTAATATTGGTGCAAATTACTTTTAGTTTAGAGTATGAACAGAAAACATAGGTAGCTGATTTATTTCCACTGTGTAGCAGAGCTGAATCACGCGGACAGTCGTGGGTGGGGAGGTGACATATAACAACCTTCCTTGGCAATCACATTTTATTCCGAAAGATTTGTTTAAAACAGTCATCAGCTCCTCAGGCATTACTCTTCCTCCTAATACCACACCTCCCAGTTTCCTCTGTAATCCTCCAGTGTGAGAGTCAACTGATGGATTGTCCAAGCAAATGTGCTCCAACCACTTCCCAAATTCACTGAATTTTGACACTGATAGATTCCTCCATATCTCTTGTGTGATCCTGGCAGCAAAGCTAGGAGCTTGGTGAGAAAATGCAGGAAGGACCACTGTTCTTCATCTGGGAAAAAAAGACTTGACTCCTGGCTCAGACTGCTCTGAGGCTGAGCTATTTAGGGTTTCCTCTGTTTTACTTCCCTCAACCTTTTGTTATGCTTGGTAGTAACACTGACAGCAAAGAAATTAGCCATGAGAAAAATATGTTTGAATGTTAGTGAGAAAATATACATGTGGGTTCTGCCTGAATGAGCCTGGATTGCTTGGAGAAAAGTAATATTTTAAGTACTGTATCTTTAGAGGAAATACATGTATTTTTCAAGGATTGTTGAATGGAATTTAAGGCTGTGTTTATACTACTGGTACAAGTGGCTCAAATCGGATTTTCTACTTCTTCTGTGACTCACACCTGGTTCGTTTTGTTTGTGTGTTAGTTACAACAGCCTGAACAGTAAAATAAGAACACTAAATTCTGTTCTAGCTAGTTTTGATATGTGGTTCTAAAAGTCAGGAAAAGTTGCAGTGTGATCTCAGTATGAACATATATGGTAAGTGAAGATTGAATAATTAATCTGAAATTTGAGAATTATGGCTTGATGTGGGATTGTAATTGAGGTAAGTGTGTATTTTGCTGAAAAGCAAAACATGTGGCTTTTAAAGGTGCTACACAGTTTTAGTCATACATGTACATGTGCAGCATGTAGAATACATACATATACATACATAAATACATACATACTTTCACGCTTGAACCATTTGCTAATTTTGCTGAATAAACCTTAAAGAACTGGGCTGCAATTTAACTAGACACACTGTGTACATTTGTGTTGTTTGCATAACTTCTTACTGTGTAACACCTATTTGTCTGTATTGTCCTTATTCTATAAAAAACAAACAAATTAAATAAAGACAACTACATCCATCTAGCTGTATCTGATTGACAGCGCAGGACTGATCAAATAAACCTTATTTAGAAGCAAAAAAAAATGATGGTCTTTGAATTGATTGGCATGTATGTGATAGCCTGGTATGAGACTGTGCTCTATTATTTTGGATGAATCCACAGCACCATCTCCTGGTGATGGAGGTCAACTGTATTTAATCCATGTTTTTTTTCACCATGTGAAATGTACCATGTAAATATGAAACTATTAAACAACCATCTTTACAAATAACTTTGTTATTTCAAGGATTTGCACATCAGTAGCATAAAATGTGTCATGATCCTAGGTTTTATTGTCGCATTTCTGGTTTTATTTTGAAACCATGCCTCTTCTTGCTCTTCAGTTTCTCTTGTGTGTTTTTCCCTCTTATTGTTTTTCTGTTCATTTCCTCACCTGCCCTTTTCCCTCCTCACTCATCTCACCTGTTCCTGATCCCCTCTATAGTGTTTCTGGGGATATAGTCTTTGTTCTCCCTCATGTGTTTGTCAGTTCATTCTGAGTCTTGGTCCGTCATTCCCCCATGTTGCCTCCCAGCATGCTTGTCTAGTGTTTCCTCCAGTGTCTTCTTCTGTGTCTCCCCATTGGTATGTTTGGATTTTGTTTGTCATTTGATTTGAACTTTGCTTTCCTGTTGCACTTGTGTTTTTTTTATTTGCTACTTTGTTTTTTGGTCCTTAACTACTTCTCCTGTTTTTTGTCAGTTTCAGCTTTGTCAAATTAAAGCTCACTTTTTGTTTTTTGTTTCCCCTATCCTGCCTCCACACACACACACACACACACACACACACACACACACACACACACACACACACACACACACACACACACATAAATATATATGTAAAACACAACAACAAGTATGGCACCTTGAAAATGAAAATCATGTTTAACTCTGGCAAAGTCCAGCAAAACATACAATCATGTGCAGACTGACAAACACTGCATTGCTTGAAATGCTCTGTGGTCTGGTAGAGTTAAATACAGTCCATCTGGAGTAAAATGAGTGGTGGCATGTAGCTTATACAACAAATCTTTTCCCATCAAGTTTTCTGTAATGATCCTTTCTTCCCCTTCATCGAATTCTTCGAAGGTGCAACTTTATCAAAAGAGAGCGAGCTTCACCGTCTGATTTTTTTTTTTATGCCTAAACAAAANNAATAAACAAAACTCTTCACTTTCATGACTGAATAATCTGAACACAGACCTAAATCAAAAGGGACAACACAATCTCATGCTGTTTTACTTATATATACTTATAGTGGACGTGGCAGAAAGAGGAAGCTATTAGCAGCTGCCACCAGAGTCCTAAAGAGGCAGGTGGTCAAAAACCCTCGACTGACTGCAAAACACCTGCAGCAAGACTTGGTGGCAGCAGGTACTGAGGTTTCAGTTTCCACGGTAAGGCACATACTAAACCCTGAAGGGCTCCATGCCCGAATTCCTAGACGCACACCACTACTGACCCAAAAGCACAAGAAAAGTCTTCTCCAATGTGTTAAAAACTATATAAACAAGCCAGGTTTTGGGATTCTGTTCTGTGGAGCAATTAAACAAAACTGTAACTTTTCGGGCCTATGGATCAGCGTTATGTCTGGAGGAGGAAGAATAAAGCATACGCTGAAAAGAACACCCTGCCTACAGTGAAGCATGGCGGTGGCTCAATGATGCTCTGGGGGTGCTGGAGGGCAAGATGGAATCAAGTATCAGGAAATCCTGGGAGGAAGTTGAAGCTTGGGCGTCATTGAACCTTCCAACAGGACAATGATCCCAAGCATACCTCAAAATCCACCAAGGCTTGGTTTCAGAAGAAGTCCTGGAAGATACTAGAGTGGCCATCACAGTCGTCTGATTTGAACCCCATTGATAATCTCTGGTGGGATTTGAAAAAGGCCGTTGCAGCACGCAAACCCAGGAATATTTGTGAACTGAAGGCCTTTGCCCATGAGGAATGGGCTAAGATTCCACAGGAATGCTGCCAGAAGCTGGTGTCTGGCTATGCATCACGTTTGCAGCAGGTCATAACAGGAAAAAAAGGGTGCTCTACTAAGTACTGAAGATGCTTGTCATGAAGGGCTTGAATAATTTTGACAAAAGTGACATTTTGTGTTGAATTTGGAGAAACCATTTGTAATATTAGTTGTGTTGATATATTTAAATTATTCTTGTTTGATTTATTTTCTGCAAACAGCTGTTAATTTTTACATTTTGCCAATAAACCTAAATTTGCAGTATGGGTTGAATAATTTTGATTGCAACTGTATATCGAATGTATTCTACACAATAGTCCACCTCGGAATGTCTTCCCACAGATATAGGCTTACAGTATGCTTAATCTGTGTCAGGCACAGCCTTGTTACTGGCCCGGAATACTCTCTGCAGGAGTGCTGTCGTGATCGAAATCAACTACCGGTCTTCAGCCCAACTCAGACTCCAATATTCACTGTACTTTAAACAGTTTAGTAATTTCCAAAATTCCCAAATTTCTTGTTTCGTCAAGCTTGAATTGATTACAGCCAATACACAGTTTCTTTTAGATTTTGTCAAACTCAGACATAGCAAAGGCAAAAATAAAGAATTTTGCACTCACCTTGGTTGTGTTGAGATCCTGTTTATTGACACCAATTTGTAGCAGAATAACATATCACTTGACCATTCAGGGGAGATGAAGTGGACTCAGACACACCGATGACTTACATCGAAGTAGTTTATACATAACGGTACTTGGCCAAGGAGGAACAGATAACCGCACATCTGTCTGCACAGAGCGATGTCATGTTAATCCTCTCGAGTCTCTCCAATGTTCAGATTATATCTACAGCTCAGAAAGCATACAATTTTTTCCCGAACTACTACGATTGGTGAAGAGGAAGGAGATTCTGATTCACAAATCACTCATGCATGAAAGAGGGTTTGCAAATGTTATCTTCAAACTTCATAGTCTTTGGGATGTTTTGGTCTGGACCTTTACTTGAAGGTTGTTTCGTCCCTCAGGTTTATATTTGACATTAGATGCATGCCCCAAATCAAAGATTATGCTAGGCATAACATCAGCATAAGCTTATACATTCTGAGTTATCCTTTCATTCCACTCTTTGCTTGAGAGAAATCACTTCAGTGATGTTAAATGATTTGATAGGTTTAGAGAACGGCTGAGAAGTGACATGGGTGTAATGATTTTTCCTCAGTGGAGGGCCCTGTTCTAGATTTGGTTTTCTTATTTGACTTAACAGAGAACTGTCTGAAACCATTACTCAAGGATGCTTTCAGAGAAGCAGCTTTGCAAGTTGCTTTTGCAACCTGTTTGTATCAATAGGCAGCAACTGCCGCAACTGCAGTTGCTGCCACGTCTGCGTCATCAGGAGTACACTGTCCCACTGTATGGGGATTTGACTGGACTGTGGTCTTAGAAAACCCCAGATGCTGTTTCATCCAGCTGTATTTAGCAGCTTGCCGGTTCTCGTCTGTGTGTTACAGAAGGAGCAGCTCTGAGAATGAGGGCTATTTTTCTTGTGCTCAAATTGGAGACTTGTGATTAAGCTGTTATGCCAGCAAACTAAGCAAAACTTCTTGACTTGCCAGCATCCTGAATGAACAGCAGCAATACCGCCTCATTTGATAATTTTACTCATGGCTGCCTGCAACCGTTGCAGGTGGCTGGAAGGCTTTTCGCCTGAGTTCTGGTTTGGGTTTTGAAACTTTGCAAAAAGCTCATCTCCATCATTGACAGTGCCACATTCTGAGTCGCGACGGCTAAGATAGTCATGGGGAGTGAAGTTAGGCCCAAGATGCTTGACAATGTTGACAGTGGGCGGGAGAGGGCTTTCAAATGTCTTTCTGACAGCGTGTTTGTCAGAAAACAAAGGATCTGCAAGGTTGAATTCAACATTTCCCACCATGTGTTATATTCAGACTCCTAATGGGGACAAAGGATAATCCCAGAGAAAGGTCTGAGCTTGTGGCTATGATATTGGGAGGCTACATTGCTTTTCTTCATGACATGTACAACCACCTCTTTCTGGACTTCAGGATGGGTGAACGGACCTTTTAGATGGTAAGTACAGGGTTTGTTTTGAGTCACGTTGATGGGAGTGGGTCAGACTGAGCTTATTTCTCAAGGTGAATAAATCAAGCAAATCCGACGTCCACTCTATGGTTGGCCTAGACAAAAAATGTTGTTGTCAAACTACTGATTCCAAAGTCAACCTCTTAAGCTCATCACAGTTGTTAGGGGTCCGTTTCCTCATACGCAGGCAATGCAGAAAATAGAAAAGGCTTTAAGTAGAACCCCAACCAGCTCCTCTATAAATATCACCAAGAAATAGAAGTAGCACCCTCACACATACACAGACACACACGTCTTCTTTTTATTTCAGCATGCCTCAGACTGGACAGGGCAATTCATCTACTGACACCCACACATCTTGAGAAGAATATGCTGTCAAGGACTGCTTTAGCTTACTCTCCATTGTATGCAACTTATGAGTCACCTTTTCTGTAGATACATTAAATTAAAGTGAAGGTGGGGTCAGGGCCTAGCTTACTGAAAGACTGGAAGCAGGAGGATACAGCTTGCCTTTTACTGTCCAAACCAACACTAGCTCCTGGTCGAGATGTTGGATCTTGTTTGTTTAATACATACACAATGTATTTTTATGGTGAGACAGTGCAGACAGTTTTTGAGTGTGTTTTTTAAATTAGTAAAGAGCCGAGCTAGTGGCTTCGTCATGTTTCCAGCTCAGCTAGGTCCTGACTCTATCTTCAAACTTGACAAAGGCATGAGATTCAGATCCGTCCTTTCTGTCTTACTCTAAGAAAGTAGTGAATAAATAAACAGTGCATATATTTCACAAAATCTTGAAATTTAAGGACTGTATTATCCAAAGATATGTCAAAATATATCAAATGGTACATGGACTTGCATCTCTATATTTTAACTTTTCCAGTTTACTGACTGCTCACAGGGCTTTATAAAACCCGCTCCACCTCCTGAGCTACAGCCACTCCAAATCTCTACACGTGTACAATATATAGTTGGGCATGAAATTGGCAATAGAACAAAATCTCAAAAGAAAAGTTTAAAACTTTTAGCATTTTTCTCTTTGGCAGACAGATACAATGAAGATTCTAAGGTAACTGTTGTAGCTGGCAGACCCAAAAGCAGAGAACATAAGGCTGGAGTAGAGTTTCACGAGTTTATTCACAACAATTGATTGTGACAAGGATGAGGGCAGGCAGGTGAACTGCTTGAGCCAGGAGCAAGAGAGCTCCGTCCAACTTCTTCGTGTTTGTGGCCTTCTCGACGTTTCTTTTCTTGCTCTGTTTGGCAGTACAAGTTGCTGTAGGTACAGCTGGTAATGAAGAGCGTGGCTGAACCTTTTCTGCCATTCTGTCAGTAAACAATGAGCTCATTCTGCCACAGTTGCTGCTGTGCGCTGGTAGACTCTGGTCAGGTGGGCGGAGTCAGCACACATGGGCAGGTAAGGACAGATTGATGGACAGGTAGGCTGTACATACAATATCTTCAGGCCGTTTAAATTGATTGGATGATGTTATTACAGCTCTATCGCTGCCACAGACCATGACTTTTTCTCACTTTTTCCCCCAAAGCATATTATATTTTCATTGATGTGTGGATACTAAGAGACTTTACACACATATAATCAAAAAGTACAATTCTATTTCCAACCTCTCATTACAAGAATTAAAAATACAGTAATAAAAAATAAAATAGCCCAGTAGGTAGAGCGGGTCGGCAGCCTAAACGTCTATTGTACATCTGTTGTCCACAGCTTTTTTCAGTTTGTGGTCACTTTTCTGTTGCTATATGTCATAGATTGGCTACCTACAACTTTTAGTATTTCTTCACCAGACTTTTTAATCTTAGAGGTGTGGAGAAGGTTATAAGATAATAATTTCCCAGAACCACGGCTTGAAGGAACATCATGTACCAAGGAGGGAAAATAATTCTTAGTATGTTTTGTGATTACAGTTCAAAGCTTACACACAAACACATCTCTTAGAGGTCTTGCTTGCCAGATTGCCCCCCACATACACACATTGTAATGGTGTGAAGGAAGCATACTAACATCTGAAGTGAAGGTCTAAAGAAATGAATATTTGTTCTAAGGCCAGTTTTACTGGAAAGTTCAAGGGGTTGGGAGTGGGGCTGCAGTGGCAGATAGCCAGGCTCTTCTCAGGAAACCGAGGAAGGCAGGGAGGGGTTCCTCTTCCCTTATCACCATATCCTGTCCTACGCACTAACGACCGTGATTGACGTCATCAATCAGCTTGAACAAACCCCACAACACTCACACCCCTCCTGCTGAATACAGACTCTTCAGATGGATGGCTGTGCTTGGAAGTCCATTTCCTCAGCTGTTACAAAGTGAGTGGTCAACTGAATGTGACTGAAATACACAAACTCATTGGGAGAAGAGAGGGAAAGTGCAAGATCCTGGTGTTTCTATCTTCATTCAAGCTAATATTGTAGTTACATTGTGTCTGACTGTCAAGAACTAGACAAGTTATTATATACAGCTGCAGTAAAAATGAAAGTTTACGCTCTGAAATTGGAGATCAAACAGCTTACAGTGGCCTGACAGGCCCTTGAACAGAGACTGTCCAAACTCAATGGATTAAGGCTTTTGGCTTTGTCTAAACTAGTGTTTTCATCGTAAAACAGCCTTTTTAAAACAAAAATTATATCTGTCCACAATTAGTTCTCCGAACTAATCATCCACACTAACATGCATATCACATGACCATACGCAACCAGCTTTGACAGCAAGGGAAGGACATGTGACTAATATGACCCAATCAGGAATCAAACACGGGTATCTGGGCCCCAGGGAGTAAAACTTGTATTTTGACTGACGCCAGCACTGAAAGAATTGGATTTAAGCTGCAGTCAGCTACTTTTATAGATAACTGTCTTTTGATGATTGCTGAGGAATCTAATGCATACTTTTTTTCTTTAAAAATGGTTAGATTGTGTGTGAAATGGAAGGAGGTGAGATGAAAAGAGATGAAGCTGATTTAAAGTGTGATTTAAAAAATCACAAATTTGCATGTACTTTTCAGAAGGTCCCCAACATAAACATAATCTGTTCATTTTCCTGCTTGCTGTCAAGTTGTGCAGGATTTTCAGAGAGCCAGGTTTCAATATCGGATTATGAGCTGAATGTAACTCTGCATCTGTGAGACCCATGGATGACTGTTACTGTGGTCTAAATACAAAAAAACAGCGGCATCATCGTTACGTGCCCTAGATCCATAGAGGCATTCAAATCTACACCTTTCTAAAGTGGAGATGTTGAGACTGACAGTACCTGTTGTGCCTCAGATCACCCACCTGCTGTCCCATTAATCCAATGTTAATTGGAGTCCAGGATCAAAGTGAGGAGTCCCAGTCAGATTCAGTACAGTTCCAGGAAGTCAGGCAGGCTGATATGGATGTTTGGGAACAAGTGACCCCTGAAGCCCCCTGCTAATGTGCTAAAGCGTATTGGTCATCCTCCAGCCAACGGCCATGGGAAGAGGGAGAGGCTTAACCGGGCACCCCACCAAGCCCTGTGTGAGCTTTGTGTAATGGAAAATATACAGGGCCACTGGGCACACGGCCATATTACAGTGGAGGAAGGATGCTGCAGATGCAGGAAGGGCAGAGGATCAACTGTGTTCAAAGTCAATCCCTGATGAGGATTTCTTCTGTTCCTTCAATCATTTTACTGTTACTGATACATCCAGAAAGCTTGATGATAAAAACATATTTTACTTTAAACATTCAATTTAAAATTCACCTCCATTATTGACCAGGAGGCAGTGTGTGTATGGAAATGAATGTGCGTGGTCCACATCCCTCTCCAGACCCACCACAAACCCTAAACAGGAGAAGTGAGTTGAAAGAAATCCGACCAAGGGCCGTGTTTATGTGCTTCTCCCCCGACCCTTCCTCACCCTAATCCCATGCCTTGTTGTGTTTGTGCCAGGTATTGTTCTCAGAACAGACCCAGTGTGAGCCAGAACTGCCCCCACTGAACACAGATACCATAACTACAAGTCAACCAAAGCAGTAACACATGTGAGAGACACTTAACGGAATACGTACCATACCAATGGAAAAAGACACTTTAGTTTTAAGTAAGCTGATGTGTGATGCAGTGGTTCACTACCTGGAAGCTATTGTAGACAAACATGGTGATTGGTTCTATACCAGAAAGAATATATCAGGGCTACATCCTACTCAAAACAAGTAAGATCTTTTAACATTCCTTCCTCAAACTTACTTATTACCTTTTGGAGCTTTCACCTCATCTCATGGTCTGTAGCAAATTCTAGTATCCTATTAGTATAAGAGCACAGTGCAGTTTGGATTTAAGCTACATCATGCTCAGTCACTCTGGATTTACAGTCAACGTAAATGCACAGTTTCTAAAAGTTAAGAATCTGAGAGAACAAACTAGTACACACGGACATGACTATACTTGGCTCCAGTAAAAGCATGTTGTATGTTTCACCCTGTTTTCCCTCAGTAAGTGGCCTGCCTCACCTATTCATCTTCCTCAGTGGACTAACTAACTGATCAGCAGCTACACTGACAAGATAAACAAACAAAACACTGATTACATCACTTTCCTTTTTTAGCTTTATTCCAAGTGAACAAAGTGGATGAAACACGGATATGAACACCCTGCTAAAGACACGGGAAGAGAAAGTACGCAACATATTTTTTATGTATGTAAAATTCTTCTTTTGAAGCAATGTTTAATTTCTTTCACTTGCGGAATTGTACAGAATTCTGTCAGTGTCCATTTGAAAGTCAGGACAAGGACCATTAAAGTGCACTCAGATGCTGGCTCAGCTGAACACGTGAATGTGTCATCACATTTAGGTGAGTCTGGCTCTGGCACCAACCTAGCTCTGAGGTTTGATGCTCGACAGGCAGCCGAGGATTATTTATGCTGAACCAACTGGTCCTGTCAATCAACAGAACAACACAAGACACATTTCCAGGGAGCTTCTGTGGTGATGAAGTCACAGCCTACCCCAGCCAATGTCACCTTTTACAGCCACACCAGGATGATCTGTTAATGAAATCACCAGTTTTGTCATTAACTGTTTACCCTGGGTTTATCCACTGTCCTTCCATTTGTTCCTCTATGACATTAATGGAATAAAAAAAAATGAAGAAAAATGCGTTGGGCTAAATCAACAGCTCAGTTATCGTATTGCAGAAATAATTCACATGATTCCCAGCAAGCTAACATACCTTAACTGCCCTTAGCTCACGAGCTAAATCTTCAGGTATCAAACAACAGAGGCAGGCTGATTTATATCGTCAATTACAGTAGCATATTTCTGATTGTTGTTTTCTCTACCTTAATTACTAAATTAAGTCTCCAATCTGGAAAAGAGGAACAATCCATGTCATGCCCTGACCTCGAAACAGTGTGCCTGCACTCCATTCTGGTCTTTGGAGGACATTATTCTGCTATTGATATTATGTCCGGATAAGGCAACAACTCCATAATGGAATCCCTGCCCTTTGTCATTCAGAGGGATTTACAACAAAACTCAATGTTAGATTTGATTATCATTTTCTGCTCTAAATGTGGATGCGAAAACCCCGGGTCAGCATCAGGCCACATGAAGGTAGGTTTACTGCCAAGCAATGAATCATTTGACTTTCATCAACAGCCATTTTGAACAGTCTTTACATGTTTTAGGGCCATTGTGTATCCAGTTCCAGTCAGTTATTACTCGTCATGTAAACTTGAAGACCAAACTCCTAAAGGGCAACATGGTTATAAAATACTTGTTACTTTATTGACATATGCCACTTTGTTCAATTTGCTCTTAACGATTCTGTCTGCAAACTCATCACAAACTTTGGTAAATACAAATATAAAGACTGATTGTTTCTTAACAAATAAGCAGCAAATATTCTGACAGTTAACACAAAATAGAGAAGTCAGAGCTCATTGTCCACTTTTAAGAGTTCAGTGTAAACTTCATAGCTTGCTGTTGTACAGCATAACACTGGACTTTCTTCAGATTGACTTGTTGCCGATTGCATTATTTAGGTCCAAAGCCCACTGGGCAAAATCAATCCCACTGTCCTCTGTGGCAGCCAAACACTGGCTGACCTGAACAAACAGTTCCACTCAAAGGACAAACTCAGCCAATGAGACTTGGCATGACGGCCAAATGACCTGTCATAACGGACCAGCAGACTATACGCTGCTTACAGTAGTTCTTGTGCAGCTTAAGATCGAGTTCACATGTTACATTTCCCTCTGGTACGGTGCATCATCTCTTCTTCTTCTGTTGCCGCAGCGTCTTTCTCCTCTTCATAATCATGGCATGCAGCTTCTCGAGACCTTCCTGTAGTCCCTCTCCGATAATGGCACAAGCAGGCTGAAGGTGCCAGGGCGTGGCAGTGCTCAGCTCTCCCAGAGCCAACATGCTCTCCATCTCAGCCAAACTGAGGGAATTCCTCAGGTCCTGTTTGTTAGCCACCACCAGAACTGGCACGCCCTGGTTCTCCGCCAGCCGCGTGATCTTGTGCAGCTCTGTTTTGGCTTCCTCGATGCGCTCGGCGTCCACCGAGTCCACCACGAAGACAATGCCATCAGCGCAACGCGTGTATGAGCGCCACAGAGGCCGCAGCTTCTCCTGACCTCCTACATCCCAGAAGTGGAAGGACGCATACCGTCGGCTGCCTGCAAGTGACACTTTGATCTTCTCCGTGTTGAAACCTTTAGTTGGGACGGTGTTCACAAACTCGTTGAAACGCAGGCGGTACAGCACGGTGGTCTTCCCTGCACAGTCCAGTCCGAGAATGACAATGTGGAGCGCCTGTAAGGACGGCAGGAATGGGAAGTGCAAGTGATGATCTGATAATCCGTTCCCCATCTCGGTATAAAGAGCAGGGAGATTTGTCACCAAATAATGACCAGGCTTCTTTTATTCCACAGGGACTGCAGCGGGAGCCTGGGGAGGAAAGGGAGTGTGTCAAGACCGTATGCATAATGACACAATGCACACAAACCCGGTACTATTGCTTCACCACCACACCCAACAAGTGAATATCCTATACTCACATTATCCTGGCGCTGATAGATGAATGAGAAATAACACAGCAGGGTGGATAGCAGCCTATTTGCACCACAGCAGCCAACGATTCATATGCTAATTCCTATTCAGTACGTGAATCTGTAAACAACAGGATGAGGGGTTTTGAATTATAACCAAATCCCAGATTCGACCATCATCCAGTGCTCAGTGAGATGGGCAGATCAGAGGAGGGCTATTTTTCTTTTTTTTCTTTTTTTAAAAAAAACGACGGAGCAGACTGACATGGAGATATAACAAAAAAGGCGTTGCTCGGCAACATAGCCTTCTCGCATGCTCAAAGGACACGGGGAATTTCAATTCTAAAAATCTGGAAATGAATAAAACCTTCCTCATTAGCGATACACCAGAGTCGTAAAATATAATCCCTCTGTTGTTACAAATCATACAGATGTTATGTTGTATTCGGCATACATATTGCTCTCGTTAATGCATTCAATTGAAATAAATTCATGGGTTTTGTGTAATTGGTTTACAGCGACCGCTCCGGTCCAGCCCACTGCGAATTGTTGAGGAAGAGTGGGGATACCTTACACACGTAAATTGTCAAAGTGGTCATTTAATTGAAATCCACAGTAAATCTGCGTTTAAGATCTGACCCGAATTGCAGAGCAATCAATGGCGCGCAAGAAATATCAATACTTTTCTCCAAATATGACGGGTAAACGCTAGCGTTTTATCCAAGGAGAGTCAGCCGCGTTTATCTGCAAGTTTTTTTAAATGGAGTCTGGCACGTACTTTTCTCCAAGTCCTATGCTACACCGGACCAGGCTGGGCTCGCAGCTATGATGCCAACAAGTGCTGTAAAATCATAAAAGTTAAACTGGTTTTATTTGGCCCAGTGTGGCTGGCAGGGCCTGCGTATAATATAACGTTAATGAAACGCAACGTTAGCCAACATGGCACAGACTGGTGGTTGACCGTATTTATTTATTTCAGGCACATTTATTTTTGCTGCATATAACGTTAAATGTAATTTTGACAGCTGTTATAATGGCGTGTTCTACTCTGACACCGGTAGGAAACTTACCTTCGCCACAAAGGTTAGTCCATTACAAACCGCCTGTCTGTCCAGCAGTTCTGTGCTCTCCCTTCTCTCTTTCATCATGCTCTCACTCATTAAGACATCTGTCTGAGAGGACTCCCCTATGTACTCCTCAGCGGCGTCAAGCACAACAGGGTAAACAATACAATTTCCGCTAACAATTTTCAAAATAAAGCCCCATGCTGTGTTAACCGAGGCTGCATCCAAATGTTTGGACTTCATCGCACTTCCAGACTGGGCTCGCAAACCCAAACAAACACTTGTTTGTAACACAATTCATCAAGGGCTCTCAAGCGGACTCGCTTAGACTTCAAGAGAGTCCAAGTCCAAGACTTCACCGGACTGCAGTGATTTAATTATCAACAATTCATTGTGATATGGGCATGGTGTTGTAGAACTTGTTGTGAATGTGTTAAACTTTTCTTTATAAAAACGTTACTTCAATCCTCTCAGCCAGAAAATAATTATATCCACACCATGATACAGAGAGGGAAAAATGCCATTATCTATGTATATTTATATCATCACAGAACTAGTCCAGAGTTTTAAATAATCAACACAGTTAAACTGTGAATGGCACTGCTCTGTTAACACAGAGACGCACTTGTATCGTGTATTCTTGTAGTGAAGGCCACTGTGTACTTGTTAATGGTGGTTTGATTTCATATAGCCAGTAATCGAATCAATTCTCATTGTCATATGGTGAGTGGACCGGCTATGACTCCCCAATTTACTTCGCACTTTTATTCTGAAGGAGAGATGATAATTCTTCGTTTCTTACGCGGGTAACTTGACGCAGCCCTATTTCGCGGTGAACAACGCCTGCCGCGGTCACGCGCACACGTGAAGGTGCACAAACAGACGCTCACACACGTCACCTGTTCCTGTCACTCCAACAGTTGAGCCCTCTAAAGAAGTACAAATTAATTCGAGGCTACAATCCTTTTTTGTCTTTCTTACATTTAGTGTCAGTATTTTTTTTAGATAGACAGAAGATCCGTCCTATTTATGAATACTCCTCTTCAGTTTGGTTCAGATACCCAGAGAGAAGTTCAGATCACGTCTTTTTAATATCCATCAGTCCAGGCCCACTTTTGTACGTCTTAACGACCTTCAGACAGGCTTAATATTTGAACGTTTGACTAGTAACCCTTTTAAACCCTTTCTGTAAACCTCAACCACAGACCAATAATTAAACACATGGCTAGTGAACCACTTGGAGGTCCTACGTACTGTATCATAGGCAGCTGGACTTGTTTCTGTTTCTGTAAGACCTTTCACCTCTCGTCTACAAGGCTTCCTCTGTTCTAACTAACTGGAGTGGAGTTGGCAGGCTTTTAAACTCTGTGTGTGAGTGTCCTTACAGAGTTTCTAAGGACACGTGTGAGCTCTGGCTTTCAGAGTGCTTAGGGCCACCTATTGGTCGTTGACCCAACCAGGCTTTAATGTGGGTTGCTAGTGCTACATGAGCCCAGGTGTGAATGGTTGTTAAGCTGTCTGGGGAGGGAACTCAGCACTGCATTGCAGGTGGATGATTAGAAATGCTGTAGGCCACCTCGTCTGTTCAAAAGATCGATCTCTGCTTTTCACTTTTTCTTTCCTCTTTCCTTTACTGAGCTAAAAACTTCTTGGACATCGCCAACAAGCTGAAGCACCTGATATTAATATTAAAACAGTAACATTACTTTAAACACTCAATATTTCAGCAATTACATGCTAAACTTACACCATTTGGTAACATATCCTGTTTTCACTTATAAAAGAAGAGCCCTCGCTTCAAAATAGCTGAACTCCCCACAAACAGATTAAGGTGCTATAAAAAGTAGAAAGAAAACAAAAGTACAATTGCATACATAGTATTTTTCTTTTTTTTTATAACATGTAGCGCTGTTTAGCTCTGCTGGGGAGATGATGACAACCTTTACTCAAAACACACCATACAACCATGTAGTTTTAGCAATTGGCCACATTTTAGGACATTTTAATCATGACCCAGAAGAACTACAAGGACCTCGGTGTCCCCAATGGTAGCTATGGGCCTGATTCTTCGTTCCTTTGCTCATGTGTTAATCAAACATCATAATCAAGCACCAGTTCATTCATCAGGAATATAACGCACTGGTCAGACTTGGTCCTCATTTCTTGCAAAGGCTATCCTGTAGATCCTGTCACGACATTGTTTCCCCCTGGTGGTGAGGTAGTAGCGGCACTCTGAGGCAGAGGAACGACATTAGTTTGAGCCCTAGTTGGATTCACAGAGCACTCTTAGAAGTGAATCACTTTAGGTTTAGCTTTAGGGCCCCGCTGGTCCAAAAGATCATAGTCCGATGTCACTTGTACCTGAGTCAAAGGAGTATGTTTGGTGGAGGATTGGACACTTGTGTTGTATGCAAATTGCAAAGCTGCAAAAACTGGTCCTTGATGTTTCTGTTTGCTCTCTCCCCCATGCCACCTGACATAGCATGCCAGGGAGATGTCCTTGTTTTATTCATTTACAAACGGGAGTACAGCACTTTAAGATCAGAGCTGAACTGACAACTTTGGTCAGTGTGCAAAACTATGAGGCACACCACGTTCGCTGATGTAATCATTTTTGTTATTTAAGTCTTTATTTAGTTTTTCAATCAACATGAAAATTAACTAAAATGTAGAGAAATAAAAACAAAAAACAGACCGCAACAGACAGAACAGAAGCACAGCATCATCTTTACACTGCCCATAGTATTAATGATTTAAGACTCCACCAGCACAATAACAGTCTTTGAAAAAGTCGTCCATTGACCCACTCTAGGGATCCCAGTCAGCAACTAAAGAAAAGTCCAAATATGTAAATAAAAGGGAGCCCATGATAATGAACAGAAAATTAAACACTCAAGAAGTCAAAGACGGACATACACCCAAAGGCAAGTACATTCCTCCAAAATATATAATATAAGACAGGAACTTGTACAAGCCAAGCTGATTTGACATTTTATGGTTGTTTAGATTAGCCAACATTAACTCAAATGATGCGTTCTCTGTCATTAACGCTCTGACTTGACTTTTCCAATGGCCGAGGATAATCCTAGCGGCTGAAATAAAGCCGATAGAGCTAGGGCAAATGCTGGCTTGGATATTGTGGATAAACGTGACCTGTGCCCAAGGTTGCAAAGATGAATTTATTCAGGCACAGGTGTGCTGAGCCACTCCTATATTGCTTTAATTATTTCTTTCCAGAAAGGCAGAACCAGAGGGCAGGCCCACATTACATGGATAAAGGGGCCCACCTGCCCTTTACATATCCAGCACAAACTATTTTCTAGTAAGCCCATTTTATAAAGCCAGACAAGTGTAATGTTATAACGATGAAGTATGTCATGTCATGTCTATGTCTATGAATTTGTATCTGCCTTCTCTTGTGAACCAGCCTTATCTCTGCCCACAAGTCCTTGTCAATGTTCACGTTCAAATCCCTCAGCTATATTACAATAACATTCAGCAGATGCTTTTGTCCAAAGCGACTTACAGTTATTCATACAAACATTCATACAGTGATGGCGGCGGCTGACAGTGCAAGGTGCTGACCAGCACATCAGGAGCAGTTTGGGGTTCAGTATCTTTCCCAAGGATACTTCAAGATACAGACCGAGCTGGCTCTACCCCTGAGCCACATCACACACCGCCCACACTAGCCTAATATTCTCACAACTGCCATACATTGCATTCGCAGCTATCTTATAAAATGTGGAGAGTGACCGTTTATATTTAGGTAATATAAAGTAGAGCTGTACCATATTATCATCCCCAGGTAACTGCGTAATAAGTACTTCTTATTTGTGGATATCTCCAGTAATTTGATCCATCTTTTAGGGTAAACTGTGTACTGAGTTCTTGAAAAGATTTGAATGTGTTATCATCAATAAGGCTGGATACTTTCTTATACCACCCGCCAGGCAGAAATGCCAAAAAAGCACTTTTTTCCCTACTTTAACTGCAGGATTATTCCAAGGTGAAGAGTATACTTGCTTACAGTGGGCAATCTTTAATAACTTGTGAAGTTCAGTCTAGACATTCTATGAATGTTGTAAAATCCTGTAAGTTTATTTTCTCCCTGGCCTTTCAGGGGTATTTTGTGATAAAACCTCAAGTGGACTGAAGGGGACAGTAAGCTCTTGTGTCCATCCTAAGTGGTACTGTCATTAGTCCAGTGTTTTGCCAGTTTTGCTATTTCAAAGGTCATACTGTACAACTCCACATTGGGCAGGGAAATCCCACCTTTACCTCCTGTGGTATAAAGTTTCTGGAGATTAATCCTCTGTGTCTTTCCATTCCATAAACAATTCTTTTTAATTTGATTGTATTGCTTAAACATTTCTCTGGGTATTGTTATCAGTATCGTCATTAAAACGTTAGGGTTAGGGTTAGGCACAACAACCATTTTAATGGTGTTAATCTTGCCCCACACGGTTAAACTGAATGCCTTTCATTTATCTAAACTGTGCTTTATCTTTGTAAGAAGGGGATCCATATTGACATGTATTATATCTGCCATATCCGCACATCATTTTATTCCAGATTGAATCCACTGAAATTGGCCACCCCAACCATAGCTGAATGGCACACATTGGATACTGGCATAGCCTCTGATTTATTCCAGTTAATATTACAGCCGGAAATCTGAGAAATGTTTCAACTGTATTGATAAGGGCTTTGGTAGAGGACGCTGGATCGGAACGAGGCAGAGAATATTATTTGCATATAAAAAAAGTTTATGTTCTCTCCCACCGGCCTGTATTGTTGTGCAAAGCTGCATTTTAAGGGTTGGTGTTACAGGCTGGCAGCTCTGAGGTGGTCAAACACCTCTCTCAAATGCTGAAAATGAACAGAAAATCTGGGGCTATAGACAATAATAATAATAATAATAATAATAATACTAAGCATGTTTTTCTGAAGAGACCTTGTAACACTAGCTGTTTGAGACAGTGAAAAGTGGGGGCTGCATTTACCAAGCCCATGGGCATCACATGGAACTGGTTAAGTCATCTGCCTCTGGTGAAAGCTGTCTTTGCTCTATCTTGGTCCTTTATCAGCTGCACTTGCCAGTATCCTGATAAAAGGTCAGTGGTGCTGAACATTGATCAGCATCCAAGGTGTCATCTGTTCTGGGTAAAGGGTGTGCGTGTTTTACAGTGACTGCATTCAAGCCTCTATTATCTACACAAAAATGCCATGTGCCATATTTTTTTCCTAATCATCACCACAGGTGCTGCTCAGGAGGTATGACTATCTTCCACTAATCCTTTTCTAAGAGTGTCTAATCTAACACTTTTCCTAAGAAGGGGCAAAACCTCATCACATATAGCACAGCCTTTTCCCCATGTCCACCTCACACCGTGAGGAGTGAGAAAGTCACAACCTTTTATGGACCCTTGACTGACATTTCTGATGGCTTGCACTTCATGTTGCAGGTTTGAGATCCAAGCTTAAGGGGGATGTCTACCATACCCAAAGTATCCAAACTTTGGCCAGTCACAGCTTCTGACAACAATGAACATCTTTTTGAAGGGTCAGTTTGCTAAAAACTTATTTTTGTTTTTATTAACTGTTCGCTACCCATGTCTCCACCTTCAGTGCCACCTAGCCTCATTTCAGATATAGTATTGGTGTTTATCAAAAGCTGTTGAATCATTGTTTTATTATGAGCTGGGATGGCTTTAATAATTACCATTCTCATCCATTAATTTGATGCAGCCCAAATTCTTTTATCCATCCAAGTTCCTAAAAAGAACAATTTCCGATGAGTCAGGTTATACCAACTGTTCCACAAGGGCGTACACATAAAACTAAACAGACAGGGTTCTCACTTTGAAATAGCATGTAGAGCATGCTGGCGTAAAAGCTTAAGATATAAATGATTATATCAGAGTAAAGAAAGTTTCTGTTTTCCAATTTTAACCTTTTATTCTCAAGCAGGGTTTTGGATCTGGCTGACTGATGCTGGATGTGCTTTTGTTAAAAGTCTTGCCATGTCTGCCTAATAACAAATTATATATAAGCTATATTCCTTTAATAATAGCTGTAGTACAACAAGAATAAGATTGTGTACACTGATGCATTGTTTTTGCAATAAAAAAAAAAATCCCAGCACTGATAATCATGTTTTAAAACTTTATTTGTACTCCCACAACAAACAATCAATATGAATAATAATGATCAACAAAATGTTTAAAATGACATTAGAGGTAGGAGTCTAAAACAGCTTTTCAAATTTTAGATGTTAATAGGGATTGTTAACCAAGTCAAGGGTGTATGTCAGACAAAAAAGCAAATTATACGTGTGCTTTCCTTTATATTGCATTCAATACAAATGTAATTCTTGTAGCTTATCAAAGTTTGTATGAAGGTCTTCAAAACACAATTTCTAAGTATTTACAGGATGTTGACATAAATCATACACATTTCTAGATATGTCAGATGTTTTTCAGTTCAAAATAGGTTTATACAACAGGATCATTTTTCAATCAAAGATGAAAAAATATACAGCTTTTTAGAGCAACATCAGATGTGAAATGTGTGACAAAATACTCCTATTCATATTTTTAAGGTAGAAACCTTAAAGAACACCATTCCCAAGGACAGACCAACACAGGTAAAAGAATGTGAAAGTGATTGGATAGCATGATGTGCAAATCAACATGTGAATTCATAACAGCCATTAAATTTAAGGGTGCCCTAAAATTTAAGATGAACACTTATCAGTAGGACAGGTAGAGCAGAATATTATGACACATTCAAAAAAATGTTAGACAGTTAGCATTCTGATTTCATAAATTCTACCACACCAACTACTACTAATAATGATAACTATAAAATTATAATTAAACAGCCCTTCATGAATTATTGACCTGATGACTTCAGTGGTCTGATTTTCTGTCAACATGTCTGCATTGTTTCTGACATGTGACAAATACGGCACTTCAATTTCAAATGCTGTACAGCCTTAAATAACACGGAAAACCAAAATGATAAAAAAACATTACATCGAAATGCAAATCATAATTTGTTGGAGGTGCACCAGGAGTTTATGAGAAGTTAATGCACAGCTTTTGATAACTGATGAATCACAAATGTCAAATATTTGCCGGTTGTTGTTTTTAATTGTGAGGATTGGCAATTTTTCTGACAGATTAATCATTAATTTAAACTATTGTCAGTTGCAGCCCTACATCAGTCTGCCATTTTAGAAAATACACTTGATTGCCATCTTACTCTGACTTGGGGAAACTGCTAGCCCAGCATTCTGTGATAAGTTACAAAGCCTCTGCTAACCAAAGAGTAACTATCTAATAATTGTGCTTAAACTACCAACTAGTGGCATCCTCTTGCTCTTTGCACACTCTGTGTAGCACTGATGTTGTATATATATATATATCTTCTCTGTCTACAGTGCAGTTCACACTTGCTCACACCAGAAAGTGAGAATGAAATTCATCCTCATGAAATAGGTGGTGCTAGAAGCATAGTGACTGGTGGTTACCTGCTGGGGTAGCTGAAATACTAGCTAGCAAGGTAACATGCCAACAAAGACATTCTAGTAAGTCTTAAGAGCTCTATAGCTATATGGAATCTGTTCATACCTGTCTCACAACAGTCAACAAACCATGCCTAGTTTGTGGAAGAGTTTTTACTTCTCTAGGGTTACATCCAAGTGCATGAAGCCACAAAGGTAGCAGGCTATGATAATTTCCCTGCTCTCCATTTCCTTAAAGATCAACCTTTGTAATATAGGTTGCCATTATTCAGTAGTGCAAAAACATTTGACAAATTTCATCAAGTTGGACTGATTCAAAAGCTTTGCATAAAAATGCAAAATGCACATTTGTCCAGATTCCATTGAAATTAAATTATTTTACTCTTAAATATCTTTGTCTTTTAAACCCTGATGTCACTGTCCCTTAAGTCTTTAAATAGCAGACATTAGTTTAAAAAAAAAAAAAAAATCTCAAATAAG
>CAEMYA010002128.1:538234-556041 GCA_903131615.1 Diplodus sargus
CCCCCCCCCCAAAAAAAAAAAAAAAGGTATTTTTATGTAATTGTATTTCCCAAAACGTCTAAAGATAGACCACAGGGACATGAACCCCAACCTACCAGGAGTTCCTTGGTTTTTGGAAACAAAACAAAAATGGGGGGGGGAGAAAAAAAATAAACGTAAACTGTATAAGCTATAAAGTGAGCACATGACAACATACTTCAGTAGTTCAGTAGTAGAGAACAGATTGCACACATCATAGCAGACAGTGCAGTCAGAAAGAAACACTATGAGCAACATTAGCTTATCTCAGAGTCAGACACAGCATTAGTGTCGGAGGAACAGGCTTCAGAGAGCTTGGGGTTGCCAATTGAGGTTGCATTTTAAAACAGACATAAATGCACTATGGTTTGGTAGGGAGTCAAATACCATCACGACTTTTTTTTAATTCGCTCCTTGCTTAGGTGTTAAACTGACAAATCATAAATCATAGATCAGAGTTAAAGAAGAAACAAAAGAAAGACAAGATATAATTTACAGTATTATCATGATAACTGAAATGAATCAATATTCTTGAACAAAATCATATCAACGCATGCCTGGTGCCGAGATGAAGTGACTGAGGTTTTTTTTTGTGGCTACAATATAGAATTTATTAATTTACTCTTGCAATGAAAACATAAGGGACTTTCTAAATTAAAGTATAACAGCCAAAAACATGTTAGAAGTTATTCTTATGCCTAAACCAAACCAAGAATCTTTGCCACTTAAATCTAACAAAGTATTTCCGCTGCCTAAACCCAAACAAACTGCAACAGAAAACTGAAAAGAAGCAAAAAACAA
Source organism: Diplodus sargus (assembly GCA_903131615.1). Lineage (NCBI taxonomy): Eukaryota > Metazoa > Chordata > Actinopteri > Spariformes > Sparidae > Diplodus > Diplodus sargus. The sequence goes on from CAEMYA010002128.1 coordinate 539,054, forward strand.
TAGGTAAAGAGTACAATAGAATATACCAAACATGATATGAAACCCTGCTCTTCTGAGTCATTAACTTAACCCACTAAGCTACAACAGCTTGATCCAAAGACTTTGTAATGGTTTTATACGTTGAAATGATGGTCCTAGAGCAAAATTAATAATGTAATAATGTAATGTTTACCACACTGAAATTCTCTCATATTGTGCAAATAGAAATAAAAAAGATTTGCCGCAAAAAAAAAAAAGTATAGGTATTGATACTGAAACTAAGGAGGAAAAATATGACAAAAACAATACATAGCCCAGGGTGCCAATTAGCTCAGTTGGTAGAGCGGGCATCCCATGTACAAAGGCTTTGGCCTCGTTGCGGTGGCCCCCGGTTTGAGTCTGGGGCTGATCGTGGCAGTGACACAACTGTGGCATGCACTTACAAACAGTTGTTTGCACAGTTGGTCTTGGAACCTGTAACTGGTTTGCAATGACTCCAAGTGATTTTCCTGAATTGTTCAAATAATAATGGCCCTTTCAGATTAATGCTGAGCTCTTTAGACTTTCCTATTGTAGAGTTTGTGACGGAGTCTATTGGATGTATCAAACAAGCCCTATTAAAATTAGCCCAGAAAATCAGCTGTTATCAGACTCGCTAATAATAATAATTTATTCTTTTTTCCCCAACCTTATTTGCTGTTTTTTTTAAACACCGGTCAATACACTGAAAGTAGCAGGACTGTAGCAAGAAGCAGGTCACATACCTCATCAAACAACATCCAGAAAATCCAAGTCTTAATTAATAGCACTCAAAAGTAGACACGTTTTTTCTGGAGCTGACAACTAAAGTTGCGGAGGAGTCAGACATCTCATTTTTTTTTCATCTCTGTTGAGAGGTGCACATGTACAGTACTGATCAGATAGCTGACAAGCTCATGTAGTGACACAGAGGCCATTGACACTAAAACAGTGTTTACATTTTAATATCCTTTACTTCAGTCCCCTTTTTAAATACTCAGCGCAGACTAAACGATGTATGAGCTGCTTGAACAGAGACAGATGGAAAAGTATTTACAAGCAAGCATGCCTAACTTCAACAAAGGCCATAGCATCAAGCATAAGGGGTAAAAACTTGCGTGTTTTGGCGGGTGTTGTGTTTCCATCACAACTGAGTAGGCTGGAGCCGATAAACACCTGTGACTACTGCAGACGTTGGGAGTAAATACTGATTGAACAATTAACATAAAAGACAAAAAACATATATAAGAGGCTGTTGATGGATTTTTTTGTCCAGTGTGAAAGGGGTGAGTTTTAAACTGTGACTGTGGGATAGACTCTTTAGAATAAAATTTTAGCAACACATCAAGATCATTTACTATCTTAACAAAATCAGACAATTCAGTGATGAGCTCAACACGCAGTCTCTTACTTTGTGATAAACGGCATGGTAAGTGGTAATTGTGAGATATGGATATTATATCTAGCATTTTGAAGCTATGACATGAAAAGTCATAATTCCACGCTTCCATACAGATCTGTTTCTGATCTTGGTGTTGATTTCTTTGATATTGAGGGGAACAGTAGTTTGTAAGAGACTGCAGGTGGAGGCGAAAGGAAAACGCAGTGGACCAGCTTCCAGGCCTGAGTTAGGGCTTGTCCCGGGGACAGTGGTGGGGTCACTCAGCAGCATGTGGGATGCTGAACGCCTTGGGCAGTGCTTTGATAGAAGTGGTGTTTCCACCACAGTCCACATACTGATACATCTCCTGAGACACTTGCTCCGCATGACCAAAGTATGTTGTGGTGACGGTCACTCTGCAGAGGGTGGAGAGGGACAGGGTGAGGCCACAAACACACGCTACACAAAGAAAGCTCAAATTTTTAGATTCAGATGATAATAAGTTAAAGAGCATTAATACAACTTACTGCATCATGACAACAATATTGTGGACCTTGATGGTTTGCAGAGTACAGTAGTCACTGGAAAATAAATCAAGTGTTGGTAAATATGAACTAACTGAAAAATAATTGGCAGTGTATAAATGTATAACGTAATCCCTTTTTAGTCTGGTAACTCTACAGTCTGGACAGGGGTTGATGAAAGTAATGATTATAAAAAGTTGAAACACCTCATGTAGGGTGGCAATCTCACATTCACTGTAAGGGGTGTTGGTAACACTTCATTTGACAGAGTGTTCGGTGAGTGTGCATGGTGTGTGTGTCTTGAACAATAAAGAGCTGTAATGAATGTTTGTGACATGGAAATAAATACAATACAATACAATATAAAAATACCACAGCATTGTGATGCATGTCAACATACAGGTGGTGTCTGATGTGTTTTGCTGTAATATTCAGCATTTGATTCCATTTTTATTGTAAACCGTCTGCTCCTGTGTGGGGAGTTCCATGATTAGCTGATGAGAAAATGTATAGGCAACTGTTTTGAAAAGCTAATATGTACAGTAATAGAGACACTGTTTCCAAATGATCTCAACAACACTGACTTTTTTTTTTACTTTTTAGGGATAAACATCACCTTGGCCTGTGGGACAAATGTTTATCCGTACTATTGACAATGTTAGACTAAACGAGTCAACCAATAAATTATTAACAGATGAAATAATGATGAATCCAATAATTACATTAAGCCATAGCACCATCACATCTACAATAAAGTACTTGTTTTTAATGTGGTGTTTTGTAAAACTAGAATAAATGCACAGAGGTCGTATGCCTCCGCGCACAAGTCAAATTGCTGTTCCAGAGCTGTGACACTAAATAAAGGCCATAACATTTTCTTACTGAATTGAATGATGTTACAGTGCATGTAACCTTTTTGGATATCAAATTTGGATATCTATTAGACATCTGCATGTCCCATTTTACTGTACTGTATTTATGAATTCTTCAGTTATCAAACTTAAACTTTCAGTTTTTTTCAACCCTTTTTTTTTCCAGTTAACAAAACGTATGGTCTTGATCTGGCTCCACACAAATGGACGGATGGAAAACTCCAAACATATCGCCTTGGGCCACAGCTGTTGCAGAGGCATAATAAGTACTTCCTGCTTAGTAACATTTACCTACGTTATCTCAAACCTTAATTCTCTATGTGGGATGAAGAGGTTCATGTAAACAGCTCAACTTGATAAAACCTTTGGCAGATGTGTATGGATGGATCAAATCATTTCTAAACATGGCCAGTGGTCCATATTCTGGTTTAGTTTATACAACTCAATGTGCATTTTACAACTTACTACATGTAGTTCATCTCATCAGCGAGGGTGGTGGCGACCATGTAATCAATCTGAAAACAGAAAACGGAGACAAAAACATAGATTCAGAGTTGCACCCACACAGAGGACTAGTTAAGTGAGCAGACACTGAACTTTACCTGTTTCATGTCCAGAGGACTGATGGCAGTGGTGTTACTGATGCGAGATTTACCAATCACCGTCTTGGCAAATTGCACCTGAGCTGTGATGTTGGCCACCTCCACTGAGTAGTAGTTATTGTTGGTGATATTGAGAGTGTTCTAGAGGAGAATCAGAAATTCGGACAGTTCATTGTATACTTCTAGCAGTCGACATGCATTTCCTTACCTCAATACACCACAAAAACACTTTGTTTAAAATGTTTTATCATGGGTGAATGTTTGTGGCTGAGACAGGTGTGGGTGGAGACCATAAGTCCTCTAAATCTCCATTTGCATCTCTGCATTTCCTGGGCCACACTCACTTCTCAGTGATCAAATCAAATGTTATTACTGGTACCTAGAATTCGATACTGGTACCCAGCAGTACCATTTTTCTGGTACTTTAATCTCTCTGTGATTAAGTAAAAAAGCTTAATTTCAGTTCTAACCATGGGAAAAAGTTAAATCAAATATTTCTAGAGATAATATATCATGAGTCATATTATATCACATATAGGATGATGCTTAGAGTAGTAATGCTCAGGAAGATTTGGGATTAAGTGAAGACGTGTTGTGCCAGAAGTGTCATTTCTTGCTCCCCTTAAATTAACGTGGCCAATAAGGTATGCAAGATTTTGTGTCTGTTTCTGTATTATGTTATTTACTGTCAGTTTAGTTAGTGACTAATGTGCTAGTTTACTGGATAATGGTTTAATAGCCAATTTATGTTTCTGTAAATGTACATTTATGTTTGATCGCGTATGTCCTTTGAAGGTAGTAGATTATGCAAGTTATGCGTTATGCTATGTGATATTTCTTTTAATGTCTGTTGTCCATTAGAATTATATTTTTGCATTGGAGTTGGAGCAAAGTTGCATTTTGCAAACGTTCAGGTAATTGCCCTTCCCCTTCTGAGCCCTTACTTAGGCCCTTACAGCTAAACATTATCTGATTGACGATCACCAGCAATGATAGCTTTCTGAGGATATTAATCATTTATCCACAAGGGGGCAGCACCGACCAGTTTGGAGCTTATGTTCTTAAGCATACAGGGTTTGTAATAATGGACACAACAGAGGAACGTCTGCTATGATACATTCTCACGCTTGGGAAAAAACTGAAAAGATACTTTCCTAAGCATACTTTTCCATCATCTTTTTCTAGTTATGGCACTTTCTGTGTCTCCACTGTGTGTTCGTCTTATATGACACATTCAAGCTACCCTTTTTCCTGAACAGAAACATGACATGTATACTTTTATTCTGCTTAAGACCAGAGAGCCCATGCTCACCGTGATGTTTAGATAGACGCTGCGCTTTTCTTGGTCGTAGCTGACATAAACCGACTTCACCCCGACGTAGGACACATCAATGGAGCGAGGGAAGAGGAAGAAGACAGCCAGACTGGACAGTAGCAGGCAGACCACCACTGATACGGATACATACAACTTCCTGAAAAAGGACACAAGACAATCTTACACAGATGTCATTTCACATTTCACCCGTACTATCAATGTCACATTACCCTATAGAAGAAAATGTTTATTTGCAACATGAATCACAGTATGTGCAAAGTTCTAATGATGGACCATTCAAAAAGTGGAATTAGCCTGTTAACATTAAAAGTTATCTACCAAGAATGCATTTTTTTTGGTGGATTTGATTGGCCAATGCACTGCTTTGCTGGAGGATGTTATTTTCTGTTGCAGCAAATGATGAGCCAGATTATTTGCTGAGCAACATTTTTTCCCTGGATGCCTCTGCATTAACACAAAGGAGGCTTGGTCTTTTAAATAAAGTGGTATTATTAAAGGAACATTTAAACAGAAGATATTTCCGAATTCACAGTATGAACCAACAATATTTGACTAGTGGTAGACAGGAAGTGAATTGAGCCATGTGATTATCACAAACTACCGCACAACAGGATAGTTAAGAATTCACCTCCTTCATTAAAAGTGAGAAAAAGAAATGTATATGATTGGTTCATCCAGGAACTGCCAACACATTCTGACAACACGAGGCCAAGCACTGTCCTGCACCAGGAGGAACCCAGGACCCTCCGCACCAGCATAAGGTCTGACCTGATTGTGCTGCAGGTACTGCCTCATGCTACCAGTAGTGACAAGGACACTAGCAGACCACGAAACTAGAGAAGAATCAGTCAGGAAGGATAAGGAGAGGGCAACTGTCTGAGGGCACCACCGCAAATCCATTCCATTTCTGGGGGTTGTCTTGCTTTTATCTCTCCATTGCACCTGCTGTCACTTTCATTTGCTCCAAAGCAGGTGGAATTCATAATTACTTGTGCCTTCTAAATGGACAGATTGATATCCCTGAAGTTGAATTGATTTGGCGTTACACGCTTCATTTTTTTTTTTTTGAGCATTGTAGTTCCAGCATGCAAGTCTCTATTACATCTTGTTCCTATTCATGTATTGGGAGAGAACCCTCTTCTATCAAAATGGCCCATGTTGAGTTTTCTTGATTACTGTAACTGTCCATCAATCCTTTCTTCTGTGAGGTGGTAGTTATTATAGATTAACTAATGACAATTCATTTTAATAAGAACTGCAATAGAGCTGCAATTCTTGAATCTCTGAATAAGTCTTGCAGCAACAGCCCTGCATGCAGATGCGACAGTCAGTTGCTCCTTTAATCGTTGCTATATTTATGATCTATTTTTCTATGTTTTTGCCTCTATGCCTGCTTCGACTGAAGTATGCATTGCCTATGATAGAGGTGCACAATCAACATTGGAAAATGAAGTGTGGGGTTTAGATTAAGTGCAGAAGACCACACAAGGATCTCCACCAGCTGCCAAGCGGCCATCCAGAACAGCGGGACAAAACATCACCTAAAGCGCTTCGACTGCCCCATGAAGAGAGGAAAGAGAGGCAGCGTCAGAGCTAAGATAACCAAACTCAGACCAAACATTGGTCCTCTACCAAGCCTTCTTTTGGCTAATGTCCAGTTGCAGGAGAATTAAGTGGATAGGGTGTGACTCAGGCTCACTTAGCAACATGAAATCAGAGACTACTGTGCACACATCTTCACAGAGATTTGGTTAACCCCCAACAACCTGAATCAAGCTACTGCACTGGATGGGCAGACCTTTTTCAGCATGACCGGATGGTTAAAGAGGGTCAAACCATCAGTGAAATCTGTTAAAAGTGCAGATTGCTAAAGCAGCCTTACAGGACAAGTCTGAAAAAACAGACTGTCAAAATGTTCAGAGATGCTGCTATTCAGGATAAAAGTCTTTAAGAACATACATCTTTAGTAACACCATATATCAACAAATGTGTTGGTGACGTGGTGATCATAAAGACTGCAAAATCAATTCCCTAACCAGAAGGCCTTGATGAATGGAGATGTGAGGGCTCTTTTCAGAGCCAAAAAAACGGCCTTTCAATCAGGTGACAAGGACACATACAACACTGCCAGAGCAGGAAGGTTTGACTCATATACATTCATAAAAAAAGCCTAGGTTGCATTTAGGCGAGAGTTTCACTTAAATGTAACTTTTTCAATATTGCTGTCCACTATTATCCCACTGTAAACCTCCTCTTCTTTGGCCAGTTAACTTATGTTCAAGTTTCCCTCATTCATCAGAATCAGAATTTCCTTTATTTGTCCCGCGAACAGGGAAATTTCTTCATCACAGCAAGCAAAAGACAGCGGTATTGTAATAAACAATAATAATGGTAAAAGAATAAACAATGCAATAAAAAAGTAAGTAACAAATAGAAATAGACTCATTTATATGGTTTATACATAATGTTTTTCATGTGATAAGCGCCACCATTAGGAGCCATGAAACAGGAAATCTGTTTAGAGCGCCTTATTCTTTAAATTAAAATATTCATATTTGGTGTCCGTGTATCAATACTTGTACAGCATGAGATGGGATGATGATAACATCATACAATTCCTGCAGTGCATTTTCTCTGGGCAGACAATATGGTCAACATTTCAGCATCAAAAATTCACTGTCCATTCACTTTAATTTCGCTTGAGCACCAAGGAATATTTATGTAGACACACCATATTGACTACATGCTAGCCAAATCAGTATCAATTTTATGTGGAACAGGTTTCCATACAATAAAAAAACATTTTCTAAACACAAACAAATTATTTTTGAGCATGTTAGCTAAACTTGGAAGTTTATTTCAACGTCCCACATCTCACGTGTCTTTGTTTAACTGCGTTTCTGAAGGATACACAAAGATAAAGTACTCACGTCCTCCTGGGTCGCAGCCTTTGGTCGCTGTATGGAATCAATGCTACAAGTTGATTTTCTTGTCCTGAAACAGGCCAAAATCAATGATGAGTCACTGTCAGCTCTTTCGTAAACTGTTTGTTTGTGATGTAACTAAAGCCTTTTCCATCATCCCCCTGGTTAGCTTTGGGATTATTACTGGATATTGCAAAATCATATGGCTATGGAAAAAAAGGCAACTCCGGTCTGCTTGTTTAAGAGTACCTCTAGGAATCCTTCCGGTGCCCTGACATGTGGGACACGTCACACTGTCCCGTCCTGTGAACTCCACATAGGGAAACTGTGCGACGTCTCCACCCTTCCCGTCCTCATTCTGAGCTTCCTCCAGAGGAGAGGTCATACTGTCCGGACCATTATCCTCTGTCTGCTTAGTGAGCTGGGAAAAAGACTTCCCCATAGTCACACCTGGAAAACACACACAACAGTCTATGATCCACACTGTGTCAGCTAGCAAGCTGTTCATACCTGAGCTCAGTGATTGGCTCAGCTAATCAACAGGGACCAATGGAAAGCAGTGATGAATGAGTAAACAATAGCTGCTAAGATTAGATATTTTTAAATCTTTATTATTGATTACCAAGTTGATTTCTAAGGATAGGAATCCCAAACTCTCTGTTTCCAGCTTCTCAAATGTGAGAACTCACAGCTTTTTTTGTTGTCTTATAATAAATCTAAAATATAGGGTCTGTGATTTGGCTGGTCAAACAAATCTCTTATGAAACATCTCGTTCTCTGTCATCAATGAGTCATTTTCCAACACCAGTTATGGGCTTATATACTTATTTATTTTTACAAGGGCTGAATGGTTCTGTTATGTGACATATCTTTACTCAGACAGGCTTTAAAGACAAACGAGAATGAACATTTAATAGAGACACACACATTCACAGGGCAACGTTCTCTTTTCCTGTGTCCATCATCTGTAACAAGCCCCGTCCAAACAGCGAGTGTTAGTACGAGACGCGTTTCCTCAAACAAGAGTCCACAGATGAACTGGGTGTGTTTTGTAATGGAAATGTAAATGTAAACAAAAGGCGTTAACGAGCTACGTCCTCTCTTCCCGTTTTCAACATCGGCTGCAGCAACGACAAACACAGACGCATTCAGATGAACGTCGCCACTAAGTTAACATGGTCGCGTGTTAATCCGAAACAAAGGCCAACAACGGTCAGCCATAACTTCCTGCCGACAGGCTCTGGGTGTCAAACAAAGTTAATCATCATGTGTTGTATCTCACGGGAGTGCCTTGTGTCAAGCGGCTGTTGGCAACACCTCAATGAAGGCCGGTCTAACGTTACTAGGTGTAGTACTGAGCAGGATAACGCTACCGCTAATTTAGCAAACATTGGCTTCAGGCCTATTAACTTGAAGTTGGATCTAGTAGCTTAAGAATCCATGAAGGCAGATATCAATAGTAATACATTCACAGAAGAGTCTGTGAATGTCGGTGGTGAAATTAAACAATACAAGACAGTGAAAGGGGAAGTTGTCAAGATGTCTCCTTGAAAGAAAACCGTACAAGACTGACAGTCATCCTTTAGCTAACTAGCGAACAGCTAATAAACTGTCAACAATGAGCATAAGCCATTGACAATATGAGCTAGGGTTTTACGGTGGCTAGTTTAATATCACGCACTTACTAGCGATCGGTAGTGCAGGTGCGAAATGCTGCAATAACATGTACGTTGAATACGAATACGTGGAATATGGTCAGAGAGATTTACCTGAATGCGACTTTGTTTACAAATGTACTGCTGGTTGGTCATACAGTTTTGTTTATCCAATAAACACGAGCATGCGCGGATGATGGTTCTTCTTCTTCTTCTTCTTCTTCTTCGTCTTCTTCTTCTTCGTCTTCTTCTTCGGCCGCACCCGAATGTTCGGATTTCACTGCACTTGCAGACTCGCAGACTTTGCGGACGCGCTCGTGGGAAGTCTCGAGGGTAGTTGCAGCCCACTATTTATTTATCAAGCTTGCAAGGGCTTTCGAGTGGACCCTGTGCACACTATAGAGGAGCGGACCAAACCGTACTTCAGTGATTTAATTATCCACAATTCAAATCTATACGGGCGTGATGTTGTAGAACTTATTATGTGTAGCGCAATTACTTTATTTAAACGTTATTTTAATCGTCTCGGCCAGAAATAATACTATCACACCGTGATAGAGAAATATGTAAAGAGTAGAGGTAACCAAATGGGTTTTATTTTGATTTTTTAACAGCGCTACGTGTGTATTGGGGATGATAGTGAACACGTCACAGGTAAGTAGGACTCAAGTCCACGAGGGCTGAGTACGCAAGTCCTTCTTATGTTCTTGTTCTCTAATTTAATGGCGAATCGCAAACCAACGTGTACAGGTGCATACCGCCGCCTACTGTACTGGAGTGTGTAGCCTCTCAGGGCTTCATGTACTTCAGGTTACATTCAACAAGTAAATGATTGATAATAATAGTTGTAGCCTTGAAATAATCACGTACTTTCTTCAGCACCACCTTCATGTTAAGTGATTTCTGAATTCTGTGTCTTCCCTTTCCACCTGCGTCCCACTTACTCTGCAATGAATCCTCCACGACTTTCCTTTATTAATAATTTGGCCTCGCCTGGCCACCCTTTCATAATCTTCATTTACTTTAAATCTCTTAGCAACGTCATCTGCTATCTCAGTACCCTCTACACCAACATGAGCAGGAACCCAACAAAACTGCACATTAATTCCAAGTCTTTGTAGTCTCAGCATTATCATATATATTTCAATTAATGCAGGGGTGTCAAACTCATTTTATTTCAGAACCACACACAGCCCAAGTTTATTTTAAGTGGGCCGACCCAGTAAAATCATAGCATAATAAACTATAAATAAAGACAACTAGTACAAGTACATTCCGAAAATGTTCACATTTAACGAACAATCTTTTTACAAAACATTATTGACAACCTGAAACCGAAAACTTACAGATCTACGGAGCCCCAGAGGTGACATGGATGTTTGGGTTTTTTTTTTATCTCGCACGCAGCAGTTGCACGTTACTTAGTATCTCACATGTGCGAGATTTTAATTAATGCACATTTCGATGTAATTCAACAGTGCAGTCGGTTAAATGCAGGCTTATTATCATGGATCAAGACCATCTTAGAATTGTAATTGATGAATTCATTACTAAAAGTTTATAACGTGTCTTATTGTTATTGCAGAACGGTAAGACGTAGGCTACATGTAATAGGTACTTATAGGAGAAGATCTGAGGCTCTCTAGAGGGTAATGATTTAAAAAGCCTTTATTAGTACATGGCTAGTCTAATGAAAACATGCCAATGCTTTTCAGCCTAAAAGGCTTTCGTTAGGGCTAGGGCAACGTGTAATGTAATATGTAATAGGTATTTTAATGATCCATGACGAGTGTCCAGGTGTAGGTTTTAATAGCTATTATGCTAGCCATGATAATAGAGGAGTTGTCAAGGTAATAGTAGTTTGGTTATAATTAATTTGTGAAGTAACTTTGCAGCAGTGACAACTGGCAATCCGGACAACGATTAACAATGGATGCGGGTCCATATAGTGTCATACTCATGAACGTTGTGACAGAAAACCTAAATTCACTAACATACCTTCAATTTTCCACGACATTCTCACGGCTTTCATAGTAACATTAAACATGTTTGTCGTGTTCTGTCAGTACATACAACAGATATATTATTGCTCTTTATACCACAAGGGGGTGCTGTTGTACAAGACAGGTCATAGCTAACGCGCTGCATGTAGAGAGGTCAGAGGGCAACAAGATTGTGACTATGTACGATACAACGCTGCCACTGAAAACTGTTACAATATAAGTTGTTGACGTTAACGGCACTTGTTCATGATTCCAGCGTCCTATTATTGAGTTAGCACCACAACGTTCACTTGCCACGGCATCTTACTTACTATCTCGCGAGTAGGGATGTCGCAATCAGGTTTTTTTTACCCTGATCCCGATCCGAGTCCTTTAATATTTAGTATCTTTCGATACTGAAACCCAATCTGATACTCAGCCTTAACTAATATTTTCCTGGACAATACAGCCGCATTAAGAAAAAAGGCACCTGCATCCAAGCCGTTACTTTATAGGTTTTTTTGTTTATTTGTTGAAACAAAGTATATACTTTCATATGGCTCTTTCTTATTCTGCATATGCTATTGCAACATTGGCCTCCACCTTCCTTGCATTAGCAGGTGAGTCTGTGACGCTGCACTGTGACAGCAGACTCTTGTGTACAGCCAGCTGAAGTGTGTGAGACGCAGCGCTCGCTTGGTACCTCCATATCATCCACTGCTTTTTACACATTCCTTGTCACGTAAAATGACGTGGACATGTTGCTTATCTATTTGACACGCGTTCAGCATCTCCTCAGTTGCCTGTTTTACATGTATGACACCCACAAAACTAGTGCGCATACCGGCACATTGTATTTCTAAAGTGGAGTCAATGTGATGTAATGCAGAGATGGCAGGGCACACCGGGGATTCAAGAACTCCAGGTGACGAAGAAAACCCTGATCCTCTACCACGGAGATGAGCTAGTTATCCAAAGTGATTAATTTAATTATCTTCTCTGTAATATCGTTTGCCATGTTGCTGTCTTGAGGATATTTCTCTGTCCTTTTGAAAGTATCCGCGGGTGTTTGTTTTTGTTTTTTCATGTGCCTTATCAAATGTGTAGTATTAAATGCAGCTCTTTTTATCCAATGAAAGATCCTGGTTCTTTGAGGCAGGGATATTTTTTGATCAGGGCCTCTGCTACTTGACTAAGTTGTGCACTTGATAGATAAGCAGTGTACTCATAAATGCCCAAGGTAATGTGTCATGTGAGGACACAGATGAGCAGGCATCATCAGAAGGCTGAAGAGAACCATTTATGGTGCTCGAGACAGAACTGTATTTGTCTGTCAAGGTCAAAGTTACCGTAGGGGGTTCCTGGATATACACAACCTTGATAGTGTCCTAATCCGTGATGTCAGTTGTCGAAAACAAAGTGAAAAAGTCATTACCAAAATCAGCATCCTTATACTGCAAACAGAAATCCCAAATGTATATTTAACAACTGAATGGAGTTCTCCAACTGTTCCAGGGATTCCAGAGGCTGATGACAGTTTCTGGACATCATGGTCTGAAAGTATCACTCAGGATGGGCTGGTTGTGACATTAATCAATCTTTAATAAACAAAATGTTTCAATAAGTACCATAACAACAAAAGTCAGGAAAAATAGTTTTCCCCAGAGTTGTATAAACTTCGCACAGTGCCAGGCCAACACAGCTTCTATTCTTTGTTTAGTTATTCCTTTAAAGTAAAACATTAAGGCCACATAACCAATAACAGAGATCAACCATAGTAACAGTTTCTGTTCCTGTACTGTATTTGTGTCTTGAACGTCTTTTTGTATGAGCTCATACAAAACTCCAAAACTGAGCTACTGTAGGTACTGTTAGGTGTTAAAGGGAACATGTCAGACAGCTCTGCAGGCTCTAGCACTTTCACTGTGCATGTTTTCTCAAGGACATAGCTCCTGAGTTGCTTAACTGACCAAGCACTCTAGCATTTCACAATGAATACAAGAGTTCCCAACCAGGGCCTTGGGGAAACCCTGACGCAACAACCCTGACTCCCCTCTTCCTGTCCCCCTAGCCAAGCATTTTTAAAAAGTTTTATTCAAAAACACATCTCGCACACAATCAAACATGCTTGCAGTCTGGCTGACAGAGGAGAGCCCTTAAGAGCTGGGAAGAGCCAGCCTTTTATTAAACCCCTGCCTTCTAGGCTGGAACCAATCAGCTCCCTGGACAACATACAATCAAACACACCTGCAACCAATCACACACACACACATACACACACTCAGGTAACAGAGAGGGTTATTCAAGTAAAGAGACAAATGCATACAACAGAAATGTTTATACGAGCTCTAGGGTCATAACAAATTTGATAAAAATAACCTAACCAATGCGTTGCAGACAAAGTATAACATCTTTGCAGTACTTACAGGCATATGTAATCTAAACTCCATCAAGCAGACAGTGATGAACTGCATGCTTGTTCCGGCCACCGTGCTGCTAGGTAAATGGTTTATGTTTATACTTGTCCACAAGGGGTTGCCAAACCACTCCAAAATACATCAACACATTAATTGTTGCAAAACAAGATTGTTTAATGAAGTTTCTGTTTAGAATTCCCTGAGCCCAAAACACACACACACGCACACACACACACACACAGACACACACACAGACACACACACACACACACACACTAATGAATAAATATTCTTTTTTCCAGATGGCAGCAGGGTGAACAGACTGTTGCTGGGGTGGATATTGTCTTTCAGTATCCTTTGGGCTCTGAGCAGACACCTCACCTCACTGATGTTGCTAATGCTCTGGGATAGCATGAACCGTGTGAACAGGAGGGAGCTAAGCACACAGCCGTGGGGGACTCAGGTGTTGAGCACTAATGTAGAGGAGGTGCAACTGCAAATCCATTCAAATGGCGGAATGTTGTTACATTTTCCAATCATTCACATGGGTGAGCCTGTGTTGAATGCTGGGCTGAAATCAACAAACGGCAATCTGGTGTAGCTGTTGTTACTTTCAAGGTGTGTAATTTTCTACTAAATCATCAAGGGCTGTAGTTACCAATGTTGACACCAAAGTCTTGCCTTCAGTGTTAATGGGGGTTTGTAACCACATGAGGAGGCACAGACATTCTGTAATTACTCAGAAATTACACATAGATTTATTGAAACTGGTTTTCAAAATGAATTGATTCAAATTAAACTTCTTTCACACAAGAAAAATTCTGTCAGATGACAGAAAGCTTTGAAGCAGCATTCATAACAAATACACTAGAGATGCACAGATACCGTTTTTCTAAAAACCATGCACGAGTACTGATATTTCTGCCACAAAAATAACGATTAGGTTACAGATGCGCTGAACGGGAAGACAGGATTTATTTTCTTCTCTGCCTGTTACAACAAATGGTGACAAATTAAATACAAATAAATATAAAAAACATAATTTCCTGTGTCAACAAAAAGCCTCCACATTGACACTGTCTTCACATTTGACTAAATGAAACTTGACAAAATATCAGTGAAATTTTGCTAATTAGATAATGAAACTTATTACACAGTCAACTTAATATCTCAATTAAACTACTGCACAATTTTCACATTTGAATCAAACAAAATATAAATTGAACTATTTGGCACAGTCTCCAGCTTTCAAATAAACACAATATGAACGTAAGTACTGTAGATTCTCAACATTTCAATCAAACAAAATATCAAACTATTTCAGTCCGCATATAATGGTGTGGTCTCTGAACTAAACATTGTTTTGGGAAAGTGAGAGGCAGGTTCTTTTTGATGAATAGTATCATTTCTGCATATTCAGCAGCCTGTTTCTGCTTTCATTCACAGTGACACTGAGCTGAACAGCCTTTCACTGTTCACACTACTGCATGGTGCTGAAAGGTATGTGCATGCCATTTTAGTCGGAGTAGGGAACCGCACTTTGTCAACCACCCAGCATTGTTGTAGTTGTCTTTCTGAGAAATCGTGGTCTCTCCGGGATATGTCCCTAATTGTGCAGTACAACCCATTGGAGCTTTGCTCAGTGATGTTGATGCTTGCTCATCGGCGATTTCATCATATATACTGTCAAGACTGCTATTGGCCTGGTCACTGCATGGTTTTCTTGCAGGTGGTTCATG
The DNA here is from genome assembly GCA_903131615.1 of Diplodus sargus. NCBI lineage: Eukaryota > Metazoa > Chordata > Actinopteri > Spariformes > Sparidae > Diplodus > Diplodus sargus. The sequence continues at coordinate 554,483 of CAEMYA010002128.1, forward strand.
CAGGTCATGATCCTCCTGCTTGTCCTCTTCTCTAGGCGACCTCAGCAGCTCAAGCATCAGCATCTCTGGCACTTGCAGCATTGGTGGTGCTGGAGAAAAACTGAGTTTTACAGTCACACACATAGTCACACACACAGTCACACAGGAACACACACAGTCACACACACACACAGAGACACACACAGAGACTCACCTGGGATTGAGTATCGTTGCGATGTAGAGTGGGTTTTCCTCCACATCAGAAAATTGCTTCAAGCTGACGGCTGCAGCTAAGGTTTCCTTCATGGTTTTGATCCCATGGTCCTCATCAGTCTCCTTTGTTAGAAATCTGTGCAGCACAGTGACTGCTGCAATGACGTCTGCGGCCATGACATCTGAAGCGTTAATGTTTCCTGTTAACTCCTCGAACGGACCCAGAACAGTTAGCGCCTTCTCCAGCAGTGTCCTCTGGTCAGCCGTGAGAGTATCAGGGAATCCATATTTGGACACGAATATTCCCTGGGCCCATTTCATTTAAAAGACACACTTCCAAAAGTACTATTCCAGCGGGTCTGTACATCTTGCTGGATTCGTTTGGCAGGCTGGTTGATCTGTAATTGAAAGTCTTCGAGGCGGGAGTAGGCTAGTGCTGAATGTTTAAAATGTCCAACTATTTTTTGCCCAGTTGCCAGCGCATCAGCAACGTTCCTCTGTGACAACAGGCCCGTCAACCTTCAGCTGGAGAGTGTGAGTGGTACAAGGTAGGCTGGGGAGTTCAGCATCACTCATGGCCTTTATCATTTTTTTTGTGTTGTCTCGAAACGCAACATGGACAGCCGTTTTCGGAATGCCCCAGGTCTGAAGCATGTTATTGAAAGCACCCACTATGGCTTGGGTAGTGTACGAGCACTGGACCGACTTTGCATGTAGTATGACTTGATGAAGCGTTAACTCATCATCAATCCACTGTGCCGTTAAACTGAGCAGAGATATTGGGCAGACACTGCTAGTATAATTTTGTTGTTAAAGCTGAAACTCCATGCACCAGGGCGTTAACACGTTTTATTACAAAGTCAAACATTTTTGAGTCCGTGATGTAGTGGCGAATAGGGCTTTCAAATACTACCAACAGTGGCTGGTCATCCAGACCAATATAATGAGCTAGAGCCTCTGTATTTTAACTGCTCGTGGGTTGTCTCTTGCCATTTTCTTTTGCTTTTGCAAAACCTGAGTTAATGTTGGCTGTTGTGGTCTTGCGGTCTTATACTCAGCTGCATCTTCAGATGTTTTGTCAAATTACTGGTGATAAAAAAAGTGTTTACCTTTCATTCCTTCGACACCTTATTAGCAAAAAGCTTGTAGTCTGCCTTGCTTCTGTTGTCGTCCCTTATCTTGAAATAGGTCCACACTGCTGACATGATGCTTGTTTTCCTATGCCGCCAATTCAACTTCCTCCTAACCACGCTGATTCAGGTTCGCTCGACATCTCCCCCTAGACACTTAAATCTGAAATGACAACAAGAAATGACAAGCTGCCCTCTGATCGCAGTCTTCGGTTTCATGCAATGAAAGGCCTGATG